>LPNX011037892.1:37053-97449 GCA_001517045.1 Pseudotsuga menziesii | reverse complement strand
CCAGGTTTTTAGAGTCATTGACATCGGGGAAATACCATGATTCTATGAGAAGGTTGGTGGGAGCAAGTTTACAACAATTTACGAGTGAAGAGGCTAAAGATTTAACAGGCTCATATGACTTTCTTGGTTGTAATTACTATTCAACTCTGTTTACTATCGACAATCCAATTCCAATATTTTCCCTTCACACTTACTATATTCTGGATGCCCACGCTAATGTAACATGTAAGTTAGATCTAAACAAGCCATGAAAGAACTGTTCTGATCACTCTATTCACTATGTTTTGGTATTAAATTTTTATTTGCAATTGGTATATTTAGTTATTATATGTTGTATAAAATTTTGATATTAAAATATTTCCTAGTTATTGGTTATCGTGGTTCATATGAAGTAAATGGAGTTTTCATTAGATCGAACCTAAGTTTTAAGTTATTTTATATATATAGTTTATGATAAAAAAAATTGTAATTTATATTGATTTATGCAAATATACGAATATTCATTTGCAGGAACGTGTGAGCGCTTTCAGATCCTATCCAATGGGATTAAGGGATGTAATAAATTATACAAAGCATCGGATTAAGGGATGTAATGAATTATACAAAGCATCGTTATAGCAACCCTCCCATACACATCACAAGACTAGTATATGAATCTTCAATTATTGAGAAAACAATTTATAAATTGTGAAAAATGTGTCTATCTAAGTCTTTTGGTTTTTAAAATACAAATTTTCGACAATGGCACAACCACAGTGCAAAAAGCATTACGGGATTCGAAGCGAGTGAAGTACCAGTATCAGCACCTATCAAGTGTACGTGAAGCCATAAGGTACGTTGCGTTCAACAAATAATTTTTGTGTTCTTCTGATGTCCGAGGCTATATCGTTTGGCCTCTTTTGGATGACTTTGAATGGGCCAGTGGTTATAAATCTCGATTCGGTTTATATTAACTGGACTATGGGGATAATTTAAAACGATATGCCACGGCATTTGTATATCAGTTTAAACACATTCTCAATATGTAAATGAGATAATAACAATAAAAGCATTTCTTCCGAGGAAAAAACAATAAATGCATTTCCAAGTGACTTGACAGTTAAAAAGTATGTTTGTTCTTTAAACTTAAATGAAATAAATAATAAATACATTTTTATATATTTTGTGTATATATTTTCTATTTTATTAAGCCTATGTATGGGAAGAAATGGAAACTAAAAGATTTATAAAATCTTATAGTTAAATTATCATGTATATATAAGAAATTGAAATTACAAATTATTTATAAAATCTTTATATATTTTTAAAATAATTTTTCCATGTTATTAAATAACATGAAATATTTAAATTCTTTTTTATTGCCAGAGTATGTTGTAATGTTCTTATCTAATAAAATAATAATTAATTAATTATCGCGAAAGAAATGTTGGAACAATGTGCAAGGCCTCCTAAATAACCAATGGTTTTATTGTACATGGTTTAGTAGGGCCTTGCAAAAGGTTTTAAATTGAATAGTAATATACTTTAATTTCTGCAATAAGTGAGAATCATATTAACATTATCCGAGTACTCACTTGAAGTTATATTTAGGATAGTATTAAAATGTATGTAATCTTGAGGTTTGAAAAAAATTAATGTTTGCATTTGGGATAATATTGCAAGGTTTTAAATAAGGGTTTTTAAATTATGGGACTATGAAATATAACTATTAAAATATGGTTTTTTAATAATTAATATTTTATAATAAAAAAATTAAACGTTTATGTATTTAAATAAGGTTTTTGTAATTTATTTTAAATAAGGTTTTTAAAATATATTTGAAAATATAGTCAATTTATGGAATAGTATAATATTACAATGTTTTAATAATTCTAATGTTTAATAGTTATAATGCTTTAATAATTTGAATAATAGAAATGTTTTTAAAATATAATTGGAAATAAAGTCCATGTAATATTATAATGTTTTAAAAAATTTAATGTTTTAATAATTATAATGTTTTAATAGTTATAATGTTTTAATAATTTAAATAGTAAAAAGAAATTTAAATCATATTTTTTTCCAAATATGTTTTAAATAAGTTTTTTTTAATTATAATTGCAAATATACTCAGATTGAAAAGTGTCATATTCAAAAAGTATATTGAATTTCATTAACAAAATTTCATTAGCATTTCATTAACATGTACAGTGAGTTTTTTCTTTGTACATTGAGTTTTTTTCAGTGCATGGTGTATTAATATTAATGCACAAATTAATAGCTACACTGATTGGTTCTGATAGTGTATTAGAGGCTTGCACCTCGAGATATTGATCCTCTCGACGCTTGATAGAGACTAGGATTTGGATCTACGCTGGTGTAAACGCAACTATGTAATTTCGTAAATAAGTTATAGTGGTCAATTTGTACACCATTCGCTACAGTGTGTATATTGTGGTTACGATTCTTAGTTGGCAATGTTTTGACACTGTGTAAACTTGCATTTGTAATTTAAGTTCTTTATTTGGATATTTTATCATAGATGTTTGGCTTTAGAGCCGTGCCATTATTGGAAATGGCTCTCCTTCCATGTAGCATAGCGACTCTATTGATTATGGTTGTTCATAGTGTTTAATTGGAAATGGTCGTAACTGTGGGGTTTAATGTTACAAAATGGATGTCGTGGCTAAGCTTATTGTAGACAAGGTTTAACTTGATTTATGTTGATGGTTTACTGTTTTTGTATATAAATGGTCATGAGCCATGAAATGGATACAACGTGTAAATATAACTTGGGGTTTTATTACTATATAGAGGTATGTTTAAAATGTTTTATAGTTCATATATTTGATTTGGTAAATGATATGGGGAAACATTGACAAGGAAACAATTTTGATTTGTGGTTAACTTTTATGGAATTCGATGGTTTATAATGTACATTGTGTAAATATTTATGAATTATTATAGTGTTAAAACGCTGCTAACGAATCCTACAGGATTCAATGTTGGACATGTTTTTAAATGTATTTTGGGATTTTGAAGTCGTGAGATTCACAGGATTCGATCCTCGCTACGACAGTTGTAAAAGATATGTAAGTGGATAAATTTGGTCTGGCATAAATTCCAAAAGGATTCAATCTTGTGACCTCTTGATCGATGCGATATATGTTACTAACTTTTTGTGATTAAGCTAGGGATTATTTTATCATGTGGAATCTCTTGTGAGATATGATTTGAATATTTGTATTTTATGTTTATGTTATGTAGTATATAGTGTGGTCATGACGAATGAGGCACTCGTGCCTTCAGACCTTAGAGGTCTCGATAACTTAGCTTGATATTTGATATTGTTGTTTTATAATAAAAAATGAAATGATTCGTTGTTAGGTTCATTTTTATAATATTCTAATTTAATGTGTTAGTCATTTATTTTTATGTTATAATGTTCTCTTTAGGGTTTACACTATTACTATAGATACTAGTTGGTTTATTTATATTAAATATAGGCATGCTAGAAATATGAAATATGCCAGTAGAAGTAATATATATAGGCTCTGTTTTTAAACTAGTTCTAGGTTTTAGAATTGAATTTATAGACATGAATATAAATTTCAGAATGAACTAGAAAACAAAAAACCCCTATATAATAAAAAAAAATTCAAAAATGAACTAGAAAGAAAAACCTCATGTATATAGCACTAATGGTGTTTATCTCATCACGAATAAAATATATATTAATATAACATGTTCTTAAATAAAGAAAAGATAACCTAACTTTTGATAAAGAAACACATCTGTTAATAAACAAGGAGTTTAAGAAACAAAACCCTCCTATAGCTAACCCTAATGTTTGGTAAAAGATTTATATATGTTAGTACACAATGTATTTATCCTGTAGGAGTAGAAAGTGGAAATGTAGAAAAGATAACCTATCTTATAGAAGACTGTTACTAAATAAACATTCTAAATTCAATCTACTTTAGATATTACAACTAGTACAATTTACAAGGGAAAAATCAAGAACCTCATACCTGCAAGGTGAAGCTGTTTCAAAGGGTGAAAACATGCACACTCAAATACCCAACATTAACAAATTCATAGGCATATCTGACCTCTATTTAGATAACCAAATCACTTGGGAACTACCACGTTCCACCCAACCATGAAACATAACTATTCCTGGTTTCAATCCGGATCCCCCCAAGTTGGTTCCAACATGCAAGTAGCTTAAAACTCCTAAGGTAAGCCTTCCCTAGCTGGGATATGAGGTTCTGAATCAATTCTCCTTTCTCCTCTGAGGAAAATTTTTCTCTAAGAACTGTCTTGAGAATAATCAGGTAGAATTATGGAATCCCCAAAATTATAGATGATCCCCAAGCCTCTCTTTGGCTTGGGTTTTTATATGCAAACTTTTCAGTCAAAGGGACAGTTAAATCAAGAATCATTTGATTTATTGATTTAACTCTTTTTATTTAATTTAGGAACTTTTAATATTTGACTTAGGAACTTTTAACTAGTTCCTCTTTGGACTCTTGTAGGTATTTTAATATTTAATTATCTTTTAGTAATAATAATAATAGATGGAGCCTTTTTTTATTCTTATAGCTATTAGTATTATTACTATGCTTTCTCTTTATACATACCATGTATAAAATATATACTAGTATATATATATCATTTGTTAGCATTTTGTATTTAGGTATCATATAACATGATCCCTAAACTTAGAATACTTTCTTTATTAAGGACTTCAGGTAGGGTTTAGGTCTACTAGGTTAGGAAACTCTAAACTTCCTTGCATGTTAGATTTCCTTGTATAACATGGTAGTTCTTCAGTACTTGATGAGATACATAAATTCAAATTTTCATTTAATCACTAAAAAATAATTCAGATGAGACCAATCTTTTATTCGAGTCATTTTCATTCGACATAATTAATTCTTTTTAGTAACTCCTAGCACTTATCCAGAGCCCATACTCAAAGCTAAAAACATGGAGTTACAAACTTAGTGCAATTCCAGAGCTCCTTGCTCAGCATTAATGCTAGGATGTAGTTGTAGGATACACCTAGGGATACAATAGCCAAGGATTTGATGTTCTAGAGATTAATCTCATCATCAACTTGGAATGCTCTAGGGCTTATTCCAAACACTTGCAATTTATATTTTCATGTGCTCCAGAGCTTCATACTCAACACAAATGTCTCAAAACTCATGTGTTCAAGAGATTCTCGCTCAATACAAAATATAAATACTCATGTTCTTCGTAGATTCTTGCTCAACACAAAACATCAATTACCCATGTTCTCCAGAGATCCTCGGTCAACACAAAACATCTCATCAATCATGTGCTTCAGGGTCCATGCCCAACACACGAAAAATATATATAAAAAACGTATGCAATTGGCTTATGCCCAATATATGAAACAAATAATCATGTTCATATGCAATGGGGTATTAGACCCAATATATCAAAATAAAAAATCAAAGTAACATCATAATCAATGGGGCTTATTACCATAAGTGTTAGGTCAAAATTTGGGATATTACATCCCTCCCCTCTTAGAACAACACCATCCCTGGTGTTCTAGGGACTCAAAATGAAATCATGAAACAAGGAGGGGTAAGCCTTTCGCATGGTGGCTGCATTCTCCCAAGTAGCTTCATCGGCCTCAAAGTGCTTCCATTGCACTTTCAACTAGACTATGGTGCACTTCTTGATATACACTTCTCTCTTGTCCAGTAAATGAAGAGGTTAAGGGGAAAACTTCCCTTCAGGTTCCACCTATAATAAGGACCAATCAATTATATGTTTAGTATCATAAAAATATTTCTTTAATAAATATGCATGGAACACGTTGTGGACTTTTATGTGAGTGGGTAACGCTAGTTCATACGCCAATGGCCCTCTCTTTCCCAGTATCTCAAAGGGTCCACATAATCTAGGTGCTAACTTACCACACCTTCCCAAGCTCAACGAACTTCGTTTTGCATTTACTTTCAAGTAAACATGGTCTCCTATTTCATAATCTTTATCTTTTCTTTTCTTATTCGCGTAGCTTTTCTGGTGGTCTTGTGCTTCTTTAAGTTTCACCTTGACCTTGGTAACCAATTGTTCCAAGTCCTTTAATAAGTCAGTCCCTAACATGAGATGATCCATCGGGCTATCCCAAGTAACCGATGTTTTACACTTATGTCCATAGAGTACCTCAAAGGGACTCATCTTGGCAGAAGTCTGGTATCTATTGTTATATGCAAACTCTGCAAGGTGCAAGTAATATTCCCACTTGGTGGGGTTGTTCTTGGCATACATCCTAAGCATTTCCTCTACAATCTGGTTTACCTGTTCGGTTTTCCTGTATATATGCGGGTGGTAAGCAGTACTAAAGTTCAGCTGCGTCTCTAATCCAGAGAAAAATGATCTCCAAAAGATTCTAGTAAACTTAGTATCTCAATCTGAGATCATTTCCTTGGGTATCCCATGAAATATAAATATCTCCTTCAAGAAGATATCGACAATGTGTACTTCCTTGTAGGTCGACGTCACTGAAATGAAATGTGCTGTTTTTTAAAATTTGTCCACTACTACGAAGATAGAATCATTTTGCTTCTTACTCTTAGGTATACCCGTGATAAAATCCATACTAATGACCTCCCACTTCCATTATGGAATAGGTAATGGCTACAGCAATCCTGAAGGATGATGGTGCTCAGCTTTAACTAGCTGGCATTCCTAACATTTTGCGATAAAAAATGCTATGTCGACCTTGAACTTAGGATAGAAAAAGTGTCTCTTAACGACAGATATCATATTTTGATATCCCAGATTCCCAGAGTATGGTGTCCAATAAAATTTCATGAGGATGCTGGACCGAATTTCCCCTCCTTCCGAAATGTACAACCTCTCCTTGGACCATAGAAGTCTTGTTTCATCTACCTTGTACTCTTTTTTGTTTTTTAAACAACCTTCCCTTTTGGACCTTGTTGAGGATTTCAACATAAAAAGGGTCAACTGTGTTGGTCATTCTAATCTTTTTGTGTAAATATGAATCAGTTTGACTTAAATTCACCTCATAATATCATATGAGTTCATCGGCTCAAAGCATCAACAATTTTGTTATCTTTTCCCTTTATATGATTTAGATCGAAATGGTACTTGCTGAGGAAATCCAACCATCTGTATTTCCTGGCATTTAGATTTGGTTGCTCAAATAAATATTTCAGACTCATATTGTTTGTCTTCAAAAGGAATTTCCTTCCCATGAGGTAGTTCCTCCACATATTCAAGGCGTGGATGATGGACGCAAACTCAAGATCATGGGTGGGGTATTTTTGCTCATGTTCTTTTAAATTTCACAATTCATAACATATCGCGTAATCGTTCTACAAGAGAAATCCTTCGTTCCCTTCCTTGCTTGCATCCATGCAAACACCAAAATCCCCATTGGGATCCAAAATTTGTAGTATCAGTGTGATCGTCAAAAGTTGCTTAATCTTTTGAAAACTTTCCTTACACTTGGTTGTCCATAACAACTTATTTTCCTTCTTTTGCAAAGAAATCATGGGACAAGCTATCCTCAAGAATTTCTCAATGAACTTTCGGTAATAACCGGCTAATCCCAAAAAGGATCTAATGTCAGTGAAACTAGTAGGGGTATTCCAGTATTCTATAGATTTAATCTTTTCTGGGTCCATATCTATCCTCGTCTCGGAGATGATGTGACCCAAGTAGTGTATTTTTTTATTGTAAAAATAACATTTACTAAACTTGGCATAGAGATGGTGTTCCTCCTTACTCTTACAGTAAACTAGGAAGTTGTCTATAAAGACCAAGAAAAATTTATCCAGGTATTTACAGAATATACTGTTCATCATACAAATAAATTTTGCGGGTGCATTGTTAAACCCAAACGACATCACTACAAACTTGTAGTGGTCGTACATGGTACAAAAGGAATTTTTGTGAATATCCTCGTCATGAATCCCTACCTGATGGTACCCAGATTGTAGGTCGATCTTCGAAAAGATCTTGGCTCCTCCTAATTGATTGAACAAGTCACCGATCCTAGGGAGTGGGTATCGGTTCTTGATAGTCATCTTGTTAAGTTGACGGTAATTGATGCACGTCCACATCGTACAATCCTTCTTCTTTATGAAAAGTATTGGTGCTCCCCAAGGTGACACACTTTGTCAGATATATCCTTTCTCAATCAGCTCATGCAACTACAGTTTGAGTTCCACCAACTCTGGTGCGATTATGCAATAAGGGACTTTTGAAACTGGAAATGATCCTGGTGTGAGTTATATGGAAACATCTAAGTCCCGTTTCGGTGGTAATCCTGGGATTTCCTTAGGAAATACGTCCTTGAATTCTACAAGAATAGGAAAGTCCTCAATGTGTTACTCTCTTTCAGCTTCTATGTTATGGATGTTCACTGCAAACAACTTGCATCCTTTCCTAATGCACTTCTTTGCTTGTAAAGCAAATATCTGCCTTACAGAAACTTTCTTAGGTATGCCTTGAATATTTACTTGATTCCCTTGGCTATCTATACACAATATTGAATTGTGTAAACAATCGAGCATGACATGGTGTTGTTCCAACCTGTCCATGCAGATAAGTATATCATACGATCCTAAGGGCAGGGATAATTTTAGGGGCGAATTTTAGCCCAGTGGGCTATTTTTCCATGTTTTTCTCCCCAAAAAGATTCACCATTTTGCATTTTTTGAAGCCCCGTTTCGCCCAATTTTGATGGGGTAAAATTTTTTCACCCTAAAAATCGCCAAATTATTATATAAACGATATAAAATCCTTGGAAATTGAAATATTTTTTGAAAAAAATTGCCAAACATTTTATAGTTGACGTTTTAAGAATTGGTAATATTCGCCAACATGTATACACTTTTAAATAAGTATGGCTCCTTAAAATCATCCCTGCCTAAGGGTAGGATGTTCAAGTTTAATTTAGTAGGAAAACAATTCAGGTTTACCTCATAGTCTTGAACTATTTCAGAAACTTTTCCTTTCTTTCCTGTGGCTAATTGCACCAACAAAGGTTTATCATGTTTAACTTTTCCTAGTTTACATACACCAACTGTAACAACCCGGTTTTGACTCCTGTTTGCATTGAATTGCATATGACATAAATATTTTTTTTAATTTGATCATGGTGAGGAGCTTAAGGCCAAGGCCCCACCATGGATTTGGTGTGTTATGTTCGATGATTAAAATTGATACCGATAGTATTTTGTTCTAGCTAGGAAAATATGTTGAGACATCATGTAATATAAAAAAACCCACAACCAACTATGTCAATGCAACAAATAATGAGACGGGGGCATGATTTCCCAAGGATAGGCAAGAGGGGAAATGTTTAACCTTGAGCCATTGGGGAAACCCATAAAAAATGTCAACTACCCTTTTCTTTTCTTTTTCCCCAACAATTTATTTTTGCCAGAATTTGGTTGAGGTAGTTATTGCATGGAATGGGAAGAGTGTGGGAAAAAATTCAAATTAGGCAGACAACCCATTCTGGAAGAATGTGTTTTGACCCCATGGGAATGAAAACACCCAAAAACGTATGCCAATTCCCTCATATGTTCATGTTTCATCTTCCCTCACGTTTTGGTGGTGCTGCGGGGACGTTTTGATGATGATCCTTCTTTCACCGGGAGGGGTGTTCCTTCACAGGGATTCACTCATGCATTAGTCATTCTCCCTGATTGGATAGATGCAACGAGAGCAATCAGGTGTTGCTACATGTTTCTGCAAGTGTTTTTCCTTTGTCGAGACCCTTTTTGCGGTGTTGCAGTGTTATCCTAAACTATAGAGTGTTATAAGACCCTATTGCTTTATGTATCAAAGTGAATCCTGTGTTTCTATGTCTCCTTGTGGTTTTTGTGATGTGCAAGCTGGTTTTTTTTTCTAAACTATATACAAGACTTAGGAGTGGAAGAGCCGTAGAATGTGGTTGATCAACCTAGTGGGAACCTCACAATAAGATAAGAGTGGCTCATGAATCTTCTCTGCAGATCCTGACGAGCACTGGAAGGGAAGGTGTATCCTGAGGGACTGTGGAGCAGAGAAGGGGACACTTCCTTGTGTTGGGTGTGTAAGAAATGTAGATTCTAGGCCATATAGGTCTTGTGAAGGTGTCCTTATCTCTGTGGATGAGCTCACTAGATTAACAGTTCTTCCTGTCCACTACCTTAGAATCTTGTTAAACCCAACTTTAAGGATGGCTTGGCTAATACCCTAATAACCCATATGTTGGCTTGGCCATGACTTGTTTTGTTTGGACTTGTGTGTGTGTGATCCTTGGCTGGAAATCCTGATAAACCCATCTATTAGTTGGCTTGGTTGATTATCTTGATAAACCCAACAGTATATTGGCTTGTTTTCTTGCATCTTGATAAACCAACTATGTTGGCTTGGCTGATTTTTGTTGTATCCTTGGCTTTATGTGAGCCTGCTAGTGTTCCTTATTCCTTGGGGAAATCATGCCCATATCGAGGGTGGTTGTGTTGCTGAGATATAGATGAGCGTATTAGCCTATCGCTGGGTGGAATGTTGCAGTGACATAGCTAGTTGCGGAACAAGTTTCTTCATAAGATAAGTATCTCTGTGTTAAGCTTTGCATTTGTATTTGATTAATGAAATATGATGAACATGCCTAATGTGTTGAATTGATGTATTGCTTCCCCTATATAATATGCAATTGTATGCATCTGTGTATGTTTCTTTCAATACATTTCTAAAGTATGTTATGGGGCTTAGATTGTCATATTGGTGATGGCCTGAATGATCAAATCTGTTGAAGACTTCTGCTAACAAGCTCAGTTTCTTGGCAGAAATATTCTTCCACGACTCTTCTTTCTGCAACTTGTAGGATGCGGGACGTGGAAATGTCCTTCTGTAAATCTCTATTTCCACAGTTTTCCTTTCGTAACTTTCATTTTTGCATGCAGGATGCGGATTCATAGATATCTACTTCCGCAACTTGTATTTATGCACTAGTCTATTCTGCATGCAAGATTAGGGATGTGAGATGCGGCATGCGAGATACGGTATGTGAGATCGCAATTCCCATACTTCGCCAATTCTGCAAACTCAATATTTCTACACCATTGATACTTGCAGGTTGATTCTCAGTCGTTGATATGTTCCTGGATGTGGAACAGATTGTGACCATTGATTTCTGTCATGATTTTTCTCAACCATTCAGTCTCCTCTGGGATCTTTCTTCATAGATCGTCGAATTTATCACTGACAAGATCGATTTCTCTACTGTTGGGAAGTTGCAAAATTTATATACGGTATTGAATATAATCAATTTTGAGTTGGATGCTCTGGCATCAATCAGAGCAAGCAATTATGGGCGCGTTCCCTCTCTGGTGGATGGGAGGGGACATGACAATGTAGTATCAAAGCATGAATGTTGAGGATTTTTTCACAGCCATGCCCCGTGTTTCAAATAACAACAAATGTTTCATAGGAAATTTTTAATTCCACATGATAATCGGGGTATGGTTATGTTACATATTGGTATCAGAGCTGCTGATTTGCGGCACTAGGGCCTAAATGGACCAAGTTGAATAGATAGAAATGGAAAAGAACACCAGGTTGTGATTTGAAAGAGCTGCTAGTTCCAGCATTGGTATAAATGTGCCAAGGAAATTGGTTGTAGAAAGAAAACTACAGCAAGAAAGAGTGTAATTTAGCATAATTGATAAACTTATCCAACCCAACGAAATGCACCGTGACCATGATCTGAATTCTATTACGATTTTGAATGATCATGCCGAAAATAAGCAATTAGTAAGTAATTTCTTTTGATTTAAGAGATTTTCTAACAAATGATGTTGTTAACATGTTTTGTAGAGTCATAGTGTAGATTGAAACGTTGATATTGGTTCGACCAAGGAGGTCAAAGAAGATCAACACCAAGAAAATTAACATCATGGATGATGCGTAGGATCCCTCTGGACAAGTGAAATATGATATGGTGGAAAAGCCAAGAGACCCACAAGAGGGAAGGAAGCCACTCCAATGCTGGAAATGTGGAGGACTTCCTTTGCGCAAGATTTTTCCACATGGGGAAGGGTATGTAAGGACAACTTACAATATCCAAGAAAATGAAACTGAAGCTGATGGGAATAGGGAACAAGAGAGTTTCCCAGATGTTGTAGCTACCATAAGAGGCCTAAGGGCAGAGTTGCAGGATTGCAAAGAAGAAAATAAGAGGCTCGTCAAGGCTCTGGTAGAGAAAAACCAGGTGACTACCGCCATGCTACAGAGTGTGGAAGATCTCGAAAGGAATATAAACTCTGGGCATTAGTTAAAAGAGATAGAAGGGAGTAGGATAAATTCTCATGAGAAGAATGAGAAGCTTAACCCAAGGAAGAAAGGTTTTAAGCCTCATCACCTCCTGAAGTAGCAAAGGAAGCCATCACAAGCTGTGATTGAGCTATCCAGACTGATGAGGGAAAATCTAAAGGAACCACTCAAATGTTGGGGATGTGAAGGACCCCATATGCGTAGGAATTATCCACTTGAGAATAGGAATGAAGATCAAATCCCTAGCACCGAAGAAGATGAAACCATAGGTCAAGAAGCAAGGATCATTCCTAAAATTTGTGCAGTGTTAGAAGACCACAAGGAAGGTCATAATTCAATTATGGTGGAAGTTGAGGGTGATATTGTTGAACGGACTGTTTCTATTTTGATTGAACCTGGATTGACTCACAACTATATCTCCCTAGAATTGTTCAAATGTGCACTTTGAAGAAATCAAAGCATAGGATATCGTGGTTAGTTTATCTAGCCATTGGAATCAAGAAGAAGGTCAGTGAGGTGGTAATGAAATTTCCATTGGTCATGGATGGGTTAGTCACCTATGCAGATCTAAAGGTTCTTCCGCTTAGATCCTATGATGTACTCATTGGAATGGATTAGTCAGAAGCACAGAGAAAAATGATTGATTGTTACAACAAGACCTTTGAAGTGCTTGGAGGAAAAGCAAATGTAAGGGTTTTAAAGGGATTTCAAAAAAGTGATCGCTGGAAGGAAGTTTTCAGCAATATAGTTGAAGAAGTTCTATGGGAAATGTTCCAGAGTGTATGCAACTTAGTTTTGGAGGTAGCAAAGAATGATAATCCTAGGTGGGAGGGATGTCATGTGTTGCGGGAATTCAGGGATGTTTTTCTTGATAAAGTTCCAGGTCTTTCCTCCAAAGAGGGACGTTAATTTTACCTTTGAACTTGTGCCCGGTAAAGCACCAGTTTCCAACACACCCGACATGGTGAGTACACTAGACTTTCTATAGCTGAAGATGTAGTTGCAAGAGTTGTGGGAAAGGAAGTATGCAAGGCCAAGTGTGTTTGGTTTGAGAAAGATGATACACTCTGGTGGTGTATTGGTTACAGGAAGTTGAGGAAATTCACTGAGAAGAACAAGTATCCTTTTCCTAGGATTGATGACATATTTGATCAAATGAGAAGATCAAAGGTGTTTTCCAAGATTGACTTAAGGTCTGGTTACCAGCAGGTAAGGATCAAGGATGAAAATGTTCATAAGACAACCTTTAGAGAAAGGTATGGATCTTATGATGTTGTAGTGGTATCATTTGGTTTTACAAATGCACCAACTACATCTATGTGCCTCGTGACTAATGTTTTCAGTAAGTATCTGGACAGGTTTGTTCTTGTTTTCCTTGATGGAATTCTTATTTATTTTGAGAATGAGGAAGAACATGTGGAATGTTTGAGGATGACTTTGAAATTGCTCAGGAATCATAAGTTGTATGTAGGTTTGAGAAAATGTGACTTCTATGCAGATAGAATTCATCATTTGGGTCACATTATCTTAGATAAAAGAACATCTGGAGACCCTAAAAAGATTGAGGCCATGATGATTTTCCCTATTCCAAGAGAGTTAATAGATGTAATATATTTTGTGGGACTTGCAGGGTATTGTAGGAAGTTCACTAAAGAAGATTCTACAGGTAAAGTTGAGCCTATGTATAGGCTGAAGAAGCCTGCATGTGAACTTGTAGTTCCATGACTAAATGGCACTTGTGGGTATGGAAATACATATGAGGACTTCCTGAATACTCAGGTAAACTGACCTGAGCAGAGCAGTACGGTTGTGCCCAATGAAACCCAGGGTAGGAAGCCACCGTGTTCCACGAGAAGGATCTCATGACTGAGAAATTTTTTTGAAACTTTAGATTGCAATTTTTTATGTTGATTATGGGAGACCATGATCTCATGTGATGGTTTTGGTTCATGCCAACAATGGATATGCTTGTTTTGCATTGCTTGATGTTTGAAGTTTCCTGTTGCTAACTATGACTATTTGGCTGATTTAAAATTGTGTCAGGATGACATGTTGTGTGTAGATGTCTACGTTTTGGGAAGCATGGGTAAGTAGGGGATGAGTGCTCATACTTGAAAAATCCAAACAATATGAGGATGACCATATGGCTGCAAAAAAAAATTCTGATTTTCTGCAGGATGCAGAATTGTGAATTTAGATTTTTATTTTGACTATCAATGTGATTGATCATTTGATGTTTGGAAAATAATGTATGCATGAGATATATTTGAAAATATATGATTAAAATTTTATGATGACATCTCATGTAAATTGCATACTTGTATGTAACGCATTTGAGATGATGGAAGTACACCCTTGGAGTACATGGCTTCTCAAAAGGACGTGTTTGGGATACATAACTCCTCAAAAAGATGTACTGGGTGTACATAGATCCTCGAAAGGATGTACTAGGTGTACATAGATTCTCAGAGGGATATGTTGGAGGAGGTTTGGAAACCTATGATTTAAATTTTATAATTGCATTAGTAAACCCTTGGAGGAGGTGTTGGGCCTCAAGCTAGATCTATTATTGAGCACCCACAAAGGTGTTAGGCTCTGAAATGGGGCTGATTGGATCTCACTTGAGAGATGTTGTACAGATAAGTATTCAATTTCTTGGAAATCCTAGTTGATTTTCTATGATGACAGATGTACAAAATGATTTAGCTAAGATTTCAGAAATCTTGTTAAAAAAAAAATCCTGCGGAAGTGAATCTGACATGTGAATTAATCTATTATGGTTCATGGAAAGGAAGTGCCTGAACAGTGGTGAGCACTGGAAGAGGTTCTAGGCCCATAAAATAGAGCTTCCATTGAGCACCTAAGGAAGTGTTAGGCTCTAAAGCGAGGATGACCACATCTCGGTTGGGAGATGTTATACAGATAAGTATTTGGTTTACTTATCAAAATTTTGTTGTTATTGATTTTCTTTAAATATACATGAGCATATGATGTAGCCACGGTTTTGAAAATCTTGTTATAGATTGCATCCTATAGGAATGAATATAACATATGAATTGAATTCATTATGGTGTTCATAAGGGAAGCACCTGATCTTGGTAAGCAACTAGAGGAGATACATGCTCTTGAATAGAACTACTATTGAAGCACCCGAAGAGGTATTGGGCTCAAGAACAGAGCTGTTAGACCTTGGTTGGAAGGAATTTTCAAGTGATTCGAGGCTTGCAAAAATTTGGCTACCCTTTAATTCACACTCAGGTGTGGGGTGGGGCAGGGTTGTGAGTGCCATGGTTGTATAAAGCTAAATGGGTACCTATGGAACCAAAAGAAGCTACTTATGCAAATAAGTATTTTGTTCACTTGGAAACTTTTTGTTTATTTTATATCCATATACATGTGCATGTGATTCATCTATGATTTTGGAAAATATTGTGAATACTAACAAGAGAATTGACTCATTGCTTGAGCATAGGTATTGCATGTTGCCAAAGACATTGGAAATTTTCTAAGATGAGGAGAAGGATTCTCCAAGACCAGGAAAAGATATTGTGGTGTGTGTTGATGCATGCAAGCATGGACTTGGAAGAGTTCCAGATCGTGCATTTGGACATATAATGGTGTAGAGGAAGCACGACGGTCCTGAAGAGGCTACCTAGAACCTGGTGGATTCCATGTGATTGGAACATCTATTTTTGGTTTTATTTTGCAGAGCCCCAAGGGTGGTACCAATGTAGCAATCGTTAAATTTTTGTAAAGTACCGAGGACAGTGCTATTTCAAGGGGGAGGGGAATGTAACACCCCGGTTTTGACCCTGTTTGCATTGAATTGTATATGATGTATTTTTTTTATTTGATCATGGTGAGGAGCTCAAGGTCGAGGCCCCAACATGGATTTAGTGTGTTATGTTTGGCGATTAAAATTGGTGTCGTTGGTATTTTGTGCTATCCAGGCACAATATGCTGAGACATCATGTAATATGCAAAAAACCACAACCAACTATATCAATGCAACAAATAATGAGATGGGGCATTATTTCTCAAGGATACAAAGGAGGGGGAATGTTTAACCTTGAGCCATTGGGGAAAACCAATCAAAGCTGTCAACTACCCTTTTCTTGTCTTTTCCCCAAGACATTTATTTCTTCCATAATTTGGTTGAGGTAGTTATTGCATGGAATGGGAAGAGTATGGGAAAATTTTGAATTAGGAAGATCACCCATTCTGGAAGAATGTGTTTTGACCCCATGGGAAAGAGAACACCCAAAAACATATGCCCATTCCCTCATATGTTGACGTTTCATCTTCCCTCACGTTTTGGGGGAGCTACAGGTAATGATGATCCTTCTTTCATGGGGTGAGGGGGGGTTGTTGTTCATTCATGGGGATTCACCCGCACGTTGGTCATTCTCCCCAATTAGAAAGATGCAACAATATCAAGAAGGTGTTGCTACACATTTTTGCAAGTGTTTTGACTTTTCCAAGACCCTATTTGTGATGTTGTAGTGTTATCCTGAACTTCGAAGTGTTATGAGACCCTGTTACTTTGTGTATTAGAGTGCAGCCTATGTTTTTGTGTCTCCCTGTGGTTGTTGTGATGTGAACCGTAGTTTTGGTCTGAACAATATACAATAATTAGTAGTGGAAGAGACGTAGGATGTGATTGATCAACCTAGTGGGAACCTCACAATAATTTAAGAGTGGCTGGTGAATCTGCTTTGCACATCCTGAAGAGAAATGAAAGGGAAGGTGTATTGTGAGGGACTGTGGAGTAGAGAAGGGGACACTTCCTTGTGTTGGGTGTGTAGGAAACATCGATGTCAAGCCATATAGGTCTTTGGAAGGTGCCCTTATCTCTAGGGATGAGATCACTAGCTTAGTAGTTCTTCCTTTCCACTGCCTTAGAATCCTGATAAACCCAACTTGATAGATGGCTTGGCTAGTAGTTTGATAACCCATCTATTGGATTGGTTGTGTCTTGTTGTATTTGTCCTTGTGTGTGTGTGATCCTTAGCTGGATAGCCTGATAAACCCATATGTTAGTTGGCTTGGTTGATTAGCCTGATAAACCCAAAAGTATATTGGCTTGTTTGCTTGCAACCTGATAAAACCAACTGTGTTGTCTTGGCTTATTTTTGTTGTATCCTTGGCTTTGTGTGAGCCTGCTAATGTTCCTTATTCCTTGGGGAAACCATGCCCATCTCGGGGGTGGCAGTGTTGCTGAGAGATAGATGAGTGCACTGACCTATGGTTGGGTGGAACATTGCAGTGACATAGCTGGTTGTGAAACAAGCTTCTTCATAAGATAAGTATCTCTATGTTAAGCTCTGCATTTGCATTTCCTTAATGAAATATGTTGAACATTCCTAATGTCTTGAATTGAAGAATTGCTTCTACTGTATAATTGGAATTGTATGCATCTATGTATGTTTATTTCAATGCATTTCTAAATTATGTTATGGGTATGGTATTTCCAGATTGGTGATGGCCTAAATGATAAAATATGCCTAAGACTTCTACTAACAAGTTGAGTTTCTTGGAATAAATCTCCTTCTGCAACTTGCAGAATGCAGGATGTAGAAACGTCCTTCTGTAAATCTCTATTTCTGTAATTTTGCTTCTGCAACTTTTTTTTCTCCATGCGAGATGCATCTTCACAGATATCTATTTCTGTAACTTTTCTTTCCATAGTGGTATATTTCGCATGCGGGATGCACGATCACAATTTCCATACTTACTCGATTCCACAAACTCAAGATTTCCACACCATTGATTCTTGCGGGTTTATTCTCAGCCATTTATCTGTTCCCAGGTGCGAAACAGATTGTGACTGTTGATTTTTGTCGCAATTTTTATCCATCGTTTGATCTCCTCTGACATATTTCTTCGCAGATCATAGAATTGATCACTCACAGGATTGATTTCTCTGCTATTGGGAAGTTGGAGAATTTATCCATGGGCTTGAATATAATGAATTTTGAGCTAGATGCTCCAATATCAATCAGAGCGAGAAGTTATGGTTGCGTTCCCCCTTTGGTGGACGAGAGGGGACATGACAGTGTTGTATTAGAGCATGAATTTTGAGGAGTGTTTCATGGCCATGCCCTATGTCTCAAATAACGACAAAGATTCTTTAGGAAATTTTTAATTCCACATGTAATCAGGGTATGGGTACGTGACATCAACAATTTTAGGTGATGCATAGTTCCGAAAAGCACCAGGGTCAATCAATATTTAAGTAGAAGTGTTTAAGAAATTACCTTCTATTTCAACCATGGTAGCCTAATGGTCTGCTTGTCGGCCATCCAAGGCTACATAAACCTGCAGTGTTCTAGCTATGTCCTCTACCATTGGTTCTTCTTGTAGGTTGTGCAAGATCCCATTGGTATTACTCTAATAGTCTCAAGCATAATGAGGCCCTTGGCATTTCTAGCATTTGATTTGTAGTGGGGAAACATTGGCTCCCCCATTTGTTGCTAGCTTGTTAGCATTTGGAACTGGTCCATATGGCTTCGTACTTGTTTTGTTGAAGTTCTTGTTGGTTGGAAAACTGTTGTTCTATTTTCTGTAACGTGGTGAGTTAAAACTCATTTTGTCGTTGTCAGAGAAGTTTTTAGACCTATTTTTTATTCGCTTGATGTTCTCTTGCCTCACATTTCCATAGCAATGCCTATCTTTGTGTAAGGCGGTGTCAAATTTTTTAGGCATGTCAAATTCAATCCTTTCCTAGAAGTTGGGAGGAAGACATCCTAAAAACTGTTGTATTTTTACTTTATCGTCCTTGATGTATGGCACATAGTGCAACAAATTAAAAAAATATGTTAATAAAAGCATCCATAGTCATGGAACCCATACGTAACTTGTGAAATTATTTCACCTTTATGTCGAAGAACCTTTCCGACATGTATTTCTTCTAAAAAAGTCTTGCGAAATTTACTCCATTGTATTTCTCTAAACGCATATTTCTTTGAAAGCTTCAGGTCTCTCCACCATCTAGCTTCTTTTCCATTTAAGTTATAGATGGCTAGATGAGATTTCATTTCACTAGATTAATTATGAACTCGGAAATATTTTCTCATACCTAGAAGCCATTCTTCATCTTTCTCCCCTATGTTCATTTCTCCTTCATAGGTTTGGGATTTTTTTCTTCAGAACTTCCCTTGGAGATTTTCATCATTTCTCAGTTTCTTTCTGCATGGAGAAAGAGCATCATTGCTAGAAGGACTATGATAATATACTCCTAGAGGTTCAGGGGTATGTTCTTCTCTTCCTTCTTCTCTCAGGATGTTGGCCCTTTTATGGTTAAATTATTTCTTGAAATTTTTTGTGGAATGAGTGGGTTTTTCCTGCGGGTTTCCTCCCGTCATGTTTCACAGCAACGCTTCATTAATTGCTTGTTGCTCCTTTCTTTCATTCATATTATCATCTATGAAACTCTGTAAGTCTCCTTGGAGACTTTGTATTGTTTTCAATATGTCAGAATTTAGTTCCACCACCATTTTTGCTTCCAGGGTGGGGGTATTCAACTTTCCTTGTCGCCTATTGTCCTCTTCAGTGTTCATGTTCTGAACTGCTCTTTTAAAATCTTGTAATTGCAAATATTTAATAACAGGAAAAATTTATGTTAGTTAACAAAATTTAAAAACATACTTTATTTTCTTGCAACAAATGTCTGGTACGCCGATTTGGTCTCTCAGTGTTGAAACTGGGCTTTGATACCACTTGTAATGTGCCAAAAATTTGAAAAAAAAAATTATTAGGCTAGTCAATTACTACATGAATTGGATATTATCTTAACTTATGTGAAATGTGTCGTACTTTGTTTGCTGAATTGAATTGTCGTAAGTTGTTCTTACCTTCTTCTAAATGTTTCCCTGATGTGGTTATTAGTGTAATTCTATTTTGTCGTTATGTTCCTTGAATATGAGTTAGATGGTTGTATTATTTATTGAATGCTTATTACCATGAATTTACATGTATGTGTGTTCAATCATTTGCTTACTTATTGGTTATAATGTTTGATTAATGTTTTATGAATATTCCTGACTTAAGTTGTATTGTCAAGGGGTGGAGTGGCAGGACTTGTATCCCTTGTAGAAACACCTGGAAAGGTAACTGGTTTTACTTGTTGCTACAGGGTTTACTTAGTTCTTATTGAAATAATGAATTTCCTTCCTTGTTTTGTTGAGGTACACTTGGAGACGGAAAACTGACTATAAAAGGAAAACAAGGACATACTACCTATGCTCAACTACCTCACAACTTGGATGACGAACAGACTGGCAGTTCTAACTTAGTGATTCTGATTATCGTCGCTAGTGTTGTTATTTATGCAAGGCTGGGTTTAATTATACCTATGTTTAGACCGGTTACCATTTTTACTTGTGGTCTTAAGACCTTTATTTAGTTTAATCTTGCACTTAAGATTTATATGGTTTATTTTGTATGGCATAAGGTTTAAGGTATTAAATATGGACCCTATGTGGATTAAGGTTCTTGTATACCATGTTGGAGGCATAATATAAGCCATTCATGGCATATTACATATTGCATGAATTTTGTCCTATCCTAAGTCTATGATACCATTGTTGGGGTTTAATAAATGCATGGTTTTCAAATGTCACAACGTGATTTGGTGTTGCATGAACTATATAATTTTCCTTTTTAAATCACCTAATGGACTAGAGGATGGAGGAGTTAATGTGCCTTGGGAAACGGGGGTCTCAAGCCCCAAGCTTGGACTATCGTGTGTTAGAATAATCAACCCATAGTTTACCCACTTAGACATTAATTCATTTATTTTTGTCTTATTTGCCTAGTTCATGTGTCCCACCTTGTGCAAGTTGCTAATTGCCTATCCATAGAGGTCAAACTTGCCATATCTGACTCATGTAGTACTTGGGAAAGCCTTGGGAATCAAATCTACTTTATTCCTGGCCTCCTAGGCACCTATCTACTTTTTCTGCTTTATTGCCTGCTTTTTCAGTGTTTTAAGTAACATGGGAAAGCTAGACTAGGTGAGGTGAACTTGTTTTTTGTCCTACACATCCTCCTCTCTTTTCTCCATGAAAAAGCATGTATGAGCTTCCATTACACCACTCTTTAGCTTTCCTATGCATTTTTTCCAATTCGTGAGCTCCATGACAGATTTGGGATCCAGCTTTTACACCTATGGGGGATTTGCTTATTTTTGGTAAGCCTGCTTTATGCTAGATTTGGATGCTTCCTCATGCATTCAATTTATTCATGTATTCTATTTATTCAGCAGCCTATGATATTACAGGGTTGGCTATTGTACACTCAGTTAATATAATTTTTTGTTACAGCTCCATATTCAGTCTCTCTTGTTAGCAATTTTGCATGATCAATTGATAATTGTTGTGGGTAAAATTAAACTATTGCTAGCCTGAATTTATACATGGTATTAGAGACATTGTAGGTTGTTACTCTCCTTCAGAAATTGTTTTGCAGGTTCGACATCAAGACTGGGAGCCTTCTACTAACAGCCGGGACAGATTTTCTAAAGCTATGGATTCACAGAAAACTATCTTGACTCCCTTCAACTATTTTGAATGGAAAGCAGAGATGGAGATCTTCTTGAGAGCGAAATGCCTCTACAGGGTGACTATGGCTACAGAAGCAGATCCCAATGTTGCTGCAGAGAAGATCAAATGGCACAATCGGAGAGATGAGGCCTATGGCCTCCTATGTCTCAGTATTTCCTGAGACCTCCTTTTCCATCTCGATGGATTAAATTCACTGAATCAAGTATGGGAGAATATTTCTGATCTTTTTGGAAAGACAGATGAGATGAGGGGACATCAGATCGAAAATGAGCTAATTTCTCTGAGTCCCAGTAGCTTTGAATCCCTGCGGCTATATTTCTCCAAGTTCAAAGCACTAGTTTTGCAGCTGAAGCAGTGTGGTATCGAAAAGAAAGATGATCAGCTCGTATTGGCCATCCTATTGAAGCTAGGACCTGACTACTCAGTCTTTGTTTCGAACTTCTATGCCACAAAATTCACAGCTTGAACCTAGAAGATGCCTAGCCTTGCAAATTTCAAGGAATCTCTCACACAAGAACAAGACAAGCTGGTGATGATGGGCACGATCAAACCATCCAAAGATCAAGCTTTGATTGCTAGAGATTCAAGGGTGGATTCAAAAAGCAAAAAGAAAGCTAAAAATCCACTTGAGCAAAAGAGAGACAAGAAACAGTCTCCAGAGGATCAACAAGGTCCCAAGAAAAATACCCAGAAGAAGAAAAACAAAGGTGAAATGAACAAGTGCTCATACTGTTCGAAGGGAAATCACACTGAAAGCTCTTGTATGAAAAAGCAGATTGATATGCTGACCCAACTCCTAGAGAAGAATGGCATCTCCCTTCCAGAAAGCTCAAAGAAGACAGAAGGAGGATCAAGTTCAGATGACAGAGAGAGAGTTCATGCATTGGTTGCTGGCACACCAAGCTCACCCAGTTTTATCATTGATTCTGGAGCTTCAAGACACATGGTTTCGACTAAGGAGGCCTTCTCCTCACTGGACAAGTTGAAAGGACCATCTATTGTACTGGGAGATGACTCTCTCACTGAAAGTATGGGCAAAGGAAGGATAGATCTTGATCATGGTCAGTTCAACAATGTGCTGTATGTCCCTGGTCTCGCCTCCAACCTCCTATCAGTGTACTAGATGACCCACATTGGGTCTCCTAAGAAAGTCATATTCTCCCCTGATGAAGTTGAGATCACAGAAATATCAACTGGTAGAGTCATTGCAAAAGGAGTTGCAAATCATGCTCAAAAGGTATACATGTTCTCACACTTCCTACCTTACTCAAAGCCCTCTCCTCTTCTTATCCATGCTAATGAAGCTAGCAAGCTATGGCATGAAATATTTGGCCATCTAAATTACAAGTATCTGTCTGATCTTAGTGAGAAAGAAATTTTCATAGGGCTTCCCAAGATAAAATTTTCCAAAGGAGTCTGCCAAGGTTGTATCCTAGGAAAACACCCAGAGCACAAATTTGAGAAAGCTAGTCATGAGAGAACCTATGCACCCCTCGAGCTGATTCACAGTGATGTTTCTGGCCCATTCCCTCATATGCCCATGAGTCAGGCCAAATATGCATTGACCTTTATTGATGATTTTTCCAGATATTGTTGGGTTCACTTCATGAAACACAAGTCTGAAGTTTTTGGCCTATTCAAAGTCTTTAAGGCTTTGGTTGAAAACCAGTGTGGAAGGAAACTCAAGGTCCTCAGATCTGAAAATGGTGGTGAGTATGTCAATTTTGAGTTTATTAACTATTGTGCAGATGAAGGTATTCAAATGCAGCATTCTATCCCTTACACACCACAGCAAAATGGTGTTGCTGAGAGGAAGAACAGATCACTGAAGGAGATGGCAACATGCATGATGGAGGTCAAAACTTTGCCACAAAAGTACTAGGTCGAAGCTATCAGCTGTGCAGCCTATATCCAGAATAGGGTGCCTCACAAACAGCTTGATGGCATGACTCCCTTCGAAGCATGGAGTGGGCACAAGCCAGATGTGACCCATTTCAGGATTTTTGGCTCAAAGGCTTGGGCTAGGATTCCAACAGAGAAGAGGAAGGCTTTGCAGCCCCAAAGCCAAGAGTGTCTTTTTGTTGGATACTCTGAATATTCAAAAGGGTACAAGTTGATAAATTTGAGCACAAACAAAGCCTTCATTGAAAGGTGTGTTCAGTTTGAAGAAGAACCTCTTGCAGAAGTGGAAGTTGGTGAAGCCTCTTCACCACCTGAACCTCAAGAAGTAAGTAAAGAGTTTGTTGAACATGCTGATTCTGATTTGTCTGATGGATATGAGTTTATTGCAGACCCAAACAGCCACACAAGGCCTAAATGGGCAGCCAAGACACTACATGCAGAAGGAGAGCTAGCTGGGGATCCCAATGACCCAAGGAGTACTAGATCTCAATTTGAGAGTGGTCTATGCATGAAGGATCCTATGTTTGATGAAAAATGCTATTTGATGGTGGAGTCTAATCTTAAAACATATGAAGAAGTATCAGGAGATCCAAGATGGCAAGATTCCATGAAGGAGGAGTTCAGCTCACTCCAGAAGAGCAACACATGGGAGCTAGTGGATCTTCCTCCAGGAAGAAAGTTAGTCCAGTGTAAGTGGGTATATAAGACCAATTTTGCTGCTGATAGTTCACCACTGAATTACAAGGATATATTGGTATCTAAAGGCTACTCACAGTTTCATGGCATCGATTACAATGAGACCTTTGCCCCAGTGGAAAAGATGGATTCCATCAGGCTAGCTCTAGCCATTGCAGCCTCAAGGCAATGGAAGGTACATCATATGGATGTAAAATGTGTCTTCATGAATGGATATCTCACTGAGGAGATATATATGCAGCAGCCTCAAGGTTTTGCTACTAACCCTTCTCTTGTGTGCAGGTTGAGAAAGTCATTGTATGGGCTAAAGCAAGCCCCCAGGGCTTGGTATGCCAAGATAGATAGCTTCTTGCTATCTATGAAATTTGTTCGGTGCAAATCAGATCCAAATGTCTATTTGAAGTCTGTTAATGGTTCATTAATGATCATTGTGTTATATGTTTATGACCTCCTCATTACAGGAAGATCACAGGTTGAGATTGCTTCCTTAAAAGGAGCTATGAACCAAGCCTTCTCCATGACAGATTTGGGGCTCTTAAGTCAATTTATGGGGCTTGAGATTTCTCAAACCAAAGCTGGAATAAAGGTGCACCAGTCCAAGTATGCCTTGGATTTGCTGATCAAATTCAGAATGCAATACTGCAAAGCAAGCAAAACTCCTTTCCTTTTAGGAGTGAAGCTGGAGAAAGATGATTCTCCACCGATGGTAAACAATACACTGTATAGGCAATTGATTGGATGTTTATTGTATCTGAAACATACTCGACTTGATATTTGTTATGCAGTAAGTGTGGCTTCTAGATTCATGGATCAACCTCATGAGATCCATTGGAAAGCAACCAAAAGGATCCTTAACTTTGTTTAGGGAACAAGGACACATGGGATCCTCTATAAGGCAAAATCTGATCTTGATTTGATTGGATTTACTGACAGTGATTGGGCAGGTGATAGCACAGGTAGAAAGTCCACTTTAGGATATGTGTTCATGCTTGCAGAAGGGCCAATCAGCTGGTCAAGCAAGAAACAGAGTGCCATTGCACTCTCATCTACAGAAGCTGAGTACAGAGGAGTTGTTAATGCAGCAACTCAGTGTTTATGGTTGCAGGGTTTACTTGGAGAGTGTGGTTTCAAACCTGAGTACTCAACTACCATATGCTGTGATAACCAGAGTACCATTGGAATATGCAAAGATCCAGTTCAGAAGCAGAGAACCAGACACATTGAGATTCACATGCACTACATCAGAGAGCTTGTGCATGATGGCACCATTCACCTACTCTTCTATTCATCTTCAGAACAAGTAGATGATATCTTCACCAAAGAATTTTGTGAGAATACCTTCAGCAATCTCAAATCACTGCTAGGGATTGTTGATCATGTTGTAAAGGCATGAGTGGAGACAAGATTCTACAATTTTGTTTTACAGTCCATGTTTAAGGGAGGATTTTCCCAAGTTGGTTTTGCCTCTTTCCTTGGTTGTATGGACTTGTAGTATGTAAAAGGGTGACTAAGCCTTGTTTCTAGGCCCTATATTTTTGATTTATTACTCATAAAGTCAGGCTTAAGGGGGGGTGTTAGAATAATCAACCCATAGTTTACCCACTTAGACATTAATTCATTTATTTTTGTCTTATTTTCCTAGTTCATGTGTCCCACCTTGTGCAAGTTTCTAATTGCCTATCCATAGAGGTCAAACTTTCCATATCTAACTCATGTAGTGCTTGGGAAATCCTTATGAATCAAATCTACTTTTTCTGCTTTATTGCCTGCTTTTTCAGTGTTTTAAGGCACATGGGAAAGCTAGACTAGGTGAGGTGAACTTGTTTTTTGTCCTACACATCCTCCTCTCTTTTCTCCATGAAAAATAATGTATGAGCTACCATTCCACCACTCTGTAGCTTGCCTATTCCTTTTTTCCAATTCGTGAGCTCCATGACAGATTTGGGATCTAGCTTTTACACCTATGGGGGATTTGCTTATTTTTGGTAAACCTGCTTTATGCTAGATTTGGATGCTTCCTCATGCATTCGATTTCTTCATGTATTCTATTTATTCAGTAGCCTATGATATTATAGAGTTGGCTATTGTACACTCAGTTAATATAATTTTGTGTTACAGCTCCATATTTAGTCTCTCTTGTTAGCAATTTTGCATGATCAATTGATAATTGTTGTGGGTAAAATTAATCTATTGCTGGCCTAAATTTCTACATCGTGGAGGTATGATTCATTTGAATTTTTTTTGGGTGAGTTATGTTCGGCTCTCTGGTCTATCTCATGGCATGAGGGTTTGGAGTTTGGTTGTGCTTGGAAGGTGTTGAGGCCTGGAAATTCCCAGGCAACAACAGCAAGGGATTCTCCCTAGTTAACATTCCAAACTAGCCCATGACTATTTGGTGTAGGGAATCCATCTGGTTTGCAGTCTGGCTAACGTAGGTCAAGTAATAAAGATAAAAGGTTTTACCAGTTGCGGCCCGATCCACCGTATATATTTTTGTATTTTTTGACTTTAAGTATGATATGCAAGTGCCTATCTAAAACGCAAATTGATTAAGGATACAAGGAGTGGTCACAATTTGATTTGCAAGTTCTTACCTCTCGTCTTAAACTCTCTTGCATCCGAATCACACACAATCTATAAAAACAATAAACAACTAAGTTGTCCCTAGGGAGCGAGCTATTATTTCATGAGTAATGTAATACTGTCCACATGTTAAGATAAATCATAGACAGTTGTTCTTAGAATCAGAACACATAAACATGGATAGAGATATATATGACAAGATAGCTCATCAACCGTTAAACCATCCATTACCCATAGTGGAAATTATCACAGAACAAACTAGAGAACATTCAAATAAGAACATAGGTTAAGAAAGTTAGAACGCTCTCACAGTTAATGAAACACAGTTGAAAAAAAAATAGTTCCCCTTCAACATTATTCATTTCATCACATTCAAACATTCCACATAGCACCTTCTCCAATAGGAAAAATTTGTAATTTATTATTGCAAAACGAAGTAGTTCCTCTTACAACCAATAGTTCACAAGTTTCTCTAGGGAAAAAGCCCCTATTCCCTTTAACTTTCCTCTCTTTATACAAAAACAACAAAAACCTTTGGGTTGCCCTGCCCCCTGACCTTTTGGCTGCCCCGACCGTTTTAATCTCACAGTTTTGTCATTTTGTGAGTGCTCATGATTTGGGCAATACGTCACATTTCGGATTTAGCCTTATGAGTACTCCATATAACGAGACCATCTTAGTAACTGTTGAACCTTTTCCAAACTCAGGCCTCTGTTGCTATCGATTCCACTTTGTCTTTTAATTTGTCCCTTTTAAGATCACGTTGATCTTGGAACATCTCTGCTTATCACTTCTCAGCCAGCTTCCTTCTGCTTTGTCATTCAGCTATGTCTTCTTTGCTGCAGTAATCTGAAGAATCTTTTGAGTCCGTCTATAGTCAAAACAAAAATTCATCATTAATTCGGACTCCGTCTTTTCAACAAATGTAAACCATACTAATAATAAACTGATCATCAAAATGAGGCCCTGTACTGTGCTTTCGTTGCGGAAACCTTAAAATGATAGAAAATGAAACCTCCGCCACCCATGAAGCAGGGTAGTAACTCACAAAACGGCAGGAAAAACCTTATCGACGGCTTGAACCATTAAAACATTGGCAGGATAGTATTACTCCTAGCCACAATGGCGGGTTTCAGATGGACAATGAGTTCCGCAGAACCATTAATCCTATCGACGTCGAAAAGACTAAACACTAAAGCATCGGGTGGAAACTCTTTGTCGGTGAACAAAACAATATAACGTTGGGAGGTTAGTGCATTACGCAGCCACAATGGTGGAAGATGAAAAGACTACGAGCTCCATGGCAAATAAACATATCAGCGAGAACCGTAACAAAAACATCGACGAGTGGAGCAATTACAACGACAGACACTTAGTTTACTCGGGATCCGCAATGTCAGAAGGTGATCAGACTACCACCTTCGATCAAAGTTATAAAACTTTCCGATATGGCACAGAAAAACGTGAAAACGTTAAGTGCTCAAAAAATATTAAGGTTGTACAGCGGTCTAAAAGCTTGTATCATTTTCAAAACAGCGACTCCATAGAGATCAAAAAACCACCGACTCAAACGTCAGCCAACCTCCGACAGTGCAAAGCAAGTCAAATATGTCAGAAAAAATCATCGTTCAGCTTCCGCAACGGCGGCCCCGTAGGGAAATATGGATCCAATGCATGGTTAAATGACTTCCGAACAACCGAACTAAGAACGCTAAGTTCCAACAAACTTTCGGCCGGGCAGTGACGAAAAAGTTTGTTTCACCTCCAAAACAGCAGCGAAAACAAGAAAAATACTTTCGACATCAAAGAAAGAAAATGCAAATTAAAAGGGCAACATTTTAAATCCAATATTCAAATTCCACAACTCAAACAGTTTCAGACATAAGCAATTTTCCGAAAAGTACGAAAACAATTGACCTCAAAACAATCCAATCATGTAGCAGAGGGGAAATAAAAACAGAGTTCATGGATCCAAACGATTCTAGGAAAGATAAAAATTAAGAGGAAGGTCCAAAATTTCAAAAATTTGGGAAAACAGTTGCAGCTGCAACAGAAGGTATGTCCTTTGTTCTAGTTTTGTAGAAATATTATAGATGATTATAACACACATGGTTGATCACATATTTATGGCCTTCCCTATCCCTCTGCAGACTCTTTAGACCCCATGGACTTATATTATCATTTGATGTTCCAATATCCTCCCTAGAAAACACCTTTTTATTGTTGTACGTGACTTTTAAACCCATACTTGCATGTACATGTGACTTTTGACCTCAAACCCACATACATGAGGATGTGTGCATAAGTCCAAATATTTTTGGAGTTTTCCTCATCTAAGTCTGAAGATCCTGACTCTTGGACTTCCATATCCCTTTAGATCGATCGAATTCGATCCTCCATTACCCTTTGAAGTGCTATATAAGAAACCCGTTAGGTACATTGAAGAGGGGGAATTGAAGAGCAAAGAAACTATGGTCCATTGTTGCCTCAATTTGCTTATACTTTATTCTGCATCCCTTTATCCCTTTGGAGAACTTTATGTTCTTCCCAAGATTTCATTTTCTTTGTGAGATTGTTATCGAGAGATGGAGGATTAAGGTGGTGGAGGCCCAAGTGGAGGACTCGGTTTCTCCGGTTCATAGACATGTCGACAGAGGTTGTCACTCTTGTAGTCTCTGTTTTTCTTAATATAAGTATATTTTCCTATCCAATTATGTGCATTTAAATATGAATATTATTTCCATGGATGTATTTGATTGCTTATACATTGTTGAATATATATGTTAGAGTAGGTCTAACACATTATTATAAAGCATGCTTATCTTGTTTGTTGTTGTTGAGAGTGAATTGCTAATGAAAGCGTGAATTTGAAAATCTCAACCATCTAAAACAAGGTACGATTTGGTATTCGTTAGTGTTATATGTTTGGTTTCTCTTGAATATTGGGAAAGATTTATTTTTGGTGTTAAGTTGTCTATTGTGGTGCCCCCTAGCCATAGGAAGTTTCTCTCAGTAATAGAACTGGCGACTCCACTGGGGAAGTTCCTTGTTTTTGTTTCGGGTTGGGGGCATAATGTGCTTGATCTTATTGACTTTCTCTCTTTTTCTCCTCATTTATTTGTTTCATTTAGTAGTATGTTCATCCATTAACACTCCCCTACATTGGTTTGACCCTTGGCCTATTTTTTACCACTTTCTTCTCTATATACGCAGGTTTTTGGCTAAAAGTCGTGTACATATGCGGGTTTTTGGAAAAAAATCATGTATACATGTAGGTTTTTGGCTAAAATCTCTGTATACATGCAGGTTTTTGGCCAAAAGTCACGTACATATGTTGTTGTTCTTTATACAGTCATGTACATCCTCCCTTTTGGTTGAGTTTGATGTTGTGGGAAGTTGTTGGGTGGGTTGTGAGTGTGGCTGGGTCTTCCTCGGTTTTGATGTTATCTGTCAAGTTCTTCTTTTGTGACCAAAGACCGTTTTTTCATTGATTTTTCTTTGAAATTAGTTCTAGTCATTAATATCCTTTTTTGTTTTTCCATTAGTGCATTAGTCTTTTTTTCTTGGTGTCTTGCTTGTCTTATGTTTGATGCTTGCAGCAGAGACTAAGAATTGTAATGACTTTTATTGCATTTTCATTATTTTATATTGAAAATACAAAATAGTTGCATTCTTATTTGCATTTCACTTATGGATTTAAGGAGGTACTTGCATTGGATTGCTTGGATGAGAATTGTATTTAGGATTTCATATCAGAAGGATTGCATTGGCATTTGGAAATGAATATATATTTATGCATCTCATGTAGCGGCATACCTTTTTTTTCATTCTAAAATGATTTGCACTTGGCATGGTTTGTTAGGTGTGCACTTTTATTTCACTGCTGATTCGTCATAACTTCAATAGTTCCAGGACCATTTCCCTTTGAGTAATCACAACCAACTAAAATAAACGCTTAATAAAATTAATTACACTATTTTATTTATAGGGTGCATCAACAAGATTAGGTTTTAGGGTCTTGGAATAGTTCATTATGAGTTAATTCTCCAAAACCACTAAACAAAACAAGTAGGTGTCTATCCACGTGAGAGTATGGAACCCTTGGTATAATTAGTGTTTCGTAGGGCGCTCCTCTTACATGCAAGTATGATTTCAAGGGACCATACTTATTTAAAAGTGTATAAATGTTGGCGAATACTACCAATTCTTAAAATGCCAACTATAAAATGATTGGCGATATTTTTCAAAAAATATTTTAATTTCCAAGGTTTTTATATCATTTATATAATAATTTGGTGATTTTTAGGGTGAAAAATTTTTACCCCACCAAAATTGGGCGAAATAAGGCTTCAAAAAATTCAAAATGGTGAATATTTTTTGGGAGAAAAACATTGAAAAATAGCCCACTTGCTAAAATTCGCCCCTAAAATTATCCCTGCTTACACGGGAATTAGGCATGAGGTAGTGCACGTGATTGTGATTGGGATGGCCCCTGGTCACTTTCTGTAAGCACTAGAGATATTTCCAAGATTGTATTCGTATCTGGAGGCCTTTGAGGTATGGTCGGTGCACCCTTGGGGTACCATTTTGTGCTTTCAGGCTTCGGGCTTTGCTACCCTACCCATACGGTCGATCCCACTTGCGCCTGTCTTCTTGAGCATTGCTTATATTGGGGTTACCTTAGTTTCCTTACCTAGGTATCACAGTGGGTACTTGCATAGGTTATTTTGTAGGCGTCCTGGCTAGGTAGGGGTTGAAAAACATAGTTTCTTTATGCGTTGAAACCACTATAATTGGTTACGTACCTCTACTTGTAATGTATGGGAGTCTCGAGCCTCTCCTAGGCAAGGAATACTTACTACATTCAGGAGCTCACATATCCTCCCCTTGGTGTGCTTGTATTTGGCTGTAGATTTACTTAAAAGTATGCTCTTTGTACGCTAGTTGGATTTTGGGATCACAGTTACTTGAGTATATTTATGTTCTCTTGATTTTGGGTCCTTTTATGTTCGACATGCTTGATAACACTACTGGTATCTCGCCACTCGCTATAGGTCCTAGTGCAAAACCTTGTGATGGACTGGGGGGCACCATATCCCCTTACCTTGCTCATAGGTCTCGGAGTGGTCATATTCCATCCTCTACTCCACTTGCAGAGGATTTTCTCTCCCTTATTTTGTCCTTAACACTTGTGTTCACCCTTGTGTGGGTGGTAGTGGATACTTGCTTTGAATGTGTTTTCATGATTAATCCTTCCTATATCCTATAGTATGGACTATCTACTAATTGTTTCTAGCTATTTTGGACTAATATTATTGTCATGTAGGGTCCATTTTTTGTACACTCTCTCTGCAGCTTTGATTCATTTGTGCCTATTTCAGGTATCATGTATAAACTAGAATATAGGTTAGGATTTCACATCGACCTACTTTTTGGATGACCTTATGACCATTCCATTTTAACCTTAGGTACGAACCCATTCCATGATGTCACAGAACCTTCATGTTTCTATTAGAAGTGGCAATATGTGAATGGTGGAGCTTTCCTATACATGGGTACCCTAGTTAGATCCTATATAAAATTTGGTGCCCATGCTGACATTTTTCCTTTAGGTCGTCGGAGTCCCTTTTGTAGCCCTACCATGTCTTTGAGTAAGAGCTTCATACTCCTATTGAGCTTTCTGGTGGAAATTTCCCTCGAGACTCCCTCATATATATGAAGTTGTAATCGCATTTTCATGACTGTTGCTTGCGTTATTGAGCTTTATGTCAGCTCCCTGACTTTGAGTTATCAACCATATATCCTAAGCTTGTATCATGTCTAGCCAAGCATATTCATTTTACATTTATCTTTCAGCTTGATCATCCCTTTTAATGGGAGGAGGCCTTCGCCCAAGTGTCATTAACCTACACATATATCCTTGCATTGAGCGTATGCATGTTCCACTACTTGGAACTAATTTTCTTATCCCTTGACACTCATCTCCTCCTAGATTTGTACTATAAAGCACTTTTATTCTTTTTCAATCTTTTCAAAATATATGAAAAAGTCCAAAAAAATTAAAAAAAACAAAAAGTAGGACAGGAGAAGATGTTATCTTTGGAAGCAGTCGATTCGTGTCTCCTTCGAACAGAGAACTGTATATCACATCTGTTGGTTGGGTTATTAGTTTGAATTTAGGAGTTGTACTCATTACTTTGAGTTTATCTACACCGAACAGTTAATCTTCTAGTCCCTATGGAGCCTTTGTTGATGCCTCCTATGTCACAGAGATGTCCTAGTTTGCATATCGATTCCATGATGCCTACCTTCAGTCACCATTCGCCTTAATCTCTTGTTAGAAGGAAGTTGAAGCTTGAGTCGACCATTCCTCAGTTATCTTAACTTTGCATGTCGTCCATTCTCGATACTATTACTGGTTCATGCACATCTTGTTCAAGTTCTTCCACATCATTATAGCATTTTTGAGTACCTCATGTTGGTTGATGGGGGTTGCTTCAATTCCCTCCTTCTAGAAGATTCCATTCCATCAACATCATATAATTTATTCTGGAATAGGAGTGTAGAGTCCTTTGAGTTCCTTGAGACTTACAATCATCAGTGGTAGGTTCTCTCGCTATCGACAGTTTTTGGAATACATCAATGTTCCGTGATCGATGGATTCTTCCAAGTTTTCAAACTCAACCCATATATTCAAACTTGTTATATTTCACTTTGTACCTTGATTCCCATTTTCATTATTGATGGGTGATCTCGCGTCTATTAATGGTATACATCAATGACCAGTAATTAGATGATGGACTACTATGTTCGACCTCGACACATATATTTGCATAGTGGGACATGTACTCGTAGCGATTCATGTAGAATACCTTCCAGCTTGGTGGCATTCCATGTGTGCTTCCTCCGTGATCATGCTAGTGTTCATGAGATATCACCTCTCATGATCTAATTCCAGTGTATATTATATATCTTCAGCTACTATGGAGATCTTGATCCATTGATCAATATATATCTTCATCCACTTTGTAGATTCTGATCTATTGTATATTTTACATGGCGATGACTGCACATGACACTTTCTATATCATGCCTATTCATGGCCATTGTAATCTATGTATCCGGGACTGTTGTATGTATTTGTAGTCACATGCAAAGATTGATTATTGTATTATACTGATGACTGGCTAGTTCTTCCACGTGGGTCCTCATTAATCCACTTTTGGGATGGATTTTATAATGTATTTCGGCCATCATGTTAACTCTATGACCCCACATATTACGGGGCATTTGTTATAGCTGATTTTACCACACATGGTTGATCACATATTTATGGCCTTCCCTGTCCCTCTACAAACTTTTTATCATATTAGAGGAAAATTGGGGTCTAAAATGGGCCTTATAAGAAAACGCACCAAACAATAAATTTTGTGAGTTTGGAATTCAGGAACCAATAGAATTTCAATAAAATGAGTCAACCATAATGGCTGATTTAACATATTTATCATAAAAGAAAACTACTTTTTTTGTTCGTATTTTTGACATATCTTCCTGTGTTTTTACTCAAATTCTGAGAGAGAGAGCTCATTGGATGTGGAATTCAATTACGCATCCAACGAATATTCACACTGCACACTTTTGATGGACCCCGCTACCCCAAAAATAAGAAATACCTGAAAAAATGTGATTATGATGTCATCATCACGTTATTTCAGGTATTTCTTATTTTTGGGGTAGCGGGGTCCATCAAAAGTGTGCAGTGTGAATATTCGTTGGATGCGTAATTGAATTCCACATCTAATGAGCTCTCCTGCTCGGAATTTGAGTAAAAACACATGGAGATATGTCGAAAATACAAACAAAAAAAGTAGTTTTTTTCATTCTTCCTCCAAAATTAATAACTATTATTTTATTATTTTAACTATTATTTTATTATTTTCCTTAGGAGGCCCATTTTAGACCTCAAATTTCCTCTGATGACCCCATGGAATTATATTATCCTTTGATGTTCCAAGATCATCCCTAAAAAACACATGTTTATTGTTGTACGTGACTTTTAAACCCATACTCGCATGTACATGCGACTTTTGACCTCAAAACCGCGTACATCGGGATGTGTGCATAAGTCCAAATATTTTTGTATTTTTCCTCATATGATTCTGAATATCCTGACTCTCGGCCTTCCATATTCCTTGAGATCGCTCGGATTTGACCCTCCATTACCCTTTTGGAGTGCTATATAAGGAACACCTTGGATACATTGAAGAGGGGGAAATAAAGAGCAAAGAAATTATAGTCCATTGTTGCCTTAGTTTTCTTATACTTGAGTATGCATCCCTTTTTCCTTTTGGATCACTTTCTGTTTTTCCCAATATTTCCTTTCCTTTGTGATATTTCTATTGAGAGATGGAGGATTGAGGTGGTGGAGGCCCAGGTGGAGGAATCGGTTTCTTCAATTCATAGACATGCAACAGAGGTTTTCACTCTTGTAATATCTTATTTTCTTAATAGAGATATTTTTTCCTATACACTTATGTGCATTTGAATATGAATATTGTTTCCATGGATGTATTTGATTGCTTATACATTGTTGTATATATATGCTAGAGTAGGTCTAACACATTATTATAGAGCATGCTTAGCTTGTTTGTTGTTGTTGAGAGTGAATTGGAAAAGCTCAACGGGGATCTACTTCAACCATCTGGAACAAGGTACGATTCAGTATCCCTTAGTGTTAGGTTTTTGGTTTCTCTTGAATATTGGGAAATATTGATTTCTGTTGTCAATCTTTCTGTCATGGTACCCCCAATACATAGAAAGTTTCTCTCTGTAACTAATGCAGGAGAATCGAGAAGAAAGAGACTAAATTTTATTATTATTGTGTTCTAGATTAGGTTGAGTTAGTTTGAGTGATGGTGAAGTGTGATGTAATAAAGGATGTTTTTCCAAATGGGCACTCTAATCCCTAAGGAGAGAGCGTTTGTTAGTTGTTTAGATTGTTTGCGATATTTCAATGTTGTAGATCCTATTTTTTAGGATCTAATAACAGATTCTGGTGATTCTTTAAACGATGGAACTGTAATCAAATTTGGGGGTTTTTTGGAATAAAGAAACAGAGTAGTTATACTCTATGTTTGTGGGTTTTCATAAAGCTATTTTTTTTTCCAGAGTGACCATTTTTTGTGTGATAATCTTCACTGGTTATATCACTCATTATTGTGACTGTAATTTAGAAGGAGTTCGCAGAGATAGTGAAGAATACATGAGCGTATGAGATATCTTGGAACCCTGACAATTGCTAGTAAATATCTACATATAGTTTCTATTTAAATATTGATTGTTGATCTCAGTGTATTAGTTCGTATTCTTGAGGAGGTTGAAGCGATTAAACAAAAAAAAAAAAACTTCGTCAGACCCTAACATCATCTGGATTGATCTCATGAGTAAAATCCCTAGTGTGCAACACAAAATCTCCTAGAGAACGCGATTCAGGTAAAGCAGAGTAAATGTTATTAGATTGTTTTCTTCTCCGTTGGATTAAATAAGGAGTGGTCACGACCTGAAGTAGAAGGTAAATTTTCTATGTAAAAGTCAAACAATTTTCCACCATCAATCTGGGTAAATCAATGGTGGCTGAGAGTCTAATTTGAAATTCATTTTCTAGTTAAAATATGCATTTATACATTGGTCAGTGTTTGGAGACTGGTTTTTGCAATATTCAATTCTTAAGCAGAAAATAGTTCTTTTACTATTCACCAGTTCCCCATCAATTGGTATCAGAGCAGGGCTTTGATTGGTTGAGGTGTTAAATATTATATGTGGAAAAGAGTTTATATTTCACCTGTATCATTGCTAGAAGAATAGGATCATCAATTGATATCTCATAGTGATCTTTCATCTCAAGTTATGGCTTATCAGGTTGGAAGAAGAGGTCAAGGAGGTAGAAGGCGAGTAGGAAATGTTGAATTAATGAGATTGATGTAGTGTTTGGAAGCAAGGATGGATGTCATAGAAGGTGACATACAAAGGGATCATAATGATTATAGTTAGGATGAAGAACCTCAAAAAGAAGAACCTGCAGTTCAAGAGCCAGCTGATTTGAGGTTGTTGAAACAAGTTCTAGGATCCACATCAAGACCTAATCCTGATGTGTCAAACTATAGTGGTGGTTTGAATCCTGAAGAGCTCCTTGACTGGATCAATGACATGGAGAATTTATTTGACTATGAAGGGATGAACAAAGAGAAAAAGGTGAAGTTTGATGTGAAAAAACTCAAAGGGCATACATCTTTATGGTGGGATGGTGTACAGCCAGAACGAAGAAGGAAGAACAAAAAAAAATCAAGAGTTGGAACGAGATGGTTACAAAAATATGAGGTAAGTTTCTACCCCAATATTATCAACTCTATTTATTTAGATAGATGCAAAATCTTAGGCAAAGGCTGATGACCATTAGAGAATACACCGAAGAGTTTTATAAAGTCAACATAAGAGTTGGTTATGTGCAAGATACTATATAAAAGGTAGCCATATATGTGAATGGTTTGAGAATGGATATCCAAGATGAAATTAGTCTATTGACTCCAAAGACAGTAGAAGAAGATTACCATCTTTCCTTGAAAGAAGAAGACAAAATTGTAAGGAGGAAGTATAATAGAGGAAGAGGTCCTAACATAGCAAGAGGACAACAATTTAATAGAGGAAGATCTACAACCCAAAGAGAAGGAACTAGCAGTTCAAGTCATCAAGGACATCAGGAGGATGGATTTAAATAAAGAGGATTCTCTCCTAGAGGAATAGGATGAGGCAGAGGAAGAGAATTCAAATGTTTTAAATGTGGCAAGATGGGACATCAATCTTTTGAGTATCTAGAGAACAAGGATACTGGATCAATAAATGTTGTTGTTACTCCAACAGTGGAAGGAGAAGTGAAAGAACAAGAGGTTGATAATGTACTTGAGACAGGTGAGTCTCTTTTGTTAAAGAAAGTGTTGCTGAAGTCAGAGAAAAATCCCATCGAACCACCTCAGAGGAAATCCTTATAAAGGACCATATGCAAAGTTAAAAGGAAGTGCTACAAGGTAGTGGTTGATAGTGTAAGCATGGACAATTTGGTTTCCATTGAGTTGGTAGAGAATTTAAATTTGAACAAGACTAAGAATCCAACACCATACAAAGTGTCATGGATTCAAAAAAACCATCAATTGTTGGTAAATGAACAATGTGAGGTAGATTTACAGTTAGGAAGCTACAAAGAAAATATTCTTTGTGACGTGATGCCAATGAATGTGTGTCACATATTGTCGGGAAGACCTTAGCAATATGACAAAAATTCCATACATGAAGGTAAGAGGAATGTTTACAAGTTTCAAAAAGATGGATTGAACCAAACTTTGCTACCATTACAAGAAGAAGAGATATTTGGAAACAATGATCCAAAAGATTTGCTGATTAGCGGCAAAGAATTTATGTAGCAGATGGAGGATAATGATGTAGATTTTGCTTTGGTTTGTAAACCGAGGGTAGTGTTTACAACTACTAATATTTCAGATCTTCCTCTTGAGATTCGAGATATGTTGAATGAATTTCATGATATAGTGGTAAATAATTTACCAAGTGAATTGCCACCTAAGAGGAGTATCAGTCACCATATTGACTTGATACATGGATCAAATTTTCCAAACAAGGAAGCATATAGAACGACACCTCAATAAAATCGAGAAATTAGAAATCAAGTGAAGGAACTGCTAAAGAACAGGCTGATCAAAGAAAGCCTTAGCCCATGTGTGGTACCAACAGTACTAAGTCCAAAGAAGGATGGAACCTGTAGGATGTGCACTGATTCAAGAGCCATAAATACAATAACAATCAGATACATATTTCCATTTCCTAGAATAGATGATTTATTGGACTGTGTAGAGGGTGCAAGGTATTTTTCAAAAATTCATTTAAAAAGTGGTTACCATCAAATCAGAATTAGAGAGGGAGATGAGTGGAAAACAAAATTCAAGACAAACGATGGGTTGTATGAATGGCTTGTCATGCCATTTGGTTTATAAAATGCACCAAGCACTTTTATGAGATTAATGAATGCGGTATTGAAGGACTTTATTGGAAAGTTTGTTATAGTTTATCTCGATGATACACTAATATACAATCAATACAAAGAAGAACACTTGAGGAACTTGTGTCATGTCCTAAAGAAATTGCAGCAGGAGAAATTGATAATAAATATGAAAAAGTGTTCATTTCTGAAGTCTGAACTTATATATATTGGCTTTCTCACTTCTGAGGAGGGATTAAAGATGGACCCTGGAAAACTGGAAGCTATACAAGAATGGCCTTCACCCAAGAATATTTATGAGGTAAGAAGATTTCATGGGTTGTCTAGTTTTTACCGAAAATTTATAAGAAATTTCAGTAAGATTAGTGCACCAATAATTGAGACCATTAAAAAAGATAAGCAACCATTCAAGTGGACTATAGAGGCTAAAAGGAGCTTTCAGTTGAAAAAAAAGGTCACCAAGCAACCTATTTTAGCTTTACCAAATTTCCAAAAACCATTTCAAGTGAAATGTGATGCCAGTGGAGAAGCCATAGGAGCTGTGTTGAACCAAGAAGACAAACTCGTAGCCTATTTCATTGAGAAGATGAATGAAGCTAGGAGGAAATACTCATCATATGGCAAAGATTTTTATGCTTTAGTTTAATAACTTAAGAAATGGACGCATTACCAGTTGCCACGGGGACTTCACTTAGTGAACCTCTCACATAGCACGTGCGATCATGGGATATTAAAGAATACCCTTAATTTCCAGAGATATTGACCCAAAATATTTTAGTTGAAACCCCCTCCCAATACTTAAAACCTCCTCTCCACCCCTTTTTATACCTCAATCCTTATAAACCACCCTACCCACCCCAACCTTAAACCCCTCATGCCCCCAATACCTACAATATATTGATTCGATTTTTGATAATTTTAAAACCCACAATATGAACTAACGTGATAGGATATTGGTCAAAAAGTGAAGCCCCCGTGCCAGTTGCCTAAAGAATTCGTTTTGTATTCAGACAATCATGCCTTACAATACATAATGCAGTAACCAAAACTAAATCAAAGACATGTAAAATGGGTTCAATATTTGCAAAATTTTACTTTTGTGATAAAACATATCAGTGGACAATCAAATACGATTGCATATGCCTTAAGCAGGAGGACGTTGATAATGCAAGAAAATCAAGTGTAGGTTACAGTGTTTGACTCTATGAAAGAGTTATATGAAGATGATGCAGATTTGAAGGAAGCATTTGAAGCTTGTAAAAATCCAATAATAAGGGACAAAAATCCATGGTTAGAATAGATGATCCATGATGGTTTATTGTTCAAAAGCAATCAGCTTTGTATTCCTAAATGCTCAATGAGAGAAAAATTAATCAAAGAGAAACACAGTGGAGGATTAAGTGGGAATTTTGGAGATGATAAAACTCTGGAACAACTGAAACATTTTTATTTCTAGCAAAGAATGAGAATAGATGTACAAAATTTCATGGATAATTGTACATTCGGTCAACGTGTGAAGGGGAGAAGCCAAAATACTGTTTATACACACCACTTCCAATTCCCAACTGACCTTGGTATTCAATTAGCATGGATTTCATTTTGGGTTTTCCAAAAAACACAGAAGGGTCATGATTCAATTTTTGTTGTGGTTAATAGATTCTCTAAAATGGCACATTTTTTTCCTTGTTTCAAAACTAGTGATGCCACAAATGTAGCTATTCTATCTTTTAAGGAAATTGTAAGATTGCATGGACTTCCAAAAAGTATTGTCTCTGATAGAGACACTAGGTTTTTTGAACATTTTTTAAAAACCTTGTGGAAGAAACATGGGACAGATCTGAATTTTAGCTCAACATACCATGCTCAGACTAATGGACAAACTGAAGTGGTTAATAGAAGTTTGGGAAATATTTTAAGGAGCTTAGTTGGAAAACGTCCCAAGCAGTGGGATCAAGCACTCGCACAGGATGAATTTGCTTATAATGATTCCCCGAAAAGGAGCACACGCCAAATTCCATTTCAGATTGTTTATGGAATGCACCCAAGAGGCATTTATGAACTCATAGATTTAGGAAGAGATGAAGGAAGAAGTGCAGATGGAGAATACTTTGCTACAGCAATGCACGAGGTCGATGAATAGGTAAAATTTAAATTACAGGAGAGCAGCATCAAATACAAAGGAAGAGAAGATTTGAAGAGGAGAGAGCAGAGTTTTGAAGCTGGTGAATTAGTTTTGGCACATCTGAGGAAGGAAAGGTTTCCAAGAGGAGAGTATAACAAATTGAAATATAAGAAAATTGGACCCTATAAAATTGTCAGGAAATTTTTGAATAATGCATATGAATTGGAATTGCTAGTAGGTATGGGAATTTCTCCAACTTTTAATGTTGGATATTTGTACAAGCATAATGTTGAGACATCAAAACGATCATTTGAAGAAGGTGACAACAGTGAATTTAGACCACATGTTAAATGGCGGAAGCAGATGCAAGCTAAGGTAAGTTTACAGCTAGAAAAGATTTGGATAAGAGAGTGCATAAGAAAACCAGAGGAAAAGAGTATTTTGAATACTTGGTGAAGTGGGTAGGTCATCTAGTAGAATATTCGACATGGTTGATAGCCACAATGTTACAGAAAAGTGGCACATGTGTTGAAGAACTCATGGAGAGGAGTCCATGAATATTTTCAAGCTCGGAAGCCTGCTGCAGGAGCATCGAGAAGAAAGACACTAGATTTTATTATTATTGTGTTCTAGACTAGGTTGAGTTAGTTTGAGTGATGGTGAGGTGTGATGTAATAAAGTTTGTTTTTCCAAATGGGATCTCGAATCCCTAAGGATATAGCATTTGTTAGTTGTTTATATTGTTTGTGATCTTTCAATGTTCTAGATCCTATTTGTCGGGATCTAATATCAGATTTTGGTGATTCTTTAAAAGATGGAACTATAATCGAATTTGGGGTTTGTTTGGATTAAAGAAACAAATTAGGTATACTCTGTGGTTGTGGGTTTTCATAAAGCTATTTGTTTTCCAGATAACCATTTTCTACGTGATAATATTCACTAGTTATATCACTCATTATTGTGACTGTAATTGAGAAGGATTCCGCGAATATAGTGAAGAATCCATCAGCGTAGGAGATAGCTTGGAACCCTAACAATTGTTGGAAATTATTTGCATCTAGGTGCTAATTAAATATCAATTTTTGATATCAGCGTATTGGTTCATATTCCTGAGGAGGTTGAAGTGATTAAACAAAAAACTAAATTCTTCATCGGACCTTGACATCATCTGGATCGAGCTCGTGAGTAAAATCCCTAGAACGCATCACAAAATATCCTGGATGTCACGATTTGGGTCAAGCAGAGTAAATGTTGTCATATTGTTTTCTTCTCTGTTGGATTAAATAAGGAGTGGTCATGAGCTGAAGTAGAAGGTAAAGTTTCTATGGAAAAGTCAAACAATTTTCCACCATTGATATGGGTGAATCAACGATGGCTTAGAGTCTAATTTGAAATTTGTTTTCCAGTTAAAATATGCATTTATACATTGGTCAGTGTTTGGAGACTTGTTTTTTCAATATTCAATTCTTGAGCAGAAAATAGTTGTTTTACTATTCGCTAGTTCCCCATCAGTAACAAACACTTTTTTAGTTGTTTTAGTGTGGAGGTTTGGCATACTCCTCATTCCTTCATTTCAGTTTTGCAGGTTGTAGGGTCTTAACGACGTGGGTCGTAGGTATCCCAGGTGGCTAGGGAATTACCCTTCATGGGTAATCCCTATTGCAAAATAAGTTTAAAACTCGTTCCTCTATGTGTGGGTGTTTTGACAGAGAGAGAAGCTTGTTGTTTGGTTTAATGTGTGGTTTGGGTTTTATGGGTTGCAAATAGAATGTTCTATCTGTAATGGATGTAAAGCATCCAGAGATGTGTTTATTTTTTAGAGTTTATTTTATTGGGTTTAGTACCTTCGGGATGAGACTGTTGTGATTGAACTCTGTAAATGAATCCTCTGTTGATAATGTTGGTCATGGTTAATATTATAAACTATACCTTTTGTTAATGATGTTGGGTTTTGGTAAATGTTGATAGTACCATTTCTTGTAGTGGTGCATTGGCTTGTAAATGTGGCTGTGCAAATTCTTAAATAAGTTATAGTGGTTAATTTGTACAACATTTTCTACTGTGTGTATATCGTGGTTACGATTCTTAGTTGGCAATGTTTTGACACTATGTAAACTTGCATTTCTAATTTAAATTCTTTATTTGGATATTTTTAGGATAGATGTTTGGCCTTAGAGTCATGCCATTATTGGTAATGGTGCTCCTGCCATGTAGCGTAACAACTATGTTGATTATGGTTATTCGTAGTGTTTAATTGGAAATGATACTATGACCTCTTGATTGATGTGATATATGTTAATGAGTCTTTTTTATTAAGTTAGGGTTGATTTTATTATGTGTAATCTCTTGTGAGATATTATTTGGATATTTGTATTTTATGTTTATGTTATGTAGTATATAGTGTGGTTATGATGAATGAGGAACTCATGCCTTCAGACCTTATAGGTCTCGATGGATTATCTTGATATTTGATATTGTTGTTTTATAACAAAAAATGGAATGATTCGTTTTTAGTTTTTTTTTTATAATATTCTAATTTAATGTGTTAGTCATTCACATTTATGTTATAATGTCCTATTTAGATTTTATCTAATACTATAGATACTAGTTGGTTTATTTATATTAGATATAGGCATGCTTGGAATATGAAATATGCCAGTAGAAATAATATATATAGGCTATGTTTTTAAACTAGTTCTAGGTTTTAGAATTGAATTTATAGAGAGGAAAATAATATTAGAATAAACTAGAAAATGAAAAATCTCTAATTAATAAACAGAAATTAATTTGTAGAAATGAACTAGAAAGAAAAACATCCTATATATAGCACTAATGGTTTTTATCTCATCACGTGTAAAATATATATTAAGATAACTTGTTCTAAAAGAAAAAAAAGATATCCTAACTTTTGATAAATAAATATATTTGTTAATAAACAAGGAGTTTTGGAAACAAAATCCTCCTATAGCTAACCCTAATCTTTGGTAAAATATTTATATCTGTTACTACATAATGTATTTAACTTGAAGGTGTAGAAAGTGGAAATGCAAAAAAGATAACCTAGATTATAGCAAACTGTTACTCAATAATCATTTAGAATTCAATCTACTTCATATATTAAAACTAGTACAATTTACAAGGGAAAAATCAAGAGCCTCATACCTGCAAGGTGAAGCTGTTTCAATGGTTGAAAACCTGCACACTCAAATACCAAGCATTGACAAATTCATAGGAAGATATGACCTCTGCTTTGGTAACTGAATCACTTGGGAACTATCATGTTCCACCCAACGATGAACCGAAACCATTCCTGGTTTCAATCCAGATTCCCCCGAGTTGGTTCCAACATGCAAGTAGCTTAGATCTCCTAAGGTAAGGATTCCCTAACTGGGATATCAAGTTCCGAATTAATTCTCTTTTTTCCTTTGAGGAGAAATGTTCTCCAATAACTCTCTTGAGAATAATTAGGTAGAATTATGGTATCCCCAAAAAGATAGATGATCCCTAAGCCTCTCTTTGGCTTGGGTATTTATATGCAAACTTTTCAGTCGAAGGAAAGTTAAATCAAGAATCATTTGATTTCTTGATTTAACCATTTTTATTTAATTTAGGCAGTTTTAGTATTTAACTTGAAAACTTTTAACTAGTTCCTATTTGGACTCTTGTAGGTATTTTAATATTTAATTATCTTTTAGTAATAATAATAATATATGGAGCCTTTCTTTATTTCTTATAGATATTAGTATTATTACTATGCTTACTATTTATATATACCATGTCTAATATATATATATAATTTGTTAACCTTTTGTCTTTAGGTATCATATAGCATTATCCCTAAGCTTAGGACACTTTCTTTATTAATGCCTTCAAATAGGGGTTAGGTTTACTAGGTTAGGCAAATATAAAATTTCTTGCATGTTGGATTTCCTCAAGTATAACATGGTATTTCTTCAGTACTTGATGAGATACAGAAATTCAAAATTTCATTTAATCACTTAAAAATAGTTCAAATGAGATCAATGTTTTATTCGAGTCGTTTTCACTCGACATTTTTAATTCTTTTTAGTAACTCCTAGCACTTATCTAGATCCCATACTCAACACTAAAAACAAGGATTTACAAACTTAGTGCAATTCTAGAGCTCCTCGCTCAACACTAATGCTAGGATGTATTTTTAGGATAAAACTAGGGATACAATGGCCAAGGATTTGATGTTTGATATTTTAAGCTCAACATCAACTTGGAAGGCTCCACGACTTATTCCCAACACTTTCAATCTATCTTTTCATGTGCTCTAGATATTCACACTCAACACAAATGTCTCAAAACTCATGTGCTCCAAATATTCTCTCTCAATAGAAAATATAAATACTCATGTGCTTTAGAGCTTCTTGCTCAACACAAAACATCAATTAATCATGTGCTCTAGAGATCCAAACTCAACAAAAAACATCTCATCAATCATGTGCTTGAGGGTCCATTCCCAACACATGAAAACATATATATATATATATATATATATATATATATAACATGTGCAGTTGGATTACGCTCAATATATCAAAAAAATCATCATGTTCATATGCAGTGGGGTCTTAGACCCAGTATATCAAAATAAAATATCAAAGTAACATCATAATCAATGGGGCTTATGCCCATAAGTGTTAGGTCAAAATATGGTATATTACATTGATGAGATGTTTTGTGTTGAGTGAGGAGATCTTGAGCACATGGGTATTTGATGTTTATGTTGAGCAAGGATATCTAGATAACATGAGTATTTATATTTTTTTTGAGCAAGAAGCTTCATAACACATGAGTTATGAAACATTTGTGTTGAGCATGAATCTCTAAAGCACATGAAAATATAAAATTGGAAGTGTTGGGCATAAGCCATGGAGCCTTCCAACTTGATATTGAGCATAAGCTCTGGAACATCGGAACCTTGGCCATTGTATCCCTAGGTGTATTCTACAAATACATCCTAGCATTCGTGTTGAGAGAGGAGCTCTAGAATTGCACTAAGTTTGTAACTCCCTGTTTTTAGCGTTGAGTATGGGCTCTGGATAAGTTCCAGTAGGTACTGGAAAAATTAATATGTTGATTCAAAATGACTCTCATAAAAAATTGATCTCATCTTACTTATTTTTAAGTGGTTAACTGAAATTTCAAATTTCTGTATCTCATCTAATTACTAAAGAAATACCATGTTATATGAGGGAATCCAACATGCAAGGAAGTTTAGAGTTTCCTCACCTAGTTGACCTGACCCCTACCTAAAGGAATTATTAAAGAAAGAGACTAATATAAAAGAAAAGTGTCATATGTTTATGGATCGTGCTATATGATACCTAAGGTTTAAAATGTTAACAAATGGTATATATATAAATATATAATTTATATATGATATGTATAAAGCATAGTACTAATACTAGTAACAATAAGTATTAAAGAAAGGATCCACGTGTTATTACTATTACTAATGATACTTAAATATTAACATACATACAAGAGTCAAAGTAGGAACTAGATAAAAAGTTCATAAGTTAAATATTAAAATTACCTAAATTAAATAAAAAAGGTTATTTCAAGAAATCAAATGATTCTTGATTTAACATCCCATTTTCCAGAAAAGTCAGTGTATAAAAACGCAAGCCAAAGAGAGGCTTGGGGATTCCATTATATCTATCTATATATCTTTGGATGATTCCATAATTATGCTTGATTTACTCTGAAGAGAGTTCTTGGAGAATATTTTCCTAGGAGGAAAAAGGAAACGGATTCAAAACATGATATCCTAGATAGGGAAGCATTACCTTAGGAGCTCTAATCTACTTTCATGTTGGTACCAGCTTACGGGGAATCTGAATTGAAACTAGGAATAGTTTTGGGTCATGATAGGGTGGAACTTGGTAGTTCCCAAGATATCTGGTTATCTGAACAGAGGTCAAATCCGTCTATGAATTTGTTAATGCTGGGTATTTAAGTGTGCAAGATTTTCAAAAATTGAAACAAATTCATCTTGCAGGTATGAGGTTCTTTATTTTTCCCATGAAATCTACAGAGGTTTTCTTATTAAAAGAGGAGACTAAATTATGAATGGATATTTAGTATCTATCTACTATACGCTAGGTTATATTTTCTGCAATTACTTCTTTCTTCACTTATAGGTTATATTCATTATTCCCTAGCATATGTAATTATTCAATTATTGAAGTTAGGTTATTTTATCTATTCAACCATGATATTCTAGTTAGGAAAAATATATCTTATTCATAAATATAATGATGGACTAACACCTTCAGTTTTATCTATAGGAGGGTTTTTTTTATGTTATTTCCGGAATTTTATTTCATCATTGACAGGTTAATTTCAGCCTCTTGTGATAGAGGTATTTTCTTTAAATAGAGAATAACCTCTTGTAAAAACTAACTTCACATATTTACCCACTAGTAGATTTCATATTTCAAGCATGATAATATTATTTATAATCAACCAAGCTACTACATATAGCCTTAACATAAATTCTATGCATAAGTATTTAACTTTGATATAATTGCTGAAACTTTAATTATTATAAACAAAACAAAAGATAAAACAAGAGTTAACCTATCCGTGAAACCTACTAATTACCATAAACAAACTACAAACAAACCATTTCCAATTTATAAATTTATTGCATTGTATGCCAAGCTATCGAGTGTTATGCAACCAAATCCCAAATATAGCATAAAAAGAGAATAAATAGATGAAAAAAGAGTAATCCATGCCTAAAAGATGAATAGCAGAGATAAATATCAATCCTCTTCGAGGGAGGAACCTCCTTACACAATGTACAAGACAATACAAGATGATATCATGATTCAAATGAGAATATCTCCTTCCCCCTCCCCTTCAAAAAGTGTTGTCCTCAATGCTGAAGTAGTTTTGGATGTTGTTGTATAAAGGAATCATCTTCCCATGTTGAATATTATATGAGTAAGTTCTTACCTTTAATGAGATACTCTAGATTTGATCTATTTTGAAGCTGTCTAGTTCGTATTTTAGTAATTTCTTCAGGCTCCAAGATGATTTTTCTTTCCTCATCAAGTTTTGGTAACACCATTTAAATGGGTAGCTTGTCACTGATTAACTTCTTATTTTTGATGCATCCTTCTATCTTGAGAGTTTAAGGAGTGCTAATTCCATCCAATGCATGACAAGCTATGGTGGGAGTAATTTCTACTGAAGTATCCTCTTCTATTTCTTTTGAAGTCACCTCTTCTTGAGATTCTTCCTCTTCTTTTGGTTCTTCCTCTTCATAATCTGTCTAGAATTATTTCTTCTAATTGCATTTATGTCCCTTACTATACTTGCTATCATAATTAAAGCATAATACTTTTTCTCTTCTCTCATATATTTGTTGGAGTGTGAACCTTTGTGGTGGTTTAGGAGAAGGAACATTATTTTTTGTATATGTGTTGGAGAAGTCCTTTCTAGTATTCATTGCCATATTTTTATTTTTAACCTTCCTTTCCATCATGAAATCCTTCTGTAGTGATGATGGTTCAAAGAGACGCACCTCATGTTGAATGTTATCTTTGAAGTTTCCAATAAATATATCTAACAAATTATCCTCTGAAATATTCTTCACTCTAAGACTTAGATGCTAAAATTGCTTGATGTGATCTGTAATTGAACCTTTTTTCTTTAAATTTACAAATTGACTGAAGAACGTGTTGCTATTTATATCCCCATAGTGTGCAATCAATTCTTTGGTGAATATAGACCAAGAGAGAATAGAATTTTTTTTATGGTCACAAAGCCATTGGTACCATACAAACTGATCATGTTCTAAATACAAGGATGCAATAGTTACCTTTTGCATTGTGGGCACATGGTGTAGATCAAAGAATTGCTCCATCTGAAAAATCCACGTGATTGGATCCTTGACATCAAACTTCTGTTTGTATATCCTGGGTATAAAGTACTTTCTAGGACCTGCATTATACCTATGATATTGTAGTCAATCATCAACTTTTGAGGACTCCAAATTATACTCTCCAATTGTTTTTCAATTTTCTCGAGATATGACTAGAATAAGTCATCTTGTTCCTCCTTGTCCTCTCCTTGAGTAGATAATTGAGAAACAAAGTTGTGTTTGATATCCTTGATAAACTCCTTCAAGTCTTGGAGATATTCTTTACTATCCATCCCTTTGAGATATTCTTTACTAGCCATGCCTTTGGGATCTTCTTTAGTATCCATATTCTTTTCTAATTTAGCAAAGTCCTGAATTTTCACATTTTCGTTAATCATATCTTCCAACTTGGACAATGTAAAACAAATATCTTCCATTTCCTCATAGATTGGGGATGAACCGTCTTGGGGTTTGAGTGGAGTGTGATTATTTCCACTTACTTTTGGTGGAAAATTTAAAAATATCACACCCTATGGTGTACCAAAAATATATCCTTCTACTTAAAATCTATCCAAATGAAAAATTGCATACCTTTTTCAGTCATTGATTGGAAGGCTATTTTAGGGGTGACTTGTAACTAAAGTAAAATTTGAATTATGACTCCTCTGATTCTGAAACTTCGTCCTATAGTACCTTTCTCTGTCCTCTATCCAATTCCGTGGGTCTGACCTAATTTGGATGAGCCAACAGAAATATATTGCAAATATACCAAAACTTCTTAGTTTTTGCCTATTCAGAAGAGAGAACTTGTACTGTATTCCACGTGTCCACTGTTTTGTTTCTGTATCTGAAACTTCTATTATATATACCCTGGTCCATCTTCTTTTATATAAAACTTGTATCACTCCATTTGGATCTCGAATTCCTCATATATGACCTTTTTCCCAAGAGAACCTATTTGAGAATAGTTGTAGGACTACTAAAAACCCCTAGATTCCTCCGTAATTATCCACGTAACTGTAATGGGTCATGATATGAAATTTTTATTGTAGATATTTTAGACTATTTTGGAAGTTTTTTTTAACATCGACCTCTAATTCCTATTAGAAAAAGGTTGTAGAAAAAGTGCCATGATGACTCGTTTTGCAGAAGCTAGTCCCGAGGAGAGAGCTCTGATACCAAATGTTATGGAACCAAATCCCAAATATAGCATAAAACGAGTAGAAATAGACAATAAAAGAGTAATATATGCCTAAAATATGAATAGAGGAGATAATATCAATCCTCTTCGAGGGAGGAACCTCACATAATGTACAAGACAATACAAGATGATATCATGATTCAAATGAGAATATCTCCTTCCTATATATATGAGATAAAGGTGTACAATAACAACTGATAAACCCAATATTATACCAAATCCTACATAAATAACATGTAATGCACCACACTATAGAGGGTAATGCACCACACTATATGGTGTAATGTGTCATCATTAAGGGCTTAACATCGATACCTCTAAGGTCTGTAGGTATGATTTTATCATAAAGTATAACCATACTGTATATCATCAACACACGGAATCAAAATTAAAACCTAATACAAAACGCATTATCATAATCATATCCATTTAAAGGTCTCAGGATCGAATCCTATTGGCACTTATGCCAAACAAAAATCCACACACACAGCTTTAAACTGGAAACCGACGAAATCCAAGATTGAATCTTGTGGGCTGTTGTTGTTAAATACAAAGCTTATTTCAATCCATGATAGGCATCGAATCCTGTAGGATTCTATTGGAAAAACTTACTACGCTACAAAGCTTTATAAAATCCCACATAAGTCAAAAGTAACTACGATAACAAAACTAAGTAACGTAAATGAATAAACATCAAAATTACCCACAGGCTACGCTTTCACATAAGGGTCAAAATAACAGCTAGCAATATCGAACCCATAACCCAGTTCAAGCCATAATCAAATCATTTCTCTGTTTGTGGTTCACATTTTAAAACCCAACCAAATAAAATATACATGCTACATTTCTTCATTAAGGCTAATGACCAAGAAGTAACAGATATCCATGTAAAAATAACCATTGTCTACACTATCACAGCTATGACATACATTTGGAAATGATAAACCAAAGCTCACGGCCATACCTAAATTAAGTCACAAGTAAGAAAAATACATCATAAATTACCATTAAAATAAACATTTCCAATAAGGAATTACACAGTCATGAATTAGAAAGAGTTCCATTGCCAGCAATGGCACTGCTATAATCGAACTAAATTATTCAAAAACCAATACGCAGAATGCCCATTAACACACCACATAAAATTTTTAAATACAGACATCAAAATACATAGGGTCACAGCCTTTCCAAGCTAGTGATTATATCAACGAATAAACCTCAGCTGTGATTACATACAATTACACCTACTATTAACAAAACTACACAGTCAGGATTCAAGGCACCATTGCGAGCAATCGTATTGCCACCATTTAAAGACCCATCATCTAAAACTAAAACACAGAAGTTTCATTAACCATCAAATCCATATGTTTAAGCCACCAACCTAAAATACATTATAGAGCTGAGTTGTGACAATCATGGATCAAAGGCGCCAAACTAAAAGATCATTAACCCCATACTTTCATACACATTTCTAGATGCCTTCTAAATATAAACAGAACGTTGCACAGTCGAAACCCTTAAATAAAATCATTCACCATTACAACATCAATCTCAAATATATGTTAAAACACATCTATACGTAGAGGTAACAAGTTCAAAATTATTGGTACAGGGCTTACCCGTGAAGGGTATTTCATTAACAGCCTAGTAGACACCACAACCCGCGCAATGGAAGCTCTGTCACCTACAGACAAAGGAATGGAGGGAATTAAAAGTATGCCAATCCTTGAACAATGAAAAATATTATAACGTTGTAAACCCAAGCAGATATCGAATACCTCCCAAAGGAAAAGAGCGAACCAAACCTCCATCATATTCAAATAACCATAGAGCCAAGAATACCATAACTACAACAGTGACAATGAATCATTCTTCCAGGACAAACCAAGCATATGGTTCGATTCTCCTCATCTCAAGGATCATTTATTACGCCACCTTGTCTACCACCAATGACGTGATGTTTCCCCATGCCTTTAGTTTCAAAACCCAAACATGACTTGGTATTGGAAATTCCCTTTTCATTGAAACTCCCATCATACCATCATTGAATTAAGATAAGCCAAGGTTCATGGCATATGGGATACTCCATGAATGAGCCCTCATATGTTATATCTTATGCTTATAACCTTTAATACCTTATGTCTAAGTCTTATGACTTGAGCCCTTTTAAAGTTTCGTCATAAAAACACTTCAATCATATGTTTTAAAAAATCAGTACACAAACAAAATTTCATTAAGTCTTCAAACACAATAAAAATGTAACTAGATAGATGTAGGTCTAATAAACCCTTGCTTTGCGTAAACAATAACGTTAACAGTAGCAGTAAGAGTCGCTAGGATATGAATTTGGTCCTTTCATGTTCAAGCGGATAGGAAGAGGTATAGTATAGGTAGAATGCCAAATTTAAACAGTCACATCGAGTTTGCATCATCTAATGGACCTGCACAAATTAAAGAGAGGTTGTATTTGTTTAACATGAACTAAGTAAACCCCGTAATCACAAGAAAAACTAGTTACCTCTCAAAGTGGTCCTATAAGGGATACAATTCTCGCCACTCAACCCCTTGACAATTACAAGTTAAGTCAGGAATCATCCATAAACAATGAACAATTATTATAACCAAGAAGTAAGCTATAACTCAACAAACACACTCAAATGCATGGTAATAAATAATCAATGAGCAGTGTAACCATCTAAATCAGGTCAAGTAACATAAACACATTATAGAACTACATTAGTAATCACATCGGGAAAACATCTAGAAATGGTAAGAACAACTTACGACACTTCAGTTTCATAAACAAAGATCAACGGATTCCACAAAAGATAAGTTTATGTCGAGTTCAGGTAGTAATTAACTAGCCTAATAATTTTTTTTATTTTCAAATTTTGGGGACATTACATGTAGGGTGTCAAGACCTAAGTGAATCCTATGTATGTGATGGTCCAAACCTAGATAGGCCAGCCTCATATTTTCCAGCCCCTTGGCCTACATTACCCTCGACAACAGTACCATGTCGAAGTAATGTATCTGCCAAATGGAATAATGCCCTATGTGTCATCAATCACAGGACTTGTAGGAGGATATAATGAAGAGGGGTTTGGTTTGCATGGAGATCATCACACATGGTTTGGATTAGTCCTCGGCCCTTGCCTATCTTTGGGCATACCATGTCCTACCCCCTGGAACTCTAAAATATAAAATTAATCTATGTGTTTACCCAAGATAAACTCAACATACATTTTCCTCAGGAAATAGAATGGGATGTATCTATTCTCATGAGGGTCTTCATCGAATACCATGTACCAACGATCCATCCATTTGGATTTACTATTTGTTTCTATACCAATCTATAGAAATGTGTGGTCGAGAAGTGGGAGGAACAAATTCCGTGCTAGAGTCCCAGAATACTCAAAACATTTGGCCTTTTGTTATCTTTAATTTCTTTATATATTTGTAGCTCAGCCAAGTGGAATAGTATTGTCTCTAGGAATCCTTGTAAGATTTAATATTGTACAGTGCTCCCTGACCATTGGAAACTGTATTTGTTATGTTATCTAGTGTCTTTCCTAATGACCATCTTATGTGGTCCCCACCTCTAAAAAATGAACTAAGGTGTCTCAGTGCACCCAAACGAGCAAGAATTTTCGAGTTCCTATCGTGTTCCTCCTCAATGTGTTCAATGTTTGGATTTGGGTTTGGGTTTGGGTTATCAACAGTTTGATTATGGACATTTTCTTCAGGATTAGTGTTCTTGGTTAATATAACAACAACAAATTCCAAAATGAACTAATATTGTATTGTTTGTTTTAATTAAACATTTATTAAATTAATACACAAAAATGAAAAATCAAAGAAATGCAAAATAATACAGTGACTTACCTTCTATTGCAATCCACCTCGTCAACCTCCACTTTCAAAATTCTTCGTCCAAATTGCTTCCAAGCTAAAACACCTTCTAGTTTTATCGCACCTACGTTCTTTGCAGCCTCAAATGTAAAATAAAAAATACACGTTGTGGGCCTCTTTTTTGTTTGTTTGTTTTAGTTTTCAGACTTGCAAGCTATCGCAACTGCCATTTTTAACTCTTACAAAATGCAAGTGTAATATATCACGGTTGCAACATATTCTAACTAGCCTTAGCTTCGGTTTTAGTCTCGAGTTTTTCGAACCAAACCAAGATAACACATATGCGTTATAGATTTCCTTTTGGGACTTGCATTTTGGATTTTTAGAGTGGCACTAAAAAGTGGAACCATCTTCGTGTGCGGGACCTAAAGAAATCAAGAACATAAGATACATAATGAAAGACACCAACATACATGGTTCACCCAAAAAAAGGTTATGTCCACAAATTTTTTAGTTCCTTTATTAATGTATCCATTCAATAAAAGTATACAATCTACAACATATTATCTACAACATATTAGTTGCAACTTCTTCTTAATAAATTTTAAAAGTCAATTTCACAATTTGCTTCTCCTCGAAAAAGTATATAGCTCCACTAGGATCTATCAACCTCCTTTCCACATATTAAGTTCTAATTATAAATATTACAATTATCTATATTCTCAATTTAAGTTTATATTCCCAATTTTGATTCTTTTCTCTTATTATTTATTATTATTTAACCGTCATTTTCGAATTACCCATAGCAAGTAACATTAATTTGATGAACACATTATTATAAGAAACTTAGTTCCTTTAAAGGGTCTTATGACAAACTTAATTTCCCCATGTTAAGATCATAAACCTTAATATTTCCAACTGCACATTGATAAGAAGGAAGTATAACAAAAGAATTTGTTTTCTATTTTAACACGAACCATAAAACTTTAATTTAAGTCAAACAAATTATATATTCTTATAGGTAGACTTTGCCACTATACAGGAAGAAATTAATCAGACTATCAACCTTTCCAGTATCTATATTCACTAAGGTTTCTTTAATAGAAAGAAATTTAAACAAAGGAAGTCGACACCTTCCATTCAGTGCATGGGAACAAAGATATATTGGAGTCACGGCTTCCAAACCAAGGCCCCTATTATATGCAATGAGCGGTTTATTTAAAACACCAGGAAACAAATGTTATGGCTCTCAAACCAAGAGGTTGGGCCATGAATATAACAATAAACTATAGATGTATAAAATATATATAAATGTTGGTTTTGAAATGAAAGGAAAAACCTGAAATAAAACAATTTAAAAAAGCTTATAGTACTTGGCTCTTTCCGAGAAGCCAAGCCTCAATATTAACAATAGTGGATTCATTTATATACAAAGATGAAGAAGTTGAACCTTATCAAAGGAGAATATGAGGGGTTAACACATAGAGGTAATGTCCCCAAAATTTGAAAATAAAAATAAAATTTTATTAGGCTAGTCAAATACTACCTGAACTCGACATTATATTAACTCATGCGGAATGTGTTGTACCTTGTTTCAGTACACTGTATTGTCGTAAGCTGTTCTTACTTCCTTCTCTATGTTTTCCCAATGTGCTTACTAGTGTAATGCTATGTTGTCATTAGGCTGCTTAATATATAAGTTCAATGGTTATGTATTTATATGTATGTATGTTATTTCGATTGCTTACTCAATGGTTATAAAGTTTGATTACTTTTTTATGAATACTTTCTGACTTAACCCATATTGTCGAGGGGTGGAGTAGTGGAACTTGTTTCCCTTGTAAAAACACCTGAAAGGTAATTGTTTTTACTTGTCTCTACAGGACTTACTTAGTTCTTTTGGAACTAGTACAATTCTTTCCTTGTCGCGTGCAGGTGCACTTGATGATGGAAAACTGATTATGATGGTGAAATAAAGATATACTATCTATACTTCACCATCACATTGTTTGGATGACGAACAAACTTACAGTCTTATCCTAGTGATTATTATTATGGTCTTTTAGTTGTTATTTACACAAGGATGGGTGTTTTTAAGCCTATGTTGTATTGGTTACCATTATTGATTAGGGTATTATGACCTTGATTTAATTATTCCTCCACTTTAATATCTACATGGTATACAATGTATAGGACTTGTTTTATTATAACATACCCCTTTATTTTATTATGGTCATGGCATAAATGGTTGAAGGAATAATGTGATCCATGAATTAAGGCTATATCCTAAGTATACTATGCAATTGTTGGGGTTTATGACTTACATGGTGATCAATTGTTAGAATGCAATTTAGGGTGGAAAAAACTATAGTAAGTGTGTTTCGATCTCATGTAATGGAGGCTAGGGTGGAAAATTGAATGTGATTTGGAAATAGTGGGTCCCAATCTTAGGGATTGGACTAGTGCGAAGGCATGGTTCATTTTAGATTTCATTATGGAAGCTCTATCTCTGGTCTGCACTATGGCATATAGTTTGGTGGTTGGTAGCGATTGAAGGAATGTTTTCCAGTCGAGTTTAGTAGCGCTCATTTAGTTGTTTCATTTGTGGATTTTAATTATTACATTTGCATTTAATTTACAGAGGACATGACTGTTGGTTTTACCCTATGAATGAATGTCTTTGCTATTTTGTTAGCATTGACAGAGGCTTTAATGGGTTTATGATAGGGTTTATTGTTTTTCATAATTGTCCATGAGCCATGTTAATAGATATAATGTGTAATTTTAACTTGGGGTTATTATTCCTTTATGTGGTTATAATGTGTTACATCCTATATGATTGATTTGGTAATGATTTTGGGAAATGTTGACAAAGCAATAGTTTCAAGCTGTGTTTTTTTCTTAAGGAAATTGATTTTATTAGCATGTTTTCTGTAGAATATAACTGAATTGTTACAGCATTTGGTAATCCTGATAGAAAATCCCACAAGATTCGATGTGGTGATTTTTAAATGTATTATGTGTTAAATCCACAGGATTTGATCATGGGTCACGATGGTTGTAAAGGATATGTGTGTGAAATATCTTGGGTTTGGAAAGACTACCCACAATATTCAATCATGTGACCCTTTTTCTTATAAGTTATATTTTAATGAGTTTTAGATAGATCTATTTTATGTATTAAGTGTACAATTTGGTTATTATGAACGTGGCAAGGGTACTCACAGAACTTGGAGGTCATCAATATCTTGACTGTATAGTTGATTTATGAATTACTTATAATAATGAAAATGGTTTGTTTATAGTCTTGTTTATTTATAATATGCATAGAAACCTTTAGAGGTCTTGATGGTTTTAACTTGGCCTTCGTAGTTTGTTATTTTGATTATGGTTCTGTTTATAATAAACCATGGAATGACTTGTTTTTAAGTTCTATTCTAATATATTCTAATTTAATGTATTTTATAATTATGTTCTAAAGTTTGTTTAGACCTTCTACTAATACGATAGAAACTAGTTGGTCTATTTACATTAAATATAGGTCTGCTGGAAATATGAAATCTACCAGTAGAATCCATATATATATATATATAAACTCTATTTTAAGTAGTTTCTAGGTCTTGGAAAATAAATTTAACAATAGGAAATAAACTGTAGGAAATAACCTAGAAAAAAAACATAAACCCTTAAATTATAAAAATGGAAATGAATTGCAGAAATAAACTAGAACACAAAACCCTTAAATACTTGGTTAGAAAAATGAATTTTAGAAATGAACTATAGGAGCCAACTTTTACATTCATAGATAAGTTAAGAATTGTAGAAAAGATGACCCAGTTTATAGTAGACAGCTCCTACATATCATTAATAATTTACTTAAAATGATACAACTTGTATAGTTTACAGAGAAAAATCAAGAACCTCATACATGAAAGATGAAGCTATTTCAATGACTGAAAACCTTCACACTCAAATATCTAGCATTAACAAATTGACACATAGATCTTACCTCTGTATAGATAACCGAATCACCTGGGAACTACCACTTTCCACCCAACCATGATCTGAAACCATTCATGGTTTCAATAAAGATCCCTCTGAGCTAGTTCCAACATACAGGTAGCTTAGAGATCCTAATGTAAGGCTTCCCTAACTGGAATATCATTTCTGAATCAATTCTGATTTTTCCTCTTAGGAAAAACTTTTCTCCAAGAACTCTCTTGAGAATAATCAGATAGACAATTATGGAAAATAACCAAGAGATGGAACATCCCCCAAGCCTCTCTTTGGCCTGCGTCTTTATAGGCAGAATATTCAGTCAGAGGGGCAGGTAAATCAAGAATCATTTGATTTCTTGATTTAACCATTTTATTTAATTTAGGCACTTTCAATATTTAACTTAGGAACTTTTATCTAGTTCCTATTTGGAGTCTTGTAGGTATTATATTCTTTAATTATCTTTTAGTAATCATAATAATAGATGGAGCATTTCTTTATTTCTTATACTATTAATACTATTACTATGCTTACTCTTTATACATATCATGTATACAATTTATACTTATATATATTATTTGTTAAAAATTGTCTTTAAGTATCATATAACATGATCCCTAAGCTTAGGACACTTTCTTCATTGAGGGCATCAGGTAGGTGGTTAGTTCTACTAGGATAGGAAACTCTAAACATTAGTTCATGTTGGGTTCCCTCATATAACATGGTAGTTCTTCAATACTTGATTAGATACATAAATTTGAAATTGCATTTAATCACTTGAAATACGTTAGATGAGATAAATATTTTACTCAAGTATTTTTAACTCGACATAATTAATTCTTTTCAGTAACTCCTAGTGCTTATCCAGAGCCCATAATCAATGCTAAAAATGGGGAGTTACAAACTTAGTGGAATTCCAGAGCTCCTCACTCAACAATAATGCTAGGATGTACTTGTAGGATACACCTAGGGATACAATGGCCAAGGATTTGATGTTCTAGAGCTTATGATCAACACCAACTTGGAAGGCTTCACGGATTCTACCCAACACTTCCAATTTATCTTTTCATGTGATTCAGAGCTTCATTCTCAACAAAAAGGTTTCCATACTCATGTGTTCCACAACTTCTCTCTCAACACAAACATAAACACTCATGTGCTCCAGAGCTTCTCGCTCAACACAAACATTTAAATACTCATGTGATCGAGAGCTCCTCACTCAACACAAAACATCTCATCAATCATGTGCTTCAAGGTCCACGGCCAACACATAAAATCATATATAAAACATATGTAATTGTATTATGCCCAATATATCAAACAAATCATCATGTTCATATGTATTGGGGTTCTAGATCCAATATACCAAAATAAAACATCAAAGTAACATCATAATCAATGGGGCTTATGCCCATATGTGTTAGGTCAAAATTTGGGATATTACTTATATAAGTTGAAGGCGTTGGCTCCTCCCAAAATCCAATCCACAAGCTTAAAACAATGTATAAATCTATACAGTTGTATTTGTAAATGCCTTACAACAATATTAGTGCTTCAATCTTCTCAGCCACTTAATTGGTGATTCCAAAGGGTCTCATGCATTATAAAAAATAAAACACATTTTCATTAAAAAAGGGATTAAAGTCTTGGCACTCTAATCGTTAATGCAAGGTCAAAACCTCCATGAGAGGGTCATCCCATATATCTATATACCTGCAATTTATATTGCAAGGATGTTAAAAAATAAAATTCACCTACAGTCGGCCTTTTATTATCAATAGTAGATGTAAACTAATGAAGTTATGGAACAATACCTTTAAACATATATACATCGAGGCAATGCGTCCCTCCCTTTCCTCTTTTTCCTTTGCAAGAAGACACACCTTGAGACTACCATGTTCTTTGAATTGTGACCCAAGTGTCCATCTTCTTTGAACTACAACCCATCATCAAGACTATTTTTCCTCCCTTTCTTGATGAGGCTTCCCCTCTTTCTCTTTTAGACTTCCAAAATCACCCCTTTTCGATCCATTAATCGTTATTTAATTCCTTTAAATTAGTATTTTAATGCTCTATAGAGTTTTTCAATAAATCTTTTATTAATTTCTAAAAAAATTCAACTTGTTACATTACCTTCATATATGGAATAACACACTCATAATATAAGGTAAGATATAATAATATTAATATTAT
>LPNX011037892.1:11788-37010 GCA_001517045.1 Pseudotsuga menziesii | reverse complement strand
AGACAATATTTCTCTTTTTTTTTTTTTGGTTTTGTCTCTTATATATTTATTAGGAGAGTTTTCCCACCTTTGTATAAAATTAATTATTAAGATAACTTTTAAGTAGGAATATCTCTCACTTAAAGTGATTATAATAAAAATAAGGAAACCTTAGCTTTTTTCCTTTAGGAGATCTAGAGTTAATTTATAGACATCTCGTGTTGAAATTAAGATACTTATTTATAGTGAAATATCACTTAGTTTAACTTAGGTTTAACACCAAGATGGAATTCCTTATCAATATTCTTGGATTTACATCCATGTTCAACTCCCCTTAGTCGATTTGTGTGGTAGTTGAGTCAATTATTTCATTCTGCTAAGTCTTCCAATGTTATTGACAACTTTGAAAAATAAATAACATTACTCATAGTGTTTTATCGACTTTGAGCTTCTCACTTGATAGTTGCATATTTACATTCACCTAGGTATTCTTCATTGTAAATGAATCAAAATAACAAAGACGATGCTAAAAAAACTCATAGTCTCCATTTCCTCCTAGTTTACATGGATAATGTTTATCCTTATTACATATATACATAAAAACTAAAAAGGATGCATTTGGTGTATCACAATACTAATAACAATGGAGATACAATTGCAATTTTTAATTTTGGAATGTAATAGTTTGTAATGTCCCCAAAATTTGAATTTTATTTTATTTTATTAGGCTAGTTAATTACTACATGAATTGGACATTAACTTATCTTATGCAGAATGTGTCGAACTTTTTTCGTGGAACTAAATGGTCATAAGTTGTTCTTACCCTCTTCTAGATGTTTTCCCCAATGTGGTTAATAATGTAATTCTATATTGTTTTTAATTTACTTGATCTGATTTAGATGGTTACATTGTTTATTGATTACTTCTTAACATGCATTTATGAGTATGTGTGTTTGGTTTATAGCTTACTTATTGGTTATAATTTTTGTTTACTGGTTTATGAAAAGTCCTCACTTAACTTGTATTGTCAAGGGGTGGAGTGGCAGTACTTGTATCCCTTATAATATCACTTGGAGATGTAACTGGTTTTACTTGATGTTACAAGGTTTACTTAGTTCATATTGAACTAATGCATCTCTTTTTTGTTTTGTGCAGGTTCACTAGGTGACTAAAAACTTGCTATAACAGTTTTAAACAAAGACATGCTACTGTATGCTGAACTTCTTCATTGCTTTTGAAGACAACAAGACCCAAGTCCTATCCTAGCAAGTTTGATTGTTATTGTTAGCGTTGTTGTTTACGCATGGTTGGGTTTGTTTATACCTATGTCTAACTCATTATCATTATTACTTATGGTTCTAAGACTTCATAACTTGGTCCCTATGTTTAATATTTAAGATATATGCTTGGAGTATTTTTATGTCCAAAGGTTTGGAAGGCTTTAAGTCCGAAGAATTAGCCATGATGAAATTAAAGTTTTAAGTTTTTATACCATATGTTAACGTATGTTTTAATCTATTCATGGCATATTGCATATTCCATGAATATTGGCTTTATTCTAAGTACATGATGCCTAACATGGAGTTTTAAAGCACAAGGCATGCCAATATCACAATGCATTTTAGGGTTTAAGGACTATCATCCATGGGGATAAAAATCAACATAGTGGTGGACATGGTGGCGGAGTAAATGATCCTCAATAGTTGGGGAAATCAAGCCCTAAGCTTGGTTTATCGTGGATGAATGAGTCATTTGGCATTTTGATGGTGAGCTCTGTTCGGATCTGTCATCTATATCATGGCGTGAGTTCCACGGGGGCTTCACTTGTTGACCAATACCCTATCACATTAGTTCATATTGTGGGTTTTAAAATTATAAAAAATTGAACCAATATATAGCAGGTATTGGGGGGATGAGGGGTTTAAGGTAGGGGTGGATAGGGTGGTTTATAAGGATTGAGGTATAAAAAGGGGTGGGGAGGAGGTTTTAAGTATTGGGAGGGGGTTTCAACAAAAATAGTTTGGGTCAATATCTCTTGAAATTAAGGGTATTCTTTAATATCCCACAATCACACGTGCTATGTGAGAGGTTCACTAAGTGAAGTCCCCGTGGTGAGTTCAGACTTTCCTTTGGCTTCTGGGAAGGTATGCCCTTCACCTGGTTTGCAATGTGGTTTATTTGTTGTTTCAGTTTGGAGGGTTGGTATACTTCTCATGATTATTTGTCCCTTGTTTGCAGGTAGAAAGCATCCCTTGCATGGGTCGTGGGTCTTCTCTGGTTGTCGATGCATACCTTTCACAGGTAAGCCGTGTACCAACAAGATTTGATATTGTTACCTCTATGTAGAGTTATTTGAGATACCTTTGAGGTCAATGTTTGTAGTGTTAAATGAATGCTTGTGTTGGTTAGTGGTTTAAGGAGTGTACAGGTCTGTTTGTAAATAATCAAAGGGGTCTGTTTGTAAATAATCAAAGGGATCTATAGATAAGTAAGAAGTTTGGGGTTTAAGTTGTTGGGTTTGGGTTTGGAGCCTTTAGGCCATGATTATCACGACTCTACTCTGTAATATTTTTGGGTTGATAGCTTTATATTGTGACCTTGATGGTTAATGGAGACTCTTCATTTTAGTCATAATGTTGGGTTTTGAATGGTGGAAACACCATTGCTTGCAATGGTGCATTGGTTTGGAATCATGACTGTGTAGTTTTTATATTTAAATTATTGGGGTTATAAATGTATGCATTCATTGTTGTGTATCAATCGTGGATATGATTCCTAGCCTTGGAAAGGTTTTGACTCTATGTGAGATAATGTCGGTAATTTAAATTCTCTTTTTGGTTATTTAGCAAAGTTGTTTTGGATTTTAGTGTCGTGCCATTGCTGCCTATGCACTCTTTCCTTGTAATTAGAGACTATATAAGATATTAGTGAAATGTTGATTTATGGTGATTCGTGTGTTGTTTTATTACATGTGCATTAATTTTAGGGATGGATGTGAACTTTGGGCCAACCTTGTGAAATTGAAGTTGTTTCTATGCTAGTGTAGACAGGGGTTTAAATCTTATGGCTTATGTTAATGGGTTTCCTTTGTTTCTCGATTGTGAGCCTTGAAATGACTACAACGAATATATTTGGTTTATATTTACTGTGTGGAAATGTTTGAATACGATTTACAATGTGTATATTTTTTTTGGTATTACAATGTGTGGAAACGTTGATTGCACAACGATTTCATTTTAATCCTTCTTGCATTTTAAATGTTGTAGCATAGACTGTGTGGAATGATTATAAGCTATTACAATGTTGATAAAATTTTGTGAATCAAACCCTACAGTATTTGATGCTGGTTGTGGTTGGAAAGTAACCCTTGTTTTTCTATCGTGAGCTTGCAGGATTCGATCCTGGGCTATGTGGGTTGTAAATGATGTGTGTGTGGTTATTTTGGTTTGGCATGAATTCCAACAGGATTCGATCCTGTAACCTTTTGGTTTAAATGATATATGTTAATGTATTTTGTATTAGGTTATGGTTGATTTTTTATGTTATAATCTCTTGAGAGATATGATTTTGATAATGTATTTTGTGTTAGGTTATAAATTATATATTGTGGTTATGAAATATGATGCACTCATTCCTATAGACCTTAGAGGTATCGATAGCTTATCTTGGCATTCCATGTTGCTGTTTATAAAATGGAAATGATTTGTGATAGTATGTTTTTATGATATTGTATTTATAGTGTTAGCAATTTATGTTTAAGTTATAATCTTCTTCATAGACATTAGGATAATACTATAGATAATAGTTTGGTTTATTTATAAATAATATAAGCCTACTTAAAATATGAAATATGCCAGCATAAATAAGATATAGGTGTTGTTTTAAATAGTTCTAGGTTTTGAACTTGAAAGTAATAAACACAAAATAAATTGTAGATATGAAATAAAATAAAAACCCTCCTATAGATAGCAGTAAAGGTTCTTAATCCATCATGAATACAATATATTGTAATGGCATGTCTAAAAGAAAAAGGTAACTGTTGAGGCCTGGAAGTTCGTAGGAAACAACAGCAAGGGATTCTCCCCAGTCAACATTCCCAACTAGCCCATGACTGTTTGGTGTAGGGAATCCGTCCAGTTTACGGTCTGGCTACTGTAGGTCAAAGTAACAAAAACAAAGAGTTTTACTGGTTGCGGCCCGGTCCACCATGTATTTGTATTTTTTGACTTAAGTATTATATGCAAGTGCCTAATTAACCATGCAGGGTGATAAAGATGCAAAGAGTAGTCACAATGTGATGCGCAGGTTCTTACCTTTCCTCTTAGAACTCATAAGCATCCAAATCATGCAAGAAAATAAACACTAACTAAACTATCTCTAGAGAGATGGGTATTCATTCATGAGTAATGCACCCCTATTCATGTGTTATGGAAAATCATAGATAGTTGTTCTTATAACCAAACATATAAACATGAAGAAAAGTATATATGATAAGATAGCTCATCAACAATTAAAAATTCCATTACTCATAGTGGAAAAGACGTCATAAAGGTACTGAAGAACATTCAGACAAGAACATAGGTTCAAGAAATTAAAATTATCTTACAGCTAATGAGGCACAGCTAAAAACGAAATAGTTCACATTCAACATTGCTCATTTAATCACATTGACATATTCCACACAGCACTTCCTCCAACAGGCAAAATTTGCAGTCTCTGGTTGTAAAACGAAATAGTTCCTCTTACAAGCATTAAGTTACAATTTTTTCCAGGGAAAAATCCCCTGTAAGTTCTATCTTTCCCATATTTAAATTCAACAGTAAGCTGCTTGGGTTCCCCCCAAACGTGCGACTTTTCGGTTCTTCAAACGTTTCATATCCCTCTTCTTATCTTTTCTTTGTATGCTCATGATCAACTGAGTAACTGCTGGACCTTTCAGATTTGTGCTTTTGTTGCTTTAGTTTTTGTCTTTTCCTTCGCTTGTCTCCTTTGCGACCCTGCCGATTTCAATTTGAATTTTACAAAACTGTCAAGCTACGCCTTCACGCCGCGGTTGCCCCAACAGTCCCTTGAGTTCTACCTGCAATCAATTCCTGTGCATCATTCATTGGAATGGAATTTTAAAACGTTAAATTAAGCCACCTGAAATGGCTAATCCACAAGAAAATGGCCAGGTGCACCCCTTCATCTGAGAATTTTAACAAACGCTGCCATCACTACCTCATCCACTTATGGGTTCGAAGGAAAACACCCAAGACAGGAAAATTGAACTTCAACGAAGGCTTAGAGCGCTAACCTTGGCAAGGTAGACCTATTCACAGCCACAATGGTGGAAAAGAAGAGGTTAAGTACATGCAACCCGCGGGCGGGAAAAAAACTTAATTGGAAGCCGGAAGATATCGACATCGGAAGATGAAAGCTTTGCACAGCCGCAATGGAGGAAAATAAATGACTACGGGCAAGCAAATAAAATACTGATACATCGGCTGGTGGAGCATTTTGGACTTCGGGCGCTTAGTTGCTTTGGGAGTTGCAAAGGCAGAAGCAACAAAGATTAAAGACATGCGACTAGCATTGGAGGGCGGAGCGCTTTAGACTTCAGACAGCTAGCTGGTTTAGGAGCCGCAACGGTGGAAGCTAATGAAGACTACAACCTCCGATAAAAATAAAATGCTCTGATCAAAAATAAAAATGCTAAGTGCTTAAAACTCTGAAATCCAGCGACGGTTAAAACTACTTCTCCTCCGAAATGGTGGCTCTTCAACAAGCAAACCCAAACTTAAAATATGCGACCCAAAACAACTTTGAAACACATGCAACTTCCAAAAACCAGGACGAGTGTTAGCCTTCAATAATCATTCAAAATTAAAGTATGACCAACAACAATTCACGTATCAAACGATTAAGAACAAACGCTAAATCATGAGGAGGGGACAAAAATTTAAGAAATTTGGGGAAAACAGTTGCAGCTGCAACAATTGGCGACTACCTGGTGAACCTAGACCTCTGGACAAATTCTTCCTTGAGTAACAGACTGTTTGATAATAAACCACCATGTTGAATTCTGCTAGATATATGGATTTCCCAAAAGGCAATATATGAACTTTTAAACAATGAGGGTAGTCCCATTTAGGAAAATGGAAACCAAGATTTCAAAGTCAAGATAACTCTTTCGAGGCCAGAAATATGAGTTTCATTTTTTACTTCTGTCTTTGGGTAGATTCCAGCTTGAACACCACAAGATTGTAACATAAGGTAAACAGAGATATTCATTTGTTCCTCATTCCCATGCCATTTTGGACTTTTTTGTGTTTTGCACTTTTTTGTGCTTTTTGACTTTTGTCCTTTGAGTCTCCCTCATGCCTTTCTTACTGGATTTTTTTTTTTTTTATTCAGGCTCCTCTATCCATAGTGTCCTTTTGTGTGAGAGATGTATTTAATTTTCAGCTCACGGAAAGAGAGGAACTTCTGGCAATTTTATACTTCATATGATTTAGTACTTTGTTCTTATGTACATTTCTTTCTTAGGAGTTTTGACTCTTCTTAGCCTTTTGGCTTTCAATTCTTGGCATGGGATCATTTATATACAATATAATGTTTACTCTGCTTCCTTTCCATGGGTCTTTTGCTGCCACCCCCTAAGACATTTTTAGGTGTGAGATGGATGGAGCCTTGGAATAGTATTCCAGACCTTTTAATCTTGAGTTACTTTATAGGGATTAAGCAGGACTTCAATGCGTTCATAGCCAATTAGGAAAACTGCTAAACTAGAAGAAACTCTATCAGATAAAACTATAATACACAGTCTCATAATCAAGGATTTTAGTTGGTCCAGAATTCTAATGCTCTCCATGTGACCAAAGCTTACTTCTTTTATTTAAAATCAAACAAAAAATTTAAAGTAAAACTAAACTTCATGACTCAAAGACTCAAAAAGACAACCAAAACAGATTATTTATATACAAGACAGCAGAACTCAAACAGAACTCAGGAAAAATAAGGCTTGAGAACTAAACCATTTACTGGTAATTTCTCTTCCTATCCTTGCAGATCCTGCAACTTATAAGTATAAGGGCCAAGCTTTGCCACAATCTGAAAAGGGCCTACCCACAACTGCTAGAATTTAGTATGTTTTCCTTTCTCATCATGGGGGTGATCCCACTTGAGAACCAGATCTCCCACTTCAAACTCTTTTGTTCCTACCTTATGTTTGTCGAACCATCTCTTTATTACCTCCTGTTGTTGCTTAAAGCGCTCTCTGGCTCTAGTTCTAGCCTCTTCTGATTTCAGGAGATTATATATCCTTATTTGCAAAACTTCATCATCCGACCCTCTAGATTCTTGAGCTATTATGGAAGAAGGTAGCATGATATTGGGAGGAAGAATGGCTTCTTTAGCGTAGACAAGGGTATATGGAGACACTCCAATCGAAGACTTGGGGGTGACTCTATCAGCCCAAAGGGCATTTGGTAGCACTGCATGCCAACTCCTCTGGTTTTCTATTACAGTCTTCTTTAAAATTCTAATCAAATTTTTGTTAGAGGATTCAGCCAGGCCATTTCCTTGTGGATAGTAATTAGCAGAATAATGCAATTTTATCCCTTTATCATGAGCAAAAGTAGTTAATTTAATTGATGAAAAGTACTTAGAATTATCAAATACTAAAGAAACTAGAACTCCAAACCTAGTCATGATATGATCTTGTAGGAAGCTGATGACCGCGTCTTCATTTATCTTGCACAGTGGGATAGCTTCGACCCAGTGAGTGAAATAATCGGTCGTGGTCAGAATGTACTTGTGTTGTAGGGAGGAATTCGGTTTTATTTCTCCAATAATATCCAACCCCCATTGCTCAAATGGCTCCATAATCATCACAGGTTTTAGGGGTTCCGCTGCTCTCGGTTGTCTCCCACTACACCTTTGGCAAATATCACACTTCCTGACATGTGCATGTGCATATTTGAAGAGCGTAGGCCAATAGTAACCTGCTCTGAGGATTTTGTGGGCTGTAGTGCCTCCTGAATAATGTCCCCCAGCAGGCCCGTCATGCAAATCTGTCATTACTTTCTTCGCATCTTCTTTCTCTAAGCATCTCAGGAGAACTTCGTCATAGTTTTTCCTGAATAATATTCCTTCATCAATTTGATAGGATGCTGATTTGAGATGCAGCGCTCTTCTTTGCTTAGATTTCCAATGTTCTGGAAACAACCCTATCTGTAGGTAATGCATGAGGTCTCTATACCAAGAATCGGGGGCTGTAAACAAAGGGCATACCTCCATTACATGTAGTTCGGCTTCATCCTCCCAAGTGTGTTCTTCATTTTTTCCATTTTCAATCATCAGTTTACACAACCCTTGCCCATTAACTATAGAGGCTGGCTTGAATTCAAGGTCGTACTCTTGAAGAGCTATTACCCAGTTGCCCCTTCTTTCTCCTAACACCTTCTGTACAAGAAGGGACCTTACAGCTAGGTAGGGGACGATCACCTTGGTTTGATTTTTTAAAATATAAGGCCTGAATTGCTTTACTGCTTTAAATACCGCGTAAGCTTGTTTATCAATTGCTGGGTAATTTAATTCGGCCCCTTGTAGACCAGTGCTCATGAAAGATATTGGGAATTCATCCCCCCCATCTTCCTTTTGGGTAAGCATGGCTGCCAGTGAATCATCGGATGCAAAGGTATACAGAATAAAATCTTTGTCGAAATATGGGCTTTTCAGGGAGGGTGCATGTGCAACAGCACTCTTGATTTTGCTGAAGGCATTCTTTTCAATCTCAGTCCATTTGAATTGTGCAATTTGCTTCACCATTTGCTACAGAGGCTTGACAATCTAAGCGAAATTAGGAACAAATCTTTGCACGAAGTTAATTATTCACATAAATGATTGCATCCCTTTTTTATTATGGGGTAAGGGAATCTATTCAATGGCCTTGATCCTTTCTGGATCGATAGAAATTCCCTTCTTTGAAACTATGTGACCCAGCAACTTGCCCTCCGTGACAGCGAACACACATTTCTTGGGATTGAGTGAGATGCCATATTTTCGACAGCGTTCAAAAATCTGCCTTAAGTGAAATGCATGCTCTTCTTTCCTCTTTGAAAATATCATAATATCGTCAAGGTACACTACAGTACTACGGCCAATCAATCCGTGGAAATCTATGTCCATATCTCTCTGAAACGTCACTCCAGTATTTATAATCCCAAAGGGCATCCTTCTGCAGGAAAAGGTTCCCCATTTGGTTCTGAACGTTGTCTTCAATCTGTCTTCTTCGGCTACTAATACCTGATTGTAACCAGAGAAACCATCTAATAACGAAAACAGTTCAGAACCTGAGACCATTTGTAGCAATTGCTCCATGGGTGGCACATGATAGTTATACTTATCTGAAGCGCAGTTTAAATTTCTGAAATCCATGCATAATCTGATTTCTCCAGATTTTTTCCTCACTGGTACCAGATTTGATACCCACTCAGAGTGTCTGACCTTAAAAATTATTCTAGCATCCAATAATTTCTTCACTTCACTCTGAATCAGTGGTTCCAACTTTGGATGCACTTTTATGAAAGGTTGCTGATACGGCTTGACGCCGGCTTTGATGGGGACAACATGCTTGATGATGCTGGTGTCATATGTTTTCAAATCTTCGTATGTCCAGGAGAAAACATCTTTATATTGTTTAAACAGACTGACGAACTTATCTCTTTCTACTGGTGAACAACATTTGCCAAGATTCACAAATTTAGGATTCGTCTCAGTCCCTAAATTTATCAGCTTGAACTGTAAAGATGAGCTGTGAGTCTTCATGTTGGCCGGTCTTCTAAACTTCTCATTGAAATCGAACATTCTTTCTAACGTTTTGACTACTTTAGGGATGAAATTATCATACTTCAGCTCGGCCTGATGTTCTTCGTCATCTATAATTGCTCCTTTAAATACCTCGTCATTTGTTAAACATTCTATAATCTGATGGTCATCATCGAACACTCGTAGGTTGGTAATCATATCAGGTACTGAGGGCCTGAAAAGCAATTCAACAGAGCATCGATTATTAGTAGGTACCAGCCTAGTGGCTGATGTGGCCAACAGGTCAGCTGCTGCATTTTTAAGTCTTGGAATTGAGATAATATTGAATGCATTAAAACATTTAAGTAGGTCCCATACCTCATTTTGGTAAGCCTTTAAGTGAGGGGAAACACAATGTATTTGATTCCGGATTTTTTTCACAATAATTTCAGAGTCTCCAAAAACTTTTGGATTACTTACCTTTAATTCAATTGCTTTCCTTAAGCCTTGCACCAGCACTTCATACTCAGTTGTATTATTTGTACATTCAAACTCTACTCTACATGAAAGAAAATGTTTATTCTTCTGGGGGTCGATCAGGACACAGCTGGCCCCTGACCCTTCTAATGTCTTAGAGCCATCAAAAAACAAAGTCCAAAAATCACTAACTACTGAATGCGAATCTACTCCTACAGCTAAGTTTACTATGTTACAGTCAATCTCATCAGCCTGTGAGAATCGAAGGAGATCAGGCTGAGTGTTTGATGTGTTGCTGGCTTCTTTTGCTTGGTAATTTCCTGGTTCCAACTCAATAAAATAGTTTCCCAATATAGAATCCACTATTTCATTCTTCTCATCCAATTGAGTAATGTTGTATTTCATGTGAGGCTCCCTTAAAATCTTAATCTGGTTCGGACTTCCTTTGTACGGTAGCCATAGATGAGACCAATCCGAGGCAAAATATCCATTTAGCTTGGCCGACCAATCTCTGCTTAGGACAAGACCATAAGCATCTGGTATATCAGCCACAACAATATTAATGACTTGTCACACTTTATCATTTGATGCCAGACGGACTAGGACATCTTCCATCTCACCAATTACCTTTACATCCGTCCTATCCAACTGAACAAACCTCCACGTGGATGGTTTAGGCTGCCCATTTATCCTTTTACAGACTAATATTGGCATGACATTAACCGACGCCCCTGAGTCTACCAGGAAATTATGTACATTGTGATTGAAAATTTCAAACATGAGGAGCAAAGGTGGATGTTTGCTTTTAGAATTACCTCCAACGCTGGTTTCACCGATTTCTTCTTCTTCCTGAGGTTGATTGTCAGTGGGAAGCTTCTCATCCGATGCTTCAAGTGCTTTCAATAGTCTTTCTCTTTGTTGCGGCACTTTACACATTTCAAATAAGGAAACGTTTTCCTTTTCCTTCTTGATATCTTCCACGATGTCATAATCCATTTGCAAATTAGTACAATTTGGCTTATCAACATTCATTTTCTCTTCAGTGGGCTTGGAAAACGTATCAGTCTGCCTAGGATCTTGGCTGGTAATTGTGAATTCAGGAATTCTATCAGCTGCGGAATGATTTTGAAATTTCTTTACATTTTTTTGCAGCCTTTCGATCTTTGGGAGAATGAGACTATTTTCTTTAATTGGCCCTTGGCTTCTTGTTGCTACGTTGGTTTCCATGACGTCCTTCTACCCCTAATTCTTTTCCTCTTCAGCATCAAATAACGAAACAGAATCCCACAAAACCATGGTTTCCTCTTCTTGTTCTTTCGTTGAAGTAGTATTCTCTTTTCTTTCTTCATCTCCATCTTCTGTTAACTTAGAATCCAACAACTGATTCATAACCAATGTCATTGAGTTTATCCATTGAGGACAATTTCTTTCAGAGTGTGGTTGTTGGTGGAAAGTGCAAAATTTTTCCATTCCTACTTCTGTTAGATTCATAGATGCAGCATTGTGAGGAGGAGGTTGAGACTGATTGCTATCCTCTCTTTTCTTATAATAGGGCTTATAGAACTTTTGTGTTTCCTTCTCTTTCTCCAAATCTATGATTTTGTTGGAAAGCTTCCGCATCATTTTTGCCATATTTTCAAAATCTAGCGATTTATCTTCCTTAGGCTTAGTAAAAAATAAGGCTTTCCTTCCTGCACCTTTCTCTCCTGACTATTCTAGATAATCTTCGATACTTTCTCTTTTAGCCTCCACTACTTCTGCCTCTGCATAGGTTTCTGCCAAAGTAGGCTTGGCCCCTATTTTGGCAAACATGGCCAACTCAGGGCCTAAAGCTGAAGTATAATATTCAATCAATACCTTGTCCGAAGGTTTATCAGCTTCAGAAAAATTCTTGAGATATGCTACAAACCTTTGTGTGAAACTGTGCACCTTTTCCTTTCTTTCTTTCTTCAAGGCGCATAGCCCTTTCATGAGAGCTGCATGAGTTTTCTGAGTTGCATACTTACTTCTGAAAATTCTCTCGAAGGTATCCCAATCAGGGATAGAGTTAGCAGGAAACCAAAAATACCATGATGTTGTAGCTCCTTTAAGGGTATGCAGAAATAGTCTGCAAACTACATCCTCATACTCCCCAGCCCTCAACCCTTCTATTGCTAAGTAAAAAATTTGCAGGTGATCATCTACCAGTATCTTCTCCTTCGGGTCGAATTTGGGTAGCATCTTTTTAAAGGATTGAGGTAAATCATGTAGCGGAGGCGTTAGATTTAGAGGTGATCTGGCTCTCCAGGTAGGTGGTGGATTTGGTGGGTTGGGTGGTGGATTAGCATTTACTCCTGCCATGAGTCTGGGTGGAGAGTGAGGAGGTGAACCAATAGGAGTGTGAGCAGGAGAATTGTGAGGGGTATCTGGGCCTTCTTGATTCAAAGGTAGTACAACTTCCTGTAAGGCTGTTTCTACAAGTTCTTCCCAGTCTCCAACCAGCACTGAGTCTTCTACTATAGGACAATATTTCTTTTTATATTCTCTTCTGGGCAATTCATGGATAATTGGAAATCCTCCAATATTCTTTACATATGCCCTGGTGTGTCTTCTCAGGTCATTAACAACTTCATTGCCAACAAAATATACATGTTCTATATTCCTTTCTTCTGAAATTGGATTATGAAGTCCACTACTTTCAGAACTGTTACTGGTGGAATAATCTCGGGAAAACAGGTTTCCTCGGCCAGCCATGCACTAGTGGCCCTCCTTCTAGCGCCAGAACTGTTGAGGCCTGGAAATTCGCAGGCAACAACAGCAAGGGATTCTCCCCAGTCAACATTTCCAACTAGCTCATGATTGTTTGGTGTAGGGAATCCGTCCGGTTTGTGATATGGCTACTGTAGGTCAAAGTAACAAAAACAAATGGTTTTACCGGTTGCGGCCTGGTCCACCATGTATATGCAAGTGTCTAATTAACCATGCAAGGTGATAAAGATGCAAAGAGTAGTCGCAATGTGATGCGCAGGTTCTTACCTATCGTCTTAGAACTCACAAGCATCCAAATCATGCAAGAAAATAAACACTAACTAAACTATCTCTAGAGAGCTGGGTATTCATTCATGAGTAATGCACCCCTGTTCATGTGTTATGGAAAATCATAGATAGTTGTTCTTATAACCAAACATATAAACATGAAGAAAAGTATATATGATAAGATAGCTCATCAATAGTTAAAAATTCCATTACCCATAGTGGGAAAGACGTCATAAAGGTACTGAAGAACATTCAGACAAGAACATAGGTTAAAGAAATTAAAACGCTCTTATAGCTAATGAGGCACAGCTGAAAACAAAATAGTTCACATTCAACATTGCTCATTTAATCACATTGACATATTCCACACAGCACTTCCTCCAACAGGAAAAATTTGTAGTCTCTGGTTGTAAAACGAAATAGTTCCTCTTACAAGCATTAAGTTACAAGTTTTTCCAGGGAAAAGTCCCCTGTAAGTTCTATCTTTCCTATATTTAAATTCAATTGTAGGCCGCTTGGGTTCCCCCCAAACGTGCAACTTTTCGGTTCTTCGAACGTTTCATATCCCTCTTCTCATCTTTTCTTTGTATACTCATGATCAGCTGAGTAACTGCTGGACCTTTCAGATCTGTGCTTTTGTTGCTTTAGTTTTTGTCTTTTCCTTCGCTTGTCTCCCTTGTGACCCTGCCGGTTTTGATTTGATTTTTACAAAACTGTCAAGCTATGCCTTCACGCCGCGGTCGCCCCAACAGTCCCTTGAGTTCTACCTCAAATCAATTCCTGTGCATCATTCGTTGGAATGGCATTTTAAAACATTAAATTAAGCCACCTGAAATGGCTAATCCACAAGAAAACGGCCAGGTGCACCCCTTGATCTGAGAATTTTAACAAACGCTGCCATCACTACCTCGTCCACTTATGGGTTCGAAGGAAAACACCCACGACAGAAAACATGAAATTCATCAGAGGCTCAGAGCGCTAACCTCGGCAGGGCAGACCTATTCACAGCCGCAACGGCAGAAAAGAAGAGGTTAAGGACACACAACCCGCAGGCGGGAAAAAACTTAATCAGAAGTCGGAAGATATCGACATCGGAAGACGAAAGCTTTGCACAGCCGCAACGGCGGAAAAGAAATGACTACGGGAAAGTGACTAAAAGACTGACACATCGGCTGTCGAAGCGTTTTGGACTTCGGGTGCTTAGTTGCTTTGGGAACCGTAATGGTAGAAGCAACAAAGATTACAGACATGCGACTAGCATTGGAGGGCAGAGCGCTTTAGACTTCGGACAGCTAGCTGGTTTAGGAGCCGCAACGGCGGAAGCTAACAAAGACTATAGCCTTTGATAAAAATAAAATGCTCTGATCAAAAATAAAAACGCTAAGTGCTTAAGACTCTAAAATCCAGCGATGGTTAAAACTGCTTCTTCTCCAAAACGGTGGCTCTTCAACAAGCAAACCCAAAATTAAAATCTGCGACCCAAAAGCAACTTCGAAACACACGCAACTTCCGAAAACCGAGACGAGTGTTAGCCTTCAATAATCATTCAAAATTAAAGTATGACCAACAACAATTCATGGATCAAACGATTAAGAACAAACGCTAAATCATGAGGAGGGGACCAAAATTTAAGAAATTTGGGGAAAACAGCTGCAGCTGCAACAGTAACCTATCCTTTGGTAAAAGAAATACATCTGCTAATAAAAAATAAGTTTAGCCTGTAAGTGAAGAAAGAAGTAATGCAAAAATATAGCCTAGTTATAGCAGATAGTTACTAGATATTCTTTTGGAATTCAATCTATTTTTTTAATAATAAAACTTGTGTAGTTTGCAAGGGAAAAATCAAGAACCTCATACCTGGAAGATGACGTTGTTTTAGTGGCTCATAATCCTGCACACTCAAATACCCAGCATTAACAAATTCATAGACAGATCTCACCTCTATTTAGATAACCGAATAGCTTGGGAACTACCATGTTCCACCCAACCATGACCTGAAACTATTCTTGGTTTCAATCCGGATCCCACCAAGCTGGTTCCAACATGCAAGTAGCTTAGAGCTCCTAAGGTAAGGGTACCCTATATGGGATATCAAGTTCTGTATCAATTCTCCTTTTTCCTTTTTAGAAAAAATGTTCTCAAATAACTCTCTTGGGAATAATGAGGAAGAATTTTGGAATCGTCGAAAGATCCCCAAGCCTCCCTTTGTCTTGGATTTTTATAGGAGGACTTTTTAGTCAAAGGGTAGTTATATCAAGAATCATTTGATTTCTTGAAATAGCCCTTTTTATTTAATTTAGGTAATTTTAATATTTAATTATCATTAGTAATAATAATAACATATGGATGCTTTCTTTAGTAGTTATAGCTATTAGGATTATTACTGTGCTTACTCTTTATACATATCGTGTGTATATATATAATTTGTTAACATTTTATCCTTGGGTATCATATAGCATGATCCCTAAACATATGACACTTTTCTTGTAGCTTAGTCAATTTATTTAATAAGGCCTTCAGGTATGGGTTAGGTCAACTAGGTTAGGAAACTCTAAACCTCCTTGCATGTTGGAGTCCCTCGTATAACATGATAATTCTTCAGTACTTGATGAGATTCAGAAATTTTAAATTTCATTTAATGACTTAAAAATAAGTAAGATGAGATCAATGTTTTATCCAAGCCATTTTCAATCGACATAGTAATTCTTTTCAGTAACTCTTAGAGCTTACCCAGAGCCCATACTCAATGCCAAAAACTAGGAGTTACAAACTTAGTGCAATTTGAGAGATCCTCACTCAACACTCATGCACCACTAATGCTAGGATGTACTTGTAGGATACACCTTGGGATACAATTTCCAAGGATCTGATGTTTCAGAGCTTAGGCTGAGCATCAACTTGGATGGCTCTAGGGCTGATTCCCAACACTTCCAATTTCGTCTTTTCATTTGCTTTAGGGCTTCATGCTCAACACAGATATAAATACTCGTGTTCTCTAGAGCTTCTCACTCAACACAAAACATCAAATACCCATGTGCTCTAGAGCTCCTCTCTCAACACAAAAAATCTCATCAATTATGTGCTCGAGGGTCCACGCTGAATACATGAAATCATATATAAAACATATGCAATTGGATTACGTCCAATATATCAAACAAATCATCATGTTCATATGGAGTGGGGTCTTAGACCCAATATACCAATAAAACATCAAAGTAACATCATAATCAATGGGGCTTACGCCCATAAATGTTAGGTAAAAAATTCGGGATATTACATAGTTCAATTTCATTTGAAGAAGTTCAAAAAAACCTCTAAACACACATTTCAACTTACTAGAAAATATAAAAGAAATGAGTTGGGGCTCTAATATCTAAATACATACTAGGATTTAAAAATTTTAAATTAGTCTATTAAAATCCCCATAATAATGAGAAATTAATATAATACTTGAATTTTAATATTTTATTAACTTATATTAAATATTTTAAAAGTCATTTAATAATGACATTTAAATATAAAAATGAAATTGATTGAAATGAATTAAAAAAATGGAAGACTTAGGGTTGATATTGATGGGGACTATTCAAATTTTTTCTTAATTGGTAACTGAAAATAGATCACATTTTCAAGAGAACAAATGTCCCAATTAAAAAAAGGAAAATTATATTAACAAAATAACATATCACATACTAAACTACTAAGAATAAGAAATGAATAAGAAATGGGACAAGATGAGAAGTTTGAAGGAATTAAACTTTAATTTTTTGAAAAAGGTGAACATTGAGAGTAAGGAAAATTTTAGTGGTGAATTTTAGCCAATGGGCTATTTTTTGCATATTATCTAATTTGAAGATTTTGTAAGTCCTCTCTTGCTTTTTCACTCTAAAACTATAATATAAACTCTATAAAATCTTTAGCAATTGAAATATTTTCTAATTATAGGCCAAAATAAATGTCGGCCACAAAAACAATCTAATATGGGAGAGATGTTGTAATCTTCCTACCTAACAAAACAATAAAAAAGTAAAAATTTAATCCCTAAAAAAATATGTGGGTCAGGAAAAAAACACAGTATGGAGGAGATGTTGTAATGTTCCTACCTAACAAAATAATAAAAAATAACAAATTGAATTATCCGCAAAAAAATGTTGGCCTTGCACACGGTTTTAAAACCATGTGCAATGCCTTCTAAACAACACATGGTTTTATTGTACATGGTTTAGGAGGGCCTGGTTTTAAAACCATGTGCAAGGCCTTTTAAACAACACATGGTTTTATTGTACATGGTTTAAGAGGGCCTTGCCTCCTAAATAACCCATGGTTTTATTGCACATGGTTTAGGAGGGCCTTGCAAATGGTTTTAAGACCATGTGCAAGGCCTCCTAAACAACCCATGGTTGTAGGAGGGCCTTGCAAATGGTTTTAAGACCATGTGCAAGGCCTCCTAAACAACCCATGGTTGTAGGAGGGCCTTGCATATGGTTTTGAAACCATGTATGGGGAAATGTTGTAATGTTCGTTCCTACAAAATAAAAAATAATAATAAATATTATATGTGAGTCATAAATAATATTAAATATTAATAATAAAAATATTATTTGTAAACCTTAAATAAAAAAAATTGTTTTTTGGTTTGAATCAAATCAATGGACACCTAAGAAGAGGTTTGTACCTCGAGACATTTGATCCATCTCGGCGCTTGATAGAGCCTAGGATTTGGATCTAGTTAACATTTTAAGAATTAATAAGATTCATCCAAAATTTATATAGTTCTAAAATGCAAAAAGTATTTTAAGAAAATAACTCAAAATATTATATATAAAAGATGAAATAAAATAAAAATAGATTTTCTTTATTGTTTATATGCATATAATGAATTAAAAAGTTGCAAAATATAAATATATAATAACAAATTAAACATTTTAAATCTATTTATTAATATATTTAGAAGATTAAAATAAAATAAAAAATAGAATTTTTTTTTAATTTAAAAAAAAATTGAAATTAGTTTAATGTTTATCTATTATAGAAAGATAATATCTTAGAAAAAGATGAAAAAACCCATAACAATTAATATAACGTTAGCTAAAAAGTTAAATAAATTTCATATCTTTTAAAGTTTATGATCTATTTTTAATTAAATATTATTATAAAATACTATTATCATAACTCTTTGACAAAGACAAATGGAACCAATACTATTTGACAAAGACAGAGACAAACACAATAGAAAACTGTTTGACAAAGACAATAAAAAAGTAATTTAACGGGTAATATGACCTTCTCAACGCGAGCATCGAAATACCGAGTATACTAGCACGATCGCCTCGTGGTGAATAAGCAGTCAATTCAAAGCTGCTCTAGTATTCGCCATGAGCTGGCCGTGGAGGGGTGGATAGGTGACCAACAATTTTCATATTATAGTACGAATATCAATATTAATATAGTCAAGAACACATATTTTCATATAATCTCTTTCATTTTAAAAATATTTTCCAACTAGAAGAAGTTGTTCAATAAATGATAACCAAAAGAATCATTCCTAAAACATTTGGGAAAAGGATCTACAACTATTATTATAAAGAAAAGAATTGAATTTGATTAACTCCTTGTACAACATATCATATAAATTTGTGCTACAAAGATTAAATCTAATTTTTCTAAATTCATAATAACAAGTAATTATTTTTTCAAACTTATAAATATAACTTAATCATGTGAAGATGTGAAAGGAATGAAAAATACTTATGTAGATTAATCATATGATAATCTAAACTAAATAAAAAGTATTTTTCCTAAAACATTTTATAACTGATATTTTTCTTTCAAAACAATTTAATTATATCTTTATATGAACAAAGCCATGTATTTAAAACATATGTTTAATAATTTTAATCAATATTGATAATTAGATTTTCTAAATAAAAAGTTATGTTAAACATGGATTTAGTCTATATCAAATTGTTAAGCGAAGTTAATAAAGTATCATATATCATAAAATATATGGAAGGTTTTGAAAATCTTTGTGAAGTACTAGGATGATATAGATCAAATGCTTAAAAAGAACTAAAATTTCAATAACAAATAACAATCGTTTTAATTTGTGAAATATTTTTAATTTATATAATTTAAATTAAGAAAAAATAATAGATATTTAAATGATAATAAATAAAATAGTACATAAATCATGAAGAAAACCTAAGTAAACATTTTGAAAAGATTAATTTTTTGAAAACATAAATATTGAGATGACTTGCAATTCAAAGATGACTTGTCAATTAACTCTTGTAGATCCTTGGAAATGAAGTTTTATTCTTGCCTCTTATAGATGAAGTCACTTTGCTTGTTCAACTAACTTATATTTGTTTCCTCCGACTAAACCCAAATAAGCTCGAGCGTTTGTAAATTGTGCTCTCATACCATATGTAACATACCCCAAACACTTGAATAGAAATTTCTTTTCAGGTGGCGGCATAAAAAGTTTCTTCTTAGTCATGTATATTTAATCACAACAAATAGATTAAAATTTTTTAAGGAACTATAATATAATCATTTCAATACTAATCCTACACAAGTAGATCTTACTTGAGGATTAATATATGATAGAACCATTACATTAGTCGCGCGACTATCATTTGAATGAGGAAATGATTACACAAATTAACCCTTTCTTTTAATCGTAGTTAACACCCTTTATACCAAGGTACCATACTTGTACTTGTTCTCTTGGGAACAACCATCACAGATGACACATGAGTTTTCTCGAGTGGAACAAACAACAAGGTTAGATACACTTTAGATTATAAAAGAAACTAACTAGAAAGTATGCACTTATATAACTATTTTAAGGTATGCACTATAGTCTGCATTTTATTATCAATAGTAGATATAAACTAAAGAAGTTATGGAACAATACCTTTAAACATATATACATCCATGCAATGCGTCCCTCCCTTTCCTCTTTTTACTTTGCAAGAAGACACACCTCAAGACTACCATCTTCTTTGCATTGTGACCCAAGTCTCCATGTTCTTTGAATTGTGACCCATAATCAAGACTATTTTTCCTCCCTTTCTTGATGAGGCTTCCCCTCTTCCTCTTTGAGACTGCCAAAATCACCCCTTTTCGATCCCCTCTTAATCACTCTATAAATCCTTTAAATTAGTTATAATGCTCTAAACAGTTCTTCAATGAATCCTTTAATAATTTCTAAAATCATTCAACTGGTTACATTACCTTTATATATGTAATAACACACTGATAATATAAGGTAATATATAATAATAATAGTATAACCTATACACTTTCCAAAATATATCTATGTGCATTTATTTATTAAATTAGTTGATATTTTCTTTAATATGTAGAGGAATTATTTATATGTCATGTCTCAGTGGACGTTAACCATCATCATCATCATCTTCATCACCATGTTTAGAGACAATATTTCTCTTTTTTTGCTTTTTTGTCTGGGATATATTTATTAGGAGACTTTGCCCACTTTTGTATAAAATTAATTATTAAGATAGCTTTTAAGTATGAATATCTCTCACTTAAGGTGATTATAATAAAAATAAGGAAACATTAGCTTCTTTCCTTTGGGAGCTCTAGAGTTCATTTATAGACATCCTGTGTTGAAATTAAGATACTTATTTATAGTGAAAGATCACTTAGTTTAACTTAGGTTTAACACCAATATGGCATTTGCATTTACCCATGTATTCTTCATTGTAAACGAATCAAAATAACAAAGGTGATGCTAAACGAAACTTATAGTCTCCATTTCCTTCTAGTTTACTTGGATAATGTTTATCCTTGTTACATATATACATAAAAAGGAAAAAGGATGCATTTGGGGTATCACAATACTAATAACAATGGCGATACGAGGGCAATTTTCTATTTTGGAACACAATAGTTAGATTTCATTTGAAGAAGTTCAAAAAACGGTGTAAACACACCTTTCAACATACAAGAAAATACAAAACAATTAAGTTGGGGCCTCTAATATCTAAATACATACTAGGATTTTAAAATTTTAAATTAATTTATTAAAATCCCCATAATAACGAATTTTAATATTTCATTAACTTATAATAAATATCTTAAAAGCCATTTAGTAATGACAATTAAATATAAAAAGAAATTGATTGAAAAGAACTAAAAAAAATTGGAAGATGTAACATCCCTTCATAACATGATCAGAAAATATGAAGCTTAAGTAAAACGACACTATAAGTACAAATCCTAGCCTCATCAAATTCTAGATAAAATTGATAACGATAGGAGAGTGAAGACATGTATAACTAAAAACAATGATTGGGGGCGAATCCACTAAGAGGAGAGGTTAACGGCTATCGAAGCTCAAAGATAACTTGGTATCATCTTAATTTCGATGAGGAAACAAACTACAATAGTCACCTTGGGTAGACGTTAGTCAAATTCCTTACATACTCAAATGATGATCTACTTTTAAAATTAAGATGTTTTCTTTTTTTTTCGAACATATGAGATTAGGGTTTGAACATGAGGGATTTATCACTTTAAAAAAAAACATACCTTGAGAACCTAAGAGTAACTACTACAAGTAAAAACTCTATTGACTTTATTGTTGCAAAGAAATCATAAAAGTTAAGGAGTTTACTCTCACCTCATAACAATCAAGATAATTGCGGGTAAGACAAATGTTTCCTTTATGATTGATATATATATATTTAGTGGTTGTTAAGAGAACACAATATATGATGTGAATGAGTGCAAATAGGGCTTGCAGCAACTCTTCTCCCTATTGGGAGGCCAATTAGGGCGTAAGGTGATGCAACTTCATTTTTTTACGATTTTAGGCTTGGTAAGGCGAGGTGGATGTTCACTTCACCATCCAATAGAGCTTCCAAGCTTTAAAACCCACAACCGAAGTAAGAGGGAGAAGTGTCATGAGGGTCGAATAATAATTAAGTTAGGTGTTATCTTTTGAGAGAATCCTGGAGATTGTTTTTGCCATTTTCCCTCTAAATAATATTTAGTTTTTCTTTATTTTATGCATGTGTTTCTCCTGAGTGAGGGGAGAAGGTGCAATCAAAATAGGGAGACTCAAACCAGTACTGGATCTCATTGAACCTGAGCTAGAAAGATCGATTTAGGGAAGGCATTCCTTATAGTGATCGGGTGCACAAATAAACCAGTTTGTAAACAATTTTCGTGTCGGATATTACCTTCCACTCACAGTGCTCATCTAGTAATATTTTTTCAACCATCATTTGTGTTTTCCTCTGTTGAGCATGAATTGCATGCATGTTTGCATCAGATCTAAGATCTGGAATAATTCTTTGACTTCGTTTAGTTTTCGGCGTTGAAATAATTTTGCTCGAAATCCAGATCACGGTGTTAGAAATAGTTTGGTAAATGCATCTTTGTTTTAGATATGTGTTTTAGAACCACATATGAGATTGTTTGGCAAATGCATGGTAAAGGGGTCTGTGTTTTAGAACCATAACGGATTTTTCTATGGAATTGTTCTGGTAAGTGCAGGGTAAACGCTTCTTTGGTTTTAGACATGAGATCATGAACATGAGTGATGGCTGTGTTTCAGACCTAGATATGATGTATAGTTTTATGCCTTTAGTTCCTGCATTTGATAAATATCGGAGATATATGCCTTAAGGCCTGTGTTTTGATTGAGACCTGTAATGAATTTAGTATTGACTCTATACTTATGTAATTTTTGAATGCTTATATCAGTCGTATGGATTTGAGTGTAAGTGAATATTTCCCCTTAGTATGCAGTTTATCTGGAAAATTCAATCGTGGAATCTAGGTTTGTAATATGCGTTTTACTTATCTTTATTAGTCCCTGCCCTTCGGGCTGGCAGGGACTATTGTAACCGGATTGCCGCCATTTTCATTAACAAGGCCCGCACTTTAAGACATTAAATATTTTATAAGCTAAGTTCATTCTTTTTTTATTTTAACTTTTGTCGGTTTTTTATTTTAACTTTTGTCGGATAGTATAAGAGACACCGTTTTATGAGCCAATCAAAATATACAAGAAATTTGGCAACCAATCAATTAAATTATCTTCTTATTTGGCCTCTATTCGAGGGGAGGGCTCCTGTTAATTTTCATAAACATCAAAGTTTTCATTGTTTTCGTTCAATTTATTTCCAAAGCAAATTAATGCTAAAATCAATTTAGCATTAGTTTCATGGCATTTAATGTTTGATTGCATAACTTAGGTGAAACATTTTCGTGTTTTAGCATATGATGCTTTTGTCAACATGCATGTTGGACGTGTGGTGTCCATGTGGTGTCCGTTGGTGGAAGCATCATTTCTGTGGATGCATGTCAAGCTTCTCACTGACTTGATTTGCCACAGAGAAAGGGTATTTAGCCGACCCTGCGTGAGTTGTAATGGTCACCAGAAGGCGCTGATTTAATACACCTGCACGCTGCTCGCCTGTCTAGAATAGCCTGGGCTTTCACGTTGAGAGCCATAACACCGCTGCAGCAATTTCCCATGCAGATGAGGCAATAGATGAGGCAACCAAAATTTTTTTTTCTTGCAGGGTTGCAGGGTGTCAATGTTAGCAAAGTTCAGGTCAGTATAATTTGTTTCTCAATTAGAACAATTTATAAACTAAACTTTCAATAGATCATAACATTTAAACTATCAATGAATTAGTACAGGATAATATGGCATTATTGAATGTAACTTGGAAATAGAAGACAGCATTATTGAATGCAGTATCCGCAATCCACAGTTGAAAGCATTTTTTCCAGTGTTCTGTGAGCATTGCACATTTGCTCTTTTCTGTCAGTATCTGAAACAATTTACATATTGGAAAAATATAGCTGGTTAACAAATATCACATTATAGCCTACGTTTCACTGTTCAGAATCGTATTTATGTTTTGTAATGGACCTTCCATGCATTTTGTAACTGTAAACTGGAACAGATGCTTCAAATCACTTGTCTTTGTTAATTCCCTGCTCCCATGCAACAAAAAAAAATCTCCATGTTACAGGCTGGTTTATACTATCTAAGAGGAGATCATACACAATTTTGTCAGCATCTAAAAACAACTACATATCGCATAGCTTCGACCTATTATGCAGTACTTCCTTCTAATTTTGATATGTACAAGAATTAGACTTGTTTTTGCCTATGTTGCATTATTGTTGAATGCTATATGGTCTAAGACTTTTATTGTTGAATGCTATATGGTCTAAGACTTTTGCAAAGCCACTATTATTGTTGGATCTTCCTGTGACCTAACTCGCTGGCTGAAAGGCTCGAGGTTGAGGGATGGCTCGCTATTGCTCAGCAGGCTAAACCAAGTGTTGTCCAACCCAAGTGCTCAGCAGGCTAAACCAAGTGTTGTCCAACCCAAGTGCTAAGTACCTGCGGTAAATGCGAACTAACTACATTTCATATTGAATCTACATTTTATCTTTGCTTTCTTGTTCTTCATGATGGAAAAAGCTTTGTGCATATATATTTCTAACAATGATTTTGGGCTTTTATTCTATTGCTAATTTGCTTGCATATGAGTCTGCAAGACCCTTCCTAAATCTCTTCATTCTGGGAATGTCGCACATAAGTTATATATTACATATTTATTAGGAATATTATGAACATTGGCACGAACTAATGATATATTACTAATATTTTAAACAATAAAGCATTCCTATGCAGGACTGTAACAGTGCTGCTCTATGATCAAGGATTTCTATTATTGATCATCCCACTAATATGAGAATTGGACCAACATCAAAAGAGATAGTTCACTCGAGGCTAAAAAAAAATTCAAAATTTGAAGATTCATTGTATAGACAATGACGAAATAAGTCTAATGGCCGAATTCTGCCGAATTCTGAGTATATGCGGTACAAACCCGTCTTGTTCAGTGACGATGAACTTGGATTCTCGTCAGGATACAAAGGAAACAATTCCAACAATCCA
>LPNX011037889.1:162777-178923 GCA_001517045.1 Pseudotsuga menziesii | reverse complement strand
CGGGCATTTGACATTTGTAGTGATAGGCATCGACATCGGCACCTCAAACTTAACAATTTGACACCTTTCTATTTGCAAACTGAACACCAAGCTAAGCTCATTTTAGAACACCTGTGCAACCCAACTTATACTCAGCATCTGGAAGTTCTTTTGACGGTTACAACAGGCTCATTTGACGTGTGGATGAGTACGGGCACGATCTTTAAAATTTGCACATGGAAACATTTTCGGCAGCTAAATTCATTCTGACCAACCACCTTAGCTACCGAAAACAGCCTGTTTCGGTAGCTAACTAGGCTAAAATAGACAATTTTAATTGCCGAAAGCTGAAATTTTAAAATTTGAAGGCCATGACTCACAGAAATAAATTTTTTGACTCATTCTATCACCCAAAATGACGGTGGTCGTTTTGGGAGATAACAGATATGCAATTGCCTAACTAAATGCAGGGGGTGATCAAGATGCAGGGAGCGGTCACAAAGTGATGTGCAGGTTCTTACCTCTCGTCTTTTGCTCGCGAGCAACCAAACCAGATACAAAAAGAAATAAACTAACTATCTAAACTATCCCTAGGGAGCAAGATTTATCATTTCGAATGAGCAATACATTTTCACATACATTAAAAGAAACACAGATAGCTGATACTTCTTCTAAAGTACATGAACGCTTACAGATATTTAAATAACCAGATAGCCGATCATTTTATAACAACATTTATTGCTCATAGTGAAAAAATATCCCAGAAACATACTGAAGAACGTTTAACCAGAACATAGGTTCAGAACATAGGTTCAGAACATTAAATACTCTTACAGTAAATGAAACACAACTGAAAACGAAATAGTTCCTCTTCAACGTTATTCATTGAGTTGCATTGATACATTCCACTTTACACTCTCTCCGATAGACAAAATTGCAGTTTCCTTTGCAAAACGAAGTAGTTCCTCTTACAAGCAAACATGTACAAAATTTTCCAGGGGAAAAAGCCCCCATTTCAGTTCTACTTCATAAATATTTAAACTACAACTCTTGCCCCTTGGGCTGCCTCTCAGCGTGTGACTCTCCAGCATCTTCAACGTTTCAGCTTCCTCTTCTGGCCGCTGCACTTTCCCAATCATTCTCTATGAGTGTTTATCTTCTGACCAGTAAATGATGAGTCTTCCTTGCTGGTGCCTCCTTCGTTTGGTTATTTTGTCTTTTTCTGCGTTTCGCCTTCCTTGTGATCGTGCCGGTTCTGGTCCGACCAAGCTAAGTCTTAGCCCATGGTCGCTTTAGTAGCACCGAATCCCTTCTACAAACAATTACAATGCATTATTCGCTGCAAAGGGGAGTTTTTAAACATTAAACCTTCTCTGCCCAGCATTGTAAATCTGCAAGAGAATAGTTAGGGTCATCCAGACAAGGTATCGATTAAGCACCTTTGGGCGGGAAAAATTATAATCGCGGTCGGTACTGCTTATGCATTGGACGGGACAAGACTTCAGGGGCCGCAACGGCGGAGGAGAACAAGGACCGGGTGCTCGAAAACATGGGCGAAAGGTGAGAATTGGACGTCGGGGGGAAGAGTGCTTCGGAACCAGGAGGGGTGGCTCATCCACAACGGCGGACGAAACAATGGCTGGGGACAGGCGACGAGGTAAGAAAAAACTCAGTTCGGGTGGGGAAGACAAGGTCGGACGTCGGATGATACTTGAATTGGAAGCCAATTATCTCCTCTCAGCCGCAATAGCGGGCGAGTGGAAACTTATGGACAAGCGATTTAAACTAAACGAATCGGGCGTCGGACGGTTCAGGAAATTGGACGAAAGAAAAGTCTAGGAGCCGCAACGGCGAAAGTGTTGAAACTTCATAGCCCCCGATCCAGCAGTAAAAGAGACCCGCTTATAGGGAAACTGAAGTATTTGAGTAGTGCTAAGAATCGGCTCTAACCAAAATCGCTTCTTTTCACCAAGGATGCGCTGAAGAACAACAAATTTTCTTCTCTTCGACCACACATTCATGACTCAAACCAAAAATGAACAAGGCATACATAAATTACTGACATCTACCTTCAGAGACACGGAAGAAAACACGCTCAAGGAGCTCAAAAGTTCAATGATCAAGCCATACAAAATAGTGAGGAGGGGCCCAAAAATTAAAACATTGATTTGGGGGGGAAAACAGTTGCGGCAGCAACAGGTTCATCATCCCCCAATAACACATGCCCAAAATCACCTTGAACATAATCATAAAATAATTTCCTATGGGGTGTAGCATTACATGAAGCCCCTGAATCTACTACCTAGTAATCACTAGTATTATCTAATGCAAGAATCAAAGCATCTTGTAACACATCACCTACTACATTAGCTTCCTGGGTAGTCTCTTGCTGCCTCTCACCTTTCTTCTTTGGTGCTCTGCAGTCTTTCTTTAGGTGTCCTTTCTTACCATAGTTCCAGCACTCTATTTTTCCGAATATGGACTTGGATCTTCCCTTTTTAGACTTGCCGTGTTTTCCTGGGCTCCTTCCTCTCTCGTTTTGTCTCCCTCTGCTCTTCATGGTCAACGCATTACATGATGTCTCACCTGTGATTTTTCTTCGCATTTCCTCGCTAAGAATAACACCAAAAACATCATCAAACTTAAGAGTGTTTGAAATAGGGACATAATTATTTACAGCCATGACCAAGCTATTCCAGCTTTCTGGTAATGAGCACAAGATTAGAAGAGCCCTAACCTCATAATCAAAGTTCACTTTTATAGAACTTAACTGACTGGTAAGTGTATTAAACTCATTTAAATGGTCAGCAATAGATCCACCTTCTGACATCTTCATATTAAATAAACGCTTCATTAAAAGTACCTTGTTATAAGCCAAGGGTTTTTCGTACCTCAATGCGCTCATCACACCCTCTGTTTTTTTTTCTTTCAAAATATTGAAGGCCACTGACGAAGCCAGGAACAGCCCTATTGTTCCTAGTGCTTTTCTATCAAGAACCTCCCATTCTTCATCTTTCATAGCCACCGGTTGTTTTGGTTTTCCACCCAAGGACAGGTACAAATCCTTCTGGTACAGATAGTCCTCCATTTGCATCTTCCATAACTGATAGTTTTGGCCATTAAATTTCTCAACCCTAAACTTTCCTTCTAATGTCATTTCTCCCACTCGAACCAGGAACCCTTCTTTCCTGCAAGTTTTCCAACCAAATAGACCTTTTGGCTTTGATACCAATTGTTAGAAAACAGGACCACAGAGCAATAACAGATATATAGTTAAATTGATAAACAAGATGCAAAACACATTAAAACATTACAGAGAGACACAGATATAACGTGGTTCACCCAAACGATGGGCTACATCCATAAAGAAATTTTCCAGTCCTTTTATTACAGTCCAGAAAGATGAAGGGATACACCCTGCATCAAAACTGTTGCACTTCCTCTTCACGCTCTCACAGTCTCTCTTCCAATACAATACCCAGTTGATTTATAATGCTTTCTTTTATAGGGGAAATACAGTGAGAAAATTCTACGGTTAACCCAATACCATGGGTCTGCAATTCTGTTGCCCAACACACATCCCAAAAAAAAAAAAATTCAGGGGCTCCGCCCCCGAACCTTAAGGCAGGGGAACAAGTGTACAGTACTCATGGGTTACAATCACAACTGAATAATATCTATGGATTTGGAAGATTAGGCTCCACAACCAACACAAAGGGGCCACATACAATTCTGACGTGGAAAGAGATGCACATTGACGAAGCAGTAGTTTCAGTAGATCATGATCGGGTTTCTGATTTGGTTAAGCAAGGTACATGATACTTGATTGAATGTTTAAACCTCTAGTCTTGTACACATGCATATATATATTTAAGATTTTTTTAATATTTGAAAATATTGATACAGGTGATGTATTTGTTGTAATTGCACCACTGGGAAATGACAAGCACGTGGCATACTTTTTGATGTGGTGTACACAAATCAAAAGCAGGTTGGTGCAGCCCTATGTCGATGTAGAGTTCACGTACCAAGTTGGTGACCTAGTTGTGATGGGCCACTTTTTTGAAAAAGTGAGAAGACAAGGTGACTATATTATTTATAGAGATTTCATGTTTGAATATATATCTTGTCAGTATAGTCATTTGGTGGTGGCAGCTTGGATACATCTCATTGAAATCAAGGTGAAGAGGGGTGAACCAAAGAGATGGAAGATGTGAGTAGTTGACCATGATCGTATTATGGAGACGTGCATTCCTATAACCCATTGGCTGAATGAATGAAAGTTATACATGCCACTTTTGATACATTGACATAGTTGACATGCTTTTGAAATGTAGCAAATAAAAAATTTCTTCTGAAATATGAAATCAAATTTTACATTGTAGTTGTAATTTGCACCTAGTAGATATTACATTGTAAAGTTGTAAATTTTGTAACATTATAATTGTAAGTTATGTTAAAAATTGTAAGTTGCATTCGATTGACAATTTTTAAAACATGTAAACTTGCAAACTTTGTAAACATTGTAAATTTTGTAAACTTGTAATTTATTAAATTGGAAAATTGTACAATTTCATAAGATTGTAAAACATTAATGATTATTAAATAACATTAATATTGTAAAACATAAATAAATTTAAACTATAACTACAAATAAATAAAACATTTAACAGACCATCATGTTAAAAAAAAATTCCATATATATATATATATATATATATATATATATATATCGATAATCATAAAGTACAAAATAATAACATCGACATATAATAGTCTACAGATCACTCCTATGCCATTGATCGAGAGATTGACCATCATGGACACTACCACTAGCTGCACTATGCCCCTGGCCTTTCTCATGCACATCATAAAGAAAATTTCCCAGGTCTGAGAACTGCAGAAGTTAAAACCGTGAACTCTGCAAGTCAGTTACATACCACATATTTAAATTACACGGAAAATGTGAAAAACAATTAAATATATATATGAAACATAGATCTATGAACTCACCTCGTTCGAGTTGAGTGTCAGGCTTGGGAGGCTGGGTATCTGCTGAGGCAAGCCTTCATCAAGACCCTTCTGATGAGCGGCAACCCACTCATCCATAAACATCACGACGACTTCAACGCCCTCATCTGAAGCTTCATGTGTCTATGTTTGTTTCCATGACATGAAAATAGTTATATTAATGAAGTACAATTTGACCATGTAAATTATAATCTGAATACAAATATGCAAACAATTCAAACATAAATAACTAGTACCTCGTTGATTGGTGTGTCATGAGTAGGACTCGATCGGGGCTATCTAGAATCATGTGCAATGCCCTTACCTCTATCTTGTACAATATGAACAAGATCAATAACGAAAGTTAGAAAAAACCAAAATATTACGTTTTCAACAATTAACCGATTTAGAAATTCAAATTTAGGATGACAGTTAACACATACCTCATCGACGCAGGTGGATGAAACTACAGCGGGACCTCGAACAGATGCATCACTTCCAAACAGGACCTCCATGAAACTGGGCTCCTGCATGGAGGTCTAACACTAGTTAAAAAGATGATTCATTTGAGGATACATTACAATCATCACAATTAAATGACGACAATCAAACGATGACAATAAAGATATACATGTCCCATCGGTCGAGTCCTGCATCTATGATGCAGTCCAAAATATGCATCGCAAGACATGATAGCTTACTGCAGCACTGTGTCATGATCAATAATGTTGAGAAAATCATCGGTCACTCACTATAACTTAGGCTCTGTAGGTGTAGTGGGTGTTCTACGTCTCTCTTCCTGCACAACCATCATGGTACCGTGCATTGCCATGTGTGTCGCCTTTGCCAATGCACTACGCTCCTCAGTCACTAGCTGAGATGACTCAACTACATCATGTTTCCTAAGCATGGTATTGGCAGGGAAACCTACCAAATGCTCTGGTCTTGGTTAATCTCTAGGGTCTCTCCTAGTCCCAGAACACGCATGACTACATCCCCCACCAACACCATAGAAGGTCAAGGGTGTGCTAGCGTAATTTGGGTGCATATCTAGGACAAAATTTGCATATATATGTTTTTCAAAGTTTAGTGGGACCTAGTCATGGTGGGGAAACACGCCCCACGCTCCAATGAACATGTCATATACATATGGCGTTGCAGCCTCTAGCTTAAACTCCTTGAGTCTAAGCGGTTGACCAAAGTCGTGGTCAGGAGGGATATCAAATAATGTTCCCTTGAAATCATGGCCAACTGTTGCATCTCTCACTGTGGACTAGTTATCAGGACCCATCATTGTGGCCCTTCTTCTCTAACATTCAGAGACCCAAAGAGAACTCAATGGTCTGATGGACCTGTAGACCTTCAGTAGATTGTCCACTACCTCCAACATCATCCACATCGAATGTGATGTGGGAGAGTGGTCTAGAATGGAGCAGACATTAACCCGCAAACACTCACGCTGACTGGTAATTTCCTGCAGCATGATACATGTGATCTCATCCCCCCATGGTGCTTCCTCGGGAGGGTCTAGGCCATGTTGTGTAGCACCTAAAAATTAAAAGAGAACAAAAATGTCAATCAAAATACATACATCAAATGTAAGTGAATTTGAAATCAATATAAATTAAAGGTACTGATAACTAAAAGAAATATATATATGCATTTAATGTACCTCTCTCGTGGGGAACCTCCCCACTGACACCAACAGTATCCTCATCGTTGCTCGCATGCATGGAGAAATTGCTGCTTATCTCTCTAGCAAGTGCATGTGTCAGTGTAGAATGCCTAGGAGAACCTACCAAAATCGAGACATAAAAGTTGATGATTAAATATACACATGTGAAACAATTTAATTTGTTTTAACTAACAACAAAGAGTACATCATGTGTAATTGTATATTTACGAGTCCTATGCCGACCTTCGGGGCGAGGAATAGCCTCAGATCCGTCAGTGCTCTGCCTTTGGCGAACCAAAGAACCCTGCTGCAGATATGAATCTGCATGAAATAAGGCATAATAAATGCAGTCATGATACAATATAATATTAATGATAAATATGTTAATAGTAAATATGTATATTTGAGATAATTAATATATCATCACATGGTGCACATTAATAATGGGAAAAGGATCATGAGTGTGAGCACAATCAATAAGGAAATGGCAAATGCAAAGGTTTTTTTCACAGATAGATGAGCTTGATCATTCATGTCATGTGTGTGAATGCAAAAGTGTTCTTGGGACTCATGGTTTTTGCTTAGTTCGAAGCTCTAACTTTTCATCCCAATCTAGTAACAGTCTCTAACTTTTGAACACAAAACAATTTCATAGACTTTACATCTACTTTGATTGTATTATCCATATTATTAGGCCTATATCCAAACACCCACTAAGCAAAGTCTTCAAAAGGGTAGGTCTTGTGTGCCTCACCCATCACATTAAGATATGCTTGATATTGTTGGGGTGAATTTTTACATGTTTCTCTCAATATTTATTTAAATTATCCATAGGAGCAGCTTTTGGTGGTTTGGAACATACATATTAATGATACATAGGGTCATAAGAATAAACCTAATCCCTTATGAAATTGTAAAAAGTGTTGAAAGATGGAAACTCTTCCTCATACCATTCACATTCTTCTTCATATTGCTCATAATCATCTTTAGAGGAGTCATCATAATAGTAAGAAATGGATGCAATTTTTTATTCAATGGATGGTATTAATGCACATGTGCAAGTACCATGCTCTGATACTACTGTAATGTAGCTACTTAGAATTTTGGATAAAATTACAAGTTGGGCAACTTCAAGCTTAACTAGTCATGAATTTAAAGGGTTCCAAATTTCACCAAATGGTCCCGAATTTGAAAGGAAATGGTATCATGAGTCTTAAACAAATACCATGGTGTTTTATGGACACTTTGTATTTGACTTTAGAATCCTTCAACTTTATTTTGGTTTAAGGAAAAATAGTGCAAATTTACTAGGAACATGTGGTCAACTAGTCCTTCTTGGTTTGGTTCCAAACACCATCGAACCTTTCCAAAATTATTATTTAGGGATCCTATGGGATTCAACACATACTAAAATACCTCATAAATGCAATGTTTGAATCAGAAATTCATTTTTACATGTTACTCAAGTTTGCACAACTTTGGCCAATTTTTAGCTTTAGACTAGTGAAACCTAAGTTGACCCAAATGCACCCAAATGAATGCAATTTATGTATGGAAGATATTGATGGGAATTAGGAAATATTAATGCATAATATGAATTCTCATAAAATTTCCAATTGCTTCTAAAACTTTCGTTTGGACATAGGGAAATAAGAACAAAAACACTAGGAAACCGATGTTAAAACCCCCAAGGGTAGATGACAGTTTTGGATCCACAAACGAAGTACGACCCTCCCAAATTTGGTGGCAGATTATGGGTATGAATATACGACATCAGAGGCTATAATAAATCATGGGTATTATCTCTATAAAATGATTATAAAGTGCAACATTCGCATGACCACTTTTAGGGAAATTGCTTATGGGTAAACCACATAACTAACTCGATTTTGACATATGAAAGGTAGAGTTAAACGTTCAGATATGGATGTGACATATAGATACAATATACAAAAAATAATTTGCTTCCCCAAAAGTATTAAACATCAGATAAATCCCTCCATACAAGTATGGTATACAACTCATTCAGTATGGGAGTCAAATACATGAAAACTAGTGATTTAATATCATGTAATTGCAAGTGTTTCACACATCGGATTTCTTATATTTCGAGCCACGGGGCATAGGGAAATTAAATTACAAATTAATACATCATATATGGCTATCACAAAATCATCAATATCAGAGAATATCTCTTATACAAATATGATATAAAACTACTTCACGATTGAAGCCAAATCCATGAAAACTAGTTATTCAAGAGCATGGAAATGCAAGCCTTTTATACAAGTATTTGTGATATTTCAACTTACAGATTATATGGACATGATATTACAGAGCCATACATAATATATCAAATCTTGGGAATCAAATATATTCAGCAAAGCTCAAGCACCACTCCAACAAGTGCACCCTTAACATGAGAGTGTGGGGGAATGGAGAAGAAGGAATGAGAGAATAGGGAGATAGAACTATATGGACCTTAAACCCACAACAAAAACTCCTTCATTAAGATTTAGTTATAGGTATGAATGGTCTCTTCATTAGCAACCTTGGAAATGAATCCAACTCTCTCGAAATTGGTTCACAAGCAGGGAGAGTGAACGCTCATCATGCAATGGAAAAGAAAAATCTCTCCAAAAATTCAAAGGCCAATTAAAAAATGATCCCAAAACCATTATCCTTCATCATGAGATCCTTTTATTAACTTCATGAGGCCTAATAAGGTTGAATTTCCCTCCATGGGCTGCTTCCAACTCATCTTGGCGGTTTAGTAACTTTTATGACATTTGTCTTCCTCTTCATGCTCCAATTCTTTCCCCAATTTGAATGGCTTCCTCTAACTCACAAATTCAAGAGGTGGCTATTTTTAGCCCTGTCATGTCATATTTTCTATATGTCTGCAATCAGTTTTGAATTTGTCATACTTTCCATAGAATCTTTTATCATTTGTAATAGAGTGGATGGAGTCTCCTTCCAAGTGGCACACATTGTCATCTAGTCTCTTCCTCTTCCATGGGAGTTAATGTCCTTTACTAATTTGAATTTCTTGGCTCATTATATGGTATTTGACACCACGTCACCCTCCAATAACATTACATTATCCATGTGTTCAAATTTGGATGAAGATAATGCCAAGTGTGAGGGGAATCTAGTCACCCAAAGGATCCACAAGCTTCCAAGTGTCTTCATGAACCAATGGCACCTTATTTTGTTAGCATTTATTATTTTTGTGACCCATTTAAATGTGAATATGGTAAACCAAAGTCCTTTTGGGTCCCATAGTCCCTTTATTACAAACTTTATGTCTCCATCTTAACCTAGGGAACTAGTACGTTAGGGAAACACTATTTTCAAGCAGTCTTATTTGAATGGGGACATGACAAATATATATTTCATTTAGAGGAAAGTCTTTGAGATTGTGCATAGCAATGTAATAACATAAGTAAGAGATTATAACATTTAAATATTACTTTTGGCATTAATGTTGTACATGTTGTTTCATAGAATAATTACTAAGATCATGAATATATGAGGTTGATTGGAAGTAATTAGTTGTAATATATGAGTTAATTAAGGTTATTGTTTGTGCATCATTCATTTGAAAATTTATATTTAAAAGTTAGAGGTCCATATTTGGAAGATGCAAGTTGTGTTAGGAGTATTTTAATTGGAATAGTCATCATCTTTTTTTTTTATGTTAATTATGTTTGCTTTTTGAAAGGTGCCCATGATCTTGACAAACAACTAAAATTTTCAAAAAAATATTCCTTCTTCTTTATAATGATATTTGATTGTTTTGAAAGAAGAGCCCTATTCTTAATAAGCAACTATTGTTGTTGCTTCACAAGGTTGATTACTTCATCTTTATCTTTATATTTATATAAATATAAAATTCAGAAATTAATATATATATAGTCCAACCATCTAGATGTTTTTCCATAAATTTATGAATGTAATTCCAGAATGCTACAACCGGAATTTGCGGAAACATTGCAAGGGCATTCTTAACCCCCAAATATCACTAAATTACTTACATACACCCAAATTTAATGGCTAACGAAATTTTATTATTATTATCTTAGTTTGTTAGAAACACTAGTACAATTCTCTAATAGCTAACCAATGTCACAAAAAGATACTCGACCTTGTGGGACTTTTGCAACATGCAGTCACTATAGAATTTAAAGAGATTGGACCGCATGAGACCCCACAAACTCATTAGAGATTGCACCACATGATTTTTGTGGACCTCACCAACTCAAGTGAAATAATTCAAAGGTATTTTTGTTTGGCTAAAGTGGATAAGATTGCATATACAAGACAAAAGAGATATTAAGAAAGACTTGATACCACAAAATAGTTAATAATGTAATTTTATTTTTAATTAAACAAGTTGAAAATAAAATAAAAGAGATCCATAGTTATGTCGCCACCTAGGATATATCATAGCAAATTACTGAAATTGTTGTTGAAGAAAGGGTGAATTTCCATTTTGTATGGTCTGCTTTCTCTTTCTCTTTCCAAAGGCACATTCCACTGAAATGATAAAACATCAACCACAAAACTAAAATGTGGGTTCACAATATTTGACAGCTTTTATAATGTCTCGAAATGGACGTTTACACTATTCAAAAATTTGAATGACGTTGAGGAGATTACGTGCCACTGAACAAAATCATGGCTACATTCAGAAAAAGTTTTAATTCAAAGATGGAGCATGGACAAATTATATTTTTGGATTTTATATAAGATCAGAATCTTTACAATAAAAAACAAACAAACAACTTTACACGGTCAAAATATTTTTTTGTTTATGTACAGTCCATTTAAATGATAAAATATTAATCATTGAAAAGTTAGGTTCACGATGACGACAACAACGATGATGGTTAAGGTTCATTGAGACTAAATTTTGGTTTATCAAACTTAAAGAAACCAATTAATTAGTTTGTTTTAAAATTGTATTCGTATGCTCAAAGAGTTTGGTAAGAAGAGTACCAAGCTCACTATAATTTTGACAAGTTAAAAGGCTACGGAGGCCGGTGTTACAACAAAGGTTATGAAACTGAGATCTAATGTGGGTGTACTCAGTGCAATCTAAAAGGAAGTGATTTTCATTTTCAATGTTCATATTCTCACAGGAATGGCAGATCCTTTCTACCCATGGTATTTTAGGAACTGTCCAGTGACCTGTTTCACTATGAAACTCATGAGAGTTCGTTCTTATCTTGGCTATGCTCAATGTTTATAATATTAAAAAAATCCAATAACACTCAAAAGATTGTGTATTTCTACAACCAAATCATAATGGAGTTATCTAAACAATGCAAATCTTCGGAATAAAGTTGTTTAAACTATAAACGATTTACATCTTTTCAAATACAAATCCTTTATTACACTAACATTTTATATATATATAACTTGTTCCAATAAAATCATAACCACATTCTAATTTGAATGAAAGATGAGACGATGTAAAAGGAATCTATCAAACTTTTATACTTTGTTGGATTTATATATATTAAAATATGTCCAAATCTAAAAAGCATAAAAAACAATATCTATGACAGTTCAGAAGATTAGATTATAATGCAACAAAATCATGATCACATTTAAAATCAAAGTATATAACCATGGACATAATCCAGATTTTATGTTTAGAAGTTACAGAAAACCCATCAATCTTAAGATACAACATCCCTCCAAACACTACAAATAGAAAACTCAATTCTCCACCTCCCCAATTGATCTCGGGCAAATATCTGTGAGAAGGGGTCTCCGTGGAGCCACATCAACCTCCACCCCATCACAAGAGTCGTCACGATGCATTGTGAACCACCTCTGCTAATCCATAAAATGGATTGTCCACCACTAGTGTTGCAGCTCAGGCCACCGTCATGCCACCAAATTCAATGCATCTTGATAGGGATCCACCCCTACCCCTACGCCACATTAGCATAATTCAAGTACTAATACCATTACATACGGAAAAGTATGTAATGAACAAATCTAGTACGCATAAAATACAGAAATAGAATGTTTATATATAATACTTTTAATTAAATATTCACTATATATTATAAATGTATATAAACATTTATAAAATAAAATAAAACAAAACATATATTTAAAAAACAAGAATATAAAATCTCAACAACCTAGTAAACAACTAGTTATTAATTATTTTAATAAGAAGTATGAAATTAAATGATATTTTTGTTTTATAATGTTTAAATAATTAAAGTTTGGATTATTTTAATATTGTTTTTCAAAATTTAAGTGTCCACTAATTAGTATCATTATTACACCTACACAAAATATTCAAAAAATTTAAATTTGTTACAAATTTTAATACAACAGAACTATGTATGTTACTATGCCATGCCTGGAAAGAGACTCCATCCAGAATGTGTTTAGACATCCAACATATACCCATTGTACAGTCAAAGATGAAGGGGAAGGGCAACTAGATTAACCACCTCAAAACTATTTTTAAATGCCAGCTCTCAAACCCTAATACAGTTGCATAGAAATAATTCTGAAAATGACTTTAGGTCAAACCCTCATGTGTTCTGACCTCCCACTTGAGATAAATGAAAAGTGAAAAAGGCATGCCAATTGTTAGGTGTAAATATTGTCGTTTAATTCCTGTAATGTCCCCAAAAATCGAAAATAATTTTTTTTTAATAGGCTAGTAAAAACTACCTAGATGGAACATTATCTACTTAAAGAACTCTATCGTACACTTTATGTATCTTTGTTTAGTCGTAAGTTGTTCTTACGTTCTGTCATTTATATTTCAGTCGTTACTTTTAATGTATTTTACTTATGATGTTGTATTTCTGTTTAGTACTTAGTAATACATTTACATTTTTGTCGCTTATGTGTTGTCATTGGATTTATGTGCTTCGTCCTTTCTACATTGTTGCACTTGTTAATTATGGAGTCCTAACTTAACTTTGTTTGTGGAAACAAAGTGGGTGGAGTGGCGGGAATTTTTCTCCCATGACGGTTTGAGAGGTAAAATATTACTTTGTTACACAGGCTTACTTAGTTCAATCGAACTAAGACACCTCTTTTATTTACTTACACAGTTCATTACTTTGCGACAGGATCTGGTGTAAAGTATGTGAACAGTCTTGATCCTAGAGGACCTACTACTAGTTGTTACGTTGCTTATCGACTTGGTTTTATAACTTGGTAAGTGTCGTTATTGTCAATTTATCTATTACGGCTAAATTTCCTGTACGCTAATTATTCGTTATGTTTTAAATTCATTAGTCTATATGTCATTAATACTTTTTTTTACGTTCTATATATTTTTTCACTATACCTATTAACATCTCTTATGTCCTTTTATTGGCAGGTCATAACTTGGTTATGGACCCTGGGTCTTTTTATAGTCAGAGATGTTGCCATGGCATACTTTGTATGCCATGGTTCTTAAGCATAAATACTTTGATACTAAGGGATTAAAACCATAAGCTCTAAACCTATGGTCTAAACATTATCTATATACGTAAGCTTGGGTTCTTAACTTGGACTAGCGCATCCTATGGACCATGTATTATTGTAAACTTACCATAATGCAAATTTGTAACATGTTAACATTGTGATAGTGTTTGGGTGGCAAAAATATAATGTATGGTATAAACCATATGATAGCAGGGTTTAAGAATTCATGTGGGGGGTAGTCATATGTTGTAATGTAGCGAAATATAAACTATAGAGAGTAGGTTTTGCATGGGTTTAATGGTTTCCAGCCAGTGCATTCAATGCATTCGGTGAAACGTGACAACCTTCCCTTAGGCTTGGCTCACGATGGTTGTGTGTTGTTTGTCATTTGGGGTTTTTCATTTTGGCTCTGCGCAGGGGGGAAACCATGGAGGAGACCTCTAGACTGTGAGGTATGTCCTCGTTGGGATTATTCACCTGGACATTAGTTTGGTTTATTACTTGTTATCATGGCCATAATTCTCATTCTTGGTTTTACTCGTGTTTGCAGGTACCAAAAGGTAAAGAGGAGCAACGTGGCTTCAACTCTCTGTGGGATCTCAATGTTTGCACTCATGACCACAGTAAGCCTGTGAGAAAGATTTTACTTGCTACCTTTCAGCCCTCTTGGGCTGACTACGCATCGATTGTTGCTTGGTTTGGGGTTTTATGATGTGGGTGTCGATGTGGGGTTTTTAGAATTTGCCTTTAGGCATATGATTATATACTTGGGTTTTGAGTAGTATCTTGATGGCTTCGGCCATGGAGTGAAGTCACACTACCTCTGGTTTTGTGAATACATTTGGGTTTGTAATTTTACTTGGGCTATTAGCAGCGAAGAGAGGAATGTTTGGGATTCTAGCATACTTGGTTTTTGTTTATGAAAATCGTGTTTTTGTTGGGGCCTTTAAGCCATGGGCTACACCATTGCTTGCAATGGTGCGTTAGACCATTGGCATGCCCGTGTAAACTTGTTTATAAATTTTAATATGATGACTAGGTATTTTTACTTGGCAAGCTCTATGTAAATGGATGCACATTGTTTTGATTATATGATTTACCATGGTTTAATCTTATGATGTGCATAGCATGATTTCACTGCATTGTTCTGTTGTTATGGTGGATTTATGTGGGCATTCGCTCGCTTGAAGGTTCTATGTATTACGACATTACTTAGTTTGTAATGTAAAGATATGGACAGCGTGGGTATTGGCCATGCCATGAATGGCATGAGCCTTCCCACAGTGATGCGATAGTATAGCGTAGGGTTAATTTTGGTAGGCCTATGTTTAAATTTAAAACTTGGCCGAGGCCATGACTTATGTGAGTGATGTGCAATCGTTGGTTTTGTACTGCCAGGGTCTAATGACCTTCAATGGAGTTTGTTGTTTAATATGTAAATGGAATCTGTGTATTTATATTATAATGGATGTATTTTATAAACCACAACCTGCATATAATTTGATGTATAGAGTGGCCTGTGTAAGAATGGTTATAGGAATTGGATTGTTGTTTTGTACTTATAATACTTATGGATTTTTACTATGACTTTTCCTAGGGTCTGGACATCCATGGGAATCATTGTTGCAACCTCTGTTGACAAGGAGGGTTTTAATGTAATGTAATAAATGGTATTTTAATAGATAAAAGAAAACTAGGCTTGCATGCCCACAAGATTTGACTCCTATTCCTGTTTGCAATATATGGATTTATAATATGATTTTGATGTTGTTTTACTATGATATGATTAATGTATATGATGTATTATTTCAATTTGGTTATGGTAATGCTTTTTGAGTTATGTAATTTTGTTTATGGTTATGTATAGATGGAAAAAGTTATAACCGTGGATTCTTTTATATGAATTATGATCAAAGAATTGTAAAGGACCACATGGATGGTCACGATGCCTTTGATTATTTATAATGTTGTTTCATTTATGTGGAGTCTTTTTAATGTAAATTTGTAATACGGATACAGACCTT
>LPNX011037889.1:136736-162570 GCA_001517045.1 Pseudotsuga menziesii | reverse complement strand
AAACGTGTCTCTACTGACAAATGTAATATGTCAGTAGAGTTATAAATAATAGGCGAGCAATAAATAGAAGGTCTGGTTTTACCTAGTTTACAGTAATAATTTCTGAATATTGAAGGAATACATAAACAAACTTTAGAGATTGAAACCCAGCTATATACAACCTATGATAGAATTTACAACCCTAGGGAGTATTGAAGAGAATACAAACCCCAGCAGAATCTAGGCAGAAAATCAAATACATAGGTTTAGTATATACATTGGAAACATTCATCTAACATATTCATTATATAATCTAGAAGATAGCATAGAGAATATAGGGTTAGATTTTAAGATATGTAACCCTAGGAGATATGGACAGAACCAATCAATTCAGGGTTAATAATATATATAAAGAGTATTTACATAAGGAAACCATCATTTACCCTAGAAATGAACTTTGAAATACTGAGAACTCATACCTGTAATTTTTCTTCCTGAAGCTCCTTTAATGGTTGAACCTGGACACTTTTTAAATAACCAATATTATCAATTTAAGATAGATTTGGCCTTTGATTTTGATGACAAAATCACTTGGGAACTACCACGTTCCTCCCAACCATGACCCGGAACCGTTCCTGGTTCTCATCCGGATCCCCTCGAGCTGGAATCCAATATGCAAGTAGCTTAGACATCCTAAGGTAGGGTTTCCTAATTGGTATTCAGTTTTGAATCAATATTCTTTTCCTTGCAGGAGAAAATTCTCCAAGAAAACACTTGAGAGAAAAATCAGGTAGAATAATAATTCTCCAAGATAAAAATTAGAACCCCCAAGCCTTTTCTTGGCTTCAGTCCTTATAGACAGACTTTTTATTCAAAGGGACATTTAAATCAAGAAACCTTTATTTCTTGATTTAACCCTTTTTTAATTACTGGGGTAATTTTTCAATACTAAACCTAGGAACTTTTAACTAGTTCCTAGTTAAACTTTCATACGTATTATACTACTTATTAATCCTTTAATAATAAATAATAATTGATGGAGCTTCTCTTCTTTCTTTGATTTAATTATATATTAAATCATACTTAATTCTTTATATAGACTATGTATAAAATACATAGTATTATAACACTTGTTAACATTTGTCTCTGGGCATCATATTACCATGATCCCTCGACTAAATGACACTTCTTCATTAAGGTCAAGTAGGTAGATGGTTTAGGTCTAATAGGCTAGGTAACTCTAAACATCCTTGCATGTTGGATTTCCCTCGTATAACATGGTAGCTCTTCAGTACTTTGATGAGAATACAAAAATTTGAAATTTCATTTAATCACTTACAAATAAGTATGATGAGATCAATATTTTTTTCTCGAGTCATTTTCACTCAGAAGTTATTAGATTCTTTTCAGTAACGCCTAGCACTTACCAAAGCCCATACTCAACACCTATAGTAGGGAGTTACAAACATAGTGCAATTCCATAGCTTTTGCTCAACACTAAATGCTAGGATGTACTTGTAGTATACACCTAGGGATACAATGTCCAAAGATCCGATGCTCCAGAGCTTATTCTCAACATCAATATGGAAGGCTCCAGGGATTATTCCCAACACATCCAATTATATTTTCATGTGTTCTAGAGCTTCTCGCTCAACACAAAGGTAAGTACTCATGTGCTCCATAGTTTCTTGCTCAACACAATTCATCAATCACTCAAGTGTTCCAGACCTCCTCGTTCAACACAAAAGCATCTCGTCAATCATGTGCTTCAGGTCCACGCCCAACACAAAGAAGCATATACATATATCAACAATAATTGGCTTATGCCCAATATATAAAACAAATCATCATGTTCATGTGCAGTGGGGTCCTAGTCCCAATATAAAATAAAACATCAAGATAATCATCATAATCAATAGAGACATTCCTATAAGTGTTATGCCCAAAATTCAGGATATTACATCCCTCCCCGCTTAGAAAAACATCATCCTTGGTGTTCTAGGGACTTGGAACGATATCATGAAACAAGGTGGGGTAAGCCTTTCTCATGGTGGCCTCGTTCTCCCAAGTAGCTTTGTTAGCCTTAAAGTGCTTCCACTGCACTTTTAATTGGACCACGGTGCACTTCCAAAGCTGCACTTCTCTTTTGTCCAATATATGAGTAGGCTCATGGGAAAAATCCCCATCAGGTTTCACTTGTAATAGGGACCAATCAAGAACATGTTTAGTATCATAAAGATATTTATTTAAAAAAGATGCATGGAAAACATTGTGGACTCTTACATGCATGGGAAATGCTAGTTCATAAGCCACTGGCCCTTTCTTAGCGAGTATTTCAAAAGTTCCACAAAATCTAGGTGCTAACTTACCGCACCTACCTAAGCTCAGTGAGCTTTGTTTGGATTTTACTTTCAAGTAAACATGGTCGCCTATTTGAAAGTCCTTATCCTTTCTCTTTTGATTCGCGTAACATTTCTGGCGGTCTTGTGCTTCCTTAAGGTTCACCTGGACCTTAGTAACCAAATATTCCAAGTCCATCAACAAATCAGGCCCTAACATGAGCCGATCCACTGGGCTATCCCAAGTAACCGGTTTCATACACTTCCTTCCATAGAGTAACTCAAAGGGACTCATCTTGGTAGAATACTGATAACCATTGTTATACGCAAAATTTGCGAGATGCAAGTAATCCTCCCACTTCATGGGACTGTTCATGACATACATTCAGAGCATGTCCTCGACAATTTGGTTTACTCTTTCATTCTGCACGTCTGTCTGCAGGTGATATGCAGTATTGAAGTTCAACCATGTCTCCAATCTGGAGAATAAAGATCTCCAAAATCTCCCTGCGAACTTAATGTCTCGATTCGATATAATTACCTTGGGTATCCCATGTAATCTAAATATTTGTTTCAAAAATATATTGGCAATGTTCATGACCTTGTAGGTTGATTTTAGAGGAATGAAGTGTGCTTCCTTTAACAACTTGTCGATGACCACAAAAATAGAATTATTTTGCTTCTTACTTTTTAGTAAACCAGTGATAAATTCCATACTAATAACTTCCCACTTCCATTTTGGAATGGGTAATGGCTTCAGCAATCTCGCAGGATTCTCATGCTCAGCCTTGACTAGCTGGAACTCTTGACATTTCACAATAAACATTGCTATGTCGGCCTTTAACTTAGGCCATAAAAAGTGTCTCTTAACACCAGATATCATCTTTTGATATCCCGAGTGCCCCAAGTAGGGTGCCCTATGAAATTCTATGAGGATATTGGACCGAAGGTCCTCTCCGTCTAGAACATACAAGCGATCCTTGGACCATAGCAGTCTAGATTCATCGACCTTGTATTGTTTTTGTTGTTGAAACAACCTATACTCTTGGAATTTCTTGAGAATCTCTACATAGAAGGGGTTAACTCTGTTGGCCGCTCTAATATTCTCATGCAAATCTGCTTCAGTTTGACTCAAAGTCACCTTGTAAATCATGTGAGTTCGTCGGCACAAAGCATCGACAAACTTATTCTCCTTGCCCTTAATGTGCTTAAGCTCGAAATGGTACTCGCTTAGGAAAGCCAACTATCTGGCTTGCCTTGCATTCATATACAGTTGACCAAATAAATACTTCAGACTCATATTTTCTGTCTTCAGAAGGAACTTCCTTCCCATGAGGTAGTGCCTCCACATCCTCAAAGAATGGATGATGGCTGCTAACTTAAGATCGTGCGTAGGGTAATTTTGCTCATGTTCTTTCAACTTGTACGATTTGTAATAGATCATGTGATCATTTTGCAAGAGGACTCCTCAAAGTACTTCCTTGCTTGCATCCGTGCAAACAATGAAATCCCCATCGGGATCCGCAATCTGCAATACTGGTGCGGTCATCAAAAGCTGCTTAATATTTTGAAAACTTTCTTCACACTTGTCAGTCCATATGAACTTATTTGCTTTCTTCTGCAAAGCAACCATGGGGCAAGTGATTCTCGAGAATTTCTCAATGAAATTTCGATAATATCTGGCTAATCCAAAGAATGACCTAATGTCAGTGACACTAGTAGGGGTAGGCCAATCCTTTATGGCTTTAATATTTTTTGGGTCCATAGCTATCCCTGTCTCGGATATAATGTGACCTAGATACTGTATCTACGGTTTGTAAAAATCGCATTTACTAAACTTAGCATAAAGTTGGTGTTTTGTTAACATGTGTAGTACTACACGAAGGTGTTCTTCTTGTTCCTCTTTATTCTTGGGATAAACCACAATATCGTCAATAAAGACTAGGACAAACTTATCTAGATACCTACTAAGTATGTTATTCAACATACACATAAAGTTCATGAGTGCATTGGTCAACCCAAACAACATCACTACAAACTCATAGTGTCCGTACCTCGTATGAAAGGCGGTTTTGTGAATATATTCATTGTGAATCCGTCCCTCATGGTATCCAGATCATAGGTCAATATTTGAAAATATTCTGGCTCCTCATGCCTGATCAGACAAGTCGACGAATCGGGGGAGTGGGTAATGGTTCTTTATTGTCATTTTGTTCAAATGACAGTAATCAATGTACATCCACATTGTATCGTCTTTTTTCGTTACGAACAATATCGGTGCTCCCCAAGGGGACACACTGGGTCGGATATACCCTTTCTCTATCAACTCTTGTAACTGCAGTTTGAGTTCCACCAACTCAAGTGCACTCATGCGATAAGGGGATTTGGAGGCCGGAACTAATCCCAGGGTCAGTTCAATGGAGAAGTCTAGGTCTCATTTTGGAGGTAGTCCAGGGATTTCCTCGAGAAACAAATCCTTGAATTATTCAAGAACGGGGAAGTCTTCAATGCATTTTTCCCTATCAGATTCTATGTCTCGGATGTTTACTACAAACAACTTGCATCCTTTCCTCACACATTTCTTTGCTTGTAAGGTAGATATTTGTCTTATAGAAACTTTCTTTGGAATGCCTTGAACCTTCACTTGGTTCCCTAAGCTATAAGTACACAATATAGACTTGTGCAAACAATCGAGCATGGCATGGTGTTGTTCTAGCCAATCCATGCTGATAAGTACATTGTACAATCATAAAGGTAGGATGTTCAAGTTTACTTTTGTAAAAAAACCATTCAGGTTTACCTCACATTCCTTAACAATTTCTGAAACCTCCCGTTTCGTACCTGTGGCTAATTGAACTAGCAAAGGTTTATCATGTTTTACTTTGCCTAGTTTGCATATATCAATAATTTTTGGTGCAACATAGCTTCGGCAAGAACCGGGATCAATAAGTATTAAAACATAAGTGTTCAAGATCTTACCTTCTATTTCGAACATCGTAGCTTGATGATCTGCTTGTCGGCCATCCAATGCTTACATAGATCTAAGGTGTTCCAGTTATTTCCTCTAGAGTTGGTTCTTCTTGTAAGTTGTGTAAGACCCCACCGATCTTGTTCTTACAATTGCGGGCATAATGAGGCCCGCTGCATTTCTAACACTTGATCTCTAGCGAGGTACCATTGGTTCCACTTGGTACTCATTTCTTAACATTAGTAGCTAGTGCATAAGGATTTGTACCAGGTTTATTAAAGTTCATGTTTGATTGAAAGCTGTTATTCTGCTTTCTGTATGGCTGTGGGTTGGACCCAGGTTTGTGGTTATCAAAGAAGTTTTTAGAGTTGTCTCTATTTTGATTCAGGTTCTCTTGCCTCAGCTATTCATGCTCATAACAAAGCCTATCTTTGTACAGTGTGGTATCCAAATTCTTACGCATGTCAAATTCAATCCTGCCCCAGAAATTCAGAGGAAGACATCCTAGGAACTATTGTATCTTTACCTTTTCTTCCTTGATGTATGGTACATAATGCAATAGATCTAGAAATATTTTAATAAATGCATCCATAGTCATGGATCCCATGCGTAGTTCATGAAACTCTTTCACCTTTCGGTCAAAGAATCTTTCCGACATATATTTTTCTTAGAAAAGTTCTCGGAAAGTATACCAGCGTATTTCCCGCAGCTCATCTTTCTTGGTGTGTTTTAAATCTCTCCACCATCTTGCTACTTTTCCATTCAAGTTATAGATGGCAAGCCGAGCCTTCATCTCACTTGAATATCTATGAACCTGGAAGTACTTACTCATGCCCAGCAACCACTCTTCAGCCTTTTCCCCCATGTTTACTTCACCTTCATAGGTCGGGGATCTTATTTTTCGGAACTCCCCCTGAAGAATGTCATTACTCTTTTGATTCTTTCTCTGTGGAGAAAGTGAGTCACCACTAAAAGGACTATGATGGTATTCTTTAGTTGCTTCAGGGGTACATTCGTTTTCCTCTTTTCTTGGGATGCTGGCCCATTTTTGGTAAGTTTCTCTATTGGAATTGTTTGTGGATGGAGTAGGTTTACCTTGAGGGATTCCTCCCATCATATTTCTGAGTAAAGCTTCATTTATAGCTTATTTTTCCCTCCTTTCATTCAGGCTGTCTTCTCTAAAACTTTTCAATTTAGCTTGAAGACCATGTAAAGTTTTCAAAACATCAAAGTTTAGCTCTACCACCAGCTCTGCTTCCGGAGTGGTGGTGGTCATCTTCCCTTGATGAATGTTTTCTCCCTCAATATTCATAAACTGAACAGTGCTGTAAAAATTTCCTGTAAACACAAAAAAAATTAAATGACAGAAAAAATTATGTTAGTAACATATTTAATAATGATACTTTATTTTCTCTGCGTGAATGCTTAGTGCGCCCATAGGTCTCTTAGTATTGAAACTAGGCTCTGATACCACTTGTAATGTCCCCAAAAGTCGAATTTTTTTTTTTTTATAGGCTAGTAAAAACTACCTAGATGGAACATTATTTACTTACGAAAGTCTATTGTACACTTTATCTATCTTTGTTTAGTTGTAAGTTGTTCTTACGTTCTGTCGTTTATATTTCAGTCGTTACTTTTAATGTATTTTACTTAATATGTTGTACTGTTGTTTACTACTTAGTAATACATTTACACTTTTGTCACTTATGTGTTGTCATTGGATTTATGTTCTTCGTCCTTTCTGCATTGTCGTACTTGTTAATTATGGAGTCCTAACTTAACTTTGTTTGTGGAAACAAAGTGGGCGGAGTGGCAGGACTAGTTCTCTCCATGACATTTTGAGAGGTAAAGTATTACTTTGTTACACAGGCTTACTTAGTTCAATCGAACTAAGACACCTCTTTTATTTACTTACGAAGTTCATTACTTTGCGACGGGATCTGGTGTAAAGTGTGTTGATAGTATTGATCCTAGAGGACCTGATGCTAGTTGTTACGTTGCTTATCGACTTGGTTTTATAACTTGGTAAGTGTCGTTATTGTTAATTTATCTATTAAGGATAAATTTCCTATAAGATAATTATTCGTTATGTTTTAAATTCGTTAGTCTATATGTCATTAATACTTTTTTGACATTCTATATATTTTTTCACTTTACCTATTAACATCTCTTATGTCCTTTTATTGGCAGGTCATAACTTGGTTACGGAGCCTGGGTCTTTTTATAGTCATAGATGTTCCCATGGCATACTTTGTATGCCATGGTTCTTAATCATAAATACTTTGATAATAAGGGATTAAAACCCTAAGCTCTAAACCTATGGTCTAAACATTATCCATATACTTCAGATTGGGTTCTTGACTTGGACTAGCACATCCTATGGACCATGTATTATTGTAAACTTACCATAATGCAATTTTGTAACACGTTAACATTGTGATAGCGTTTGGGTGGCAAAAATATAACGTATGGTATAAACCATACGATAGCAGGGTTTAAGCATTCATGTGGGAGGTATTCATAAGTTGTAATACAATGAAACATAAACTATAGAGAGTGGGTTTTGCATGGGTTTAATGGTTTCCAACTGGTGCATTCAATGTGTTTGGTGAAACGTGAGAGCCTTCCCTTAGTCTTGGCTCACGATGGTTGTGTGTTGTTTGTCATTTGGGGTTTTGCACTTTGGCTCTGTGCAGGGGGAAAACCATGGAGGCGACCTCCAGACTGCGAGGTATGTCCTCGTTGGGTTTATTTGCCTACACATTAGTTTGGTTTATTGCTTGTTATCATGGCCATACTTCTCATCCCTAGTTTTACTTGTGTTTGTAGGTACCAAAATGTAATGAGGGGCATCATGGCTTCAACTCTCTGTGGGATCTCAATGTTTGCACTCGTGGCCACCGTAAGCCTGTTAGAAAGATTTTACTTGCTACCTTTCAGCCCTCTTGGGTTGACTGCGCATTGATTGGGTTTTATTCTTTGGGTTTTGATGTGGGGTTTTTAGAGTTTTCCTTCGAGCATATGATTACAGACTTGGGTTTTTAACAATATCTTGACGACTTCGTCCATGGAGTGAAATCGTACTCCCTCTGGTTCTGTGTATAAATTTAGGTTTGTAATTTTACCTGGGTTGTTAACAACGAAGAGAGAAATGTTTGGGCTTCTAGCATACTTGGTTTTTGTTTATGCAAATCATGTTTTCATTGGGGCCTTTTAGCCATGGGCTGCACCATTGCTTGCAATGGTGCGTTAGCCCATTGTCATGCCCATGTAAACTTGTTTATAAATTTTAATATGATGACTGTGCATTTTTACTTGGAAAGCTCTGTGCAAATGGATGCACATTGTTCCAATTATTTGATTTACCATCATTTAATCTTATGATATGCATAGCACGATTTCGGTGCGTTATTATGTTGTTATGGTGGATTTATGTGGGCATTCGGCGGCTTGAAGGTTTTGTGTATTACGATGTTACTTAGTTTGTAATGTAAATATATGGACATCGTGGGTATTGGCCATGCCGTGAATGGCATGACCCTTCGGATAGTGCTGCAATAGTATAGCATAGGGTTAATTTTGGTAGGCATGTGTATTAAATTAAAAACTTGGTTGAGACCGTGAATTATGTGAGTGCTATGTAATCGTTGGTTTCGTAGTGCTAGGGTTTAAAGACCCTTTATGGAGTTTGTTGTTTAATATGTAAATCGACTCTGTGTATTTATTTTATAATGGATGTATTTTATAAACCACAGCCCACATACAATTTGATGTATAGCGTGGCCTGTGTAAGAATGGTTATAAGAATTGGATTGTTTTTTTGTACTTATAATACTTATGGGTTTTTACTCTGACTTTACCTTGGGTCTGGACATCCATGGGAATCGATGTCACGACCACTGTTGGAAAGCAGGGTCTTAATGTAATGTAATAAATGGTATTTTAATAAATAAAGCAAACTGGGCTTGCATTCCCACAAGATTTGATTCTTGTTCCTGTTTGCAATATATGGATTTATAATATGATTTTGATGTTGTTTTACTATGATATGATTAATGTATATGATGTATTATTTTAATCAGGGATGATTTTAGGGGCGAATTATAGCCCATTGGTGAATTTTAAGGGGTGCCCAAAAAAAGATGGGCGAATTTTTAATATTAAAATGGTTTTTTTTTAATTTAATAAATTAGCCCATATTTTATTTTATATATAATTTCCCTTGACTAAATATCCCGCGCGATTAACCTCTGAAAATTCATAAAACCTAATTTCGCCAACCCGTCTGATGGGAAAATCCTGACATTCGCCCCGATTTCTTCCGTAATGGAGGTGAAATCGCCAAAAATTTACAGTTTTGGAGGATAAATGAAGATGATTCGCCCAAATTTATGGTAATATGTTAAAATTTTGGTATTTCGCCCCTATTTATGGATTTTTGGGTAAATTTGTTTTAATTCGTCCCTGATTTGCAGGCCCTGGATGTTCATGCATTGGGTATGGAGCAGCACCCGCTGCTTTTCTCCAGGACCTTGTATTATCGGAGCTTAAGCAGTTTGGCTCCCATTTCGGATCAAATTGCTCGACCGACCCGGCATGCTAGCGAGTTCCATGATGGGTTAAGTTGTTATCAAAGTTGGTCAGAGGGGAATCGCTGGCTGGATCGAATCCTCACTTTTTCATGTGCTCATCTGGTTGATATGATTTTCTCGATCATGCATGATGGCTAATTAGTCCTGATTGTTTCATTTCCCACCATTAGTTCCCAGTTCCCTATTTACGAAGATTTGGGTTTGCTTCAGGTGAAAACGGATGGCACAGGTTTGCTACATCGATTTCCTTCGAGAGTTTTCCTTACAGGGTTAGCCAGGAGACTGGGTTCATTGATTATGACAAGTTGGAGGAGAAAGCCTTGGATTTCAGGCCTAAGCTTATTATCTGTGGAGGCAGTGCTTATCCCAGGGACTGGGATTATGCTAGGTTCCACGCTGTTCATCCATTCTTTGGCTCTTTTTTTTATACAGATCTGTCACATGTTCTATTTTTTATTGATATTAAAAACACATACTTATTAGCTTAAAGGGCACTAGTTCTGAGAGTGGATGATATTGGTCACACCAAGAAAAAATATGGTCTCTTAATAGTTAATACAAATGCATACAGTTATGAACTGTTTGAAATTGTTTACTTCATTTTAACTCCATCCATGTTCTAAAATATGTTGAGTCCTCTCTTTTGTCTGTAGCTATTGAGTTCATGCTATTTTCTATTTCAGGGTGATATTCACAGGCACGATTGTTATCATACCAGACATATCAGCCTTATCCTCACCTGGTGACAGAGCAGAATCTCGTAGAGAAGGTCCTCAAAATCGAAGTGCAGCTAGTGGTTATGAAGGAGTGCGTGGGCTTAAATCTATTGGTGTACGAGATCTCTTGTATCGTCTGGCATTTATTGCCAATTCTGTGCAGGTATTATAGGTCTCGTTATCCCTTACTGTACTAGATTAGTGATTCTACATGTAAATCATAACTTTCTCTAGTGGTTTGTTTCAGAGAGTTCTCAATGTTTTTTTATCATCATGTGTAGCTTCATGACAAGAAAAGAGGTGTTGATTTTAGAGGAGTAAAGAAGGATGGTGAGGAGGATGACGCAACCCATTTTACGGTAATATTTGTCCTCAATTTCTAATCTGATTTGTCAGCATTTGGGGGGAATCTTTGGTGAGCTAAAGCATCTGGTTACCCCTTTATTCCTGTAGTTTATGAAGCTGTCTTTAGCGTGAAACAGTTGTAATCTAATCCTTAGATCCTATGGCCTTGACTTTGTTGCATTTGTTTAGATAGAAATTTTCAATAGCAGAAACCCCAATGACATATCTAGTTGGCTACAAATGTAGGGCCTATGGCAGTTTTCATTTTCCCATGTTTACTTATTGCATCCCTACTGCTGCTTGTTATTAATGCTTCTGATTGTCAGCATTCTATGTATATAATTTCTATTTCTCCTTTCAACACATGTGGACCTCCTATGCTCATTTTGTATATCTATTGGCTATTTCCTTCAATTTCTAATAGTAGTCGGTGTCCCTGGTGATCTGTTTCTTCTTTAGGCAATGCTGGTTTCTATGGCTTCTATCGAAAATCATGGATGTTTTCATTCTAAAGAGCTTAGTCCTGCTTCAAAGCATAATTTTGAGTATGATCAATCTATAGAAAATTGTGCCATGAAAGTGTTGAATTAATTAGTCTCATTTATTTTTTTCAGACAATGCAGTTTGAGAAGTTATTCACAATAATGAAATCCAAGGAATCAAGTTGCCATTTCACCTTGTTGGGAGCTTTTTCCCCTCTTGAATGGAGTGGAGTTCAACCCTACTTCTTTTCTGTGCAGATTCTGTACCTACATACCTTAAACAAAGCCAATTCTTTCCTCATTTTCTTTCATATCTATCTATCTATCTATATCACACAAAATAATTCCAATCTCTTAAGCTGCGAGCACTATTGTCTGCGACCTTATAAGTTATTCCAGTAGCATTCCTTTCACATTTTAGAAGGAGCATTTCTATTTCTACATTGTCACTTTCCTTTGGTTATTATAAGTTTGGCTATGAGAGTAGCAATAGTGTTTCAGTGAAGCAACAACCCTTTGTAAAATAACAAATTTGAGAGGAGATAAATATTTGCTTGTAAAGAAGCTAGCACTTAACATATATGTCAGGGAATTTTTTTAGTGCATCATGGTTAGGAGCAAAATTTTATTTGATAGGAAGCTTTTAAAATTATCCATCAGTTGTACATTGACTTTAGGGAAGGTGACACATTTGATGTCTTAAACAATGCATCTATATCCTGCTAATTGCCCTTATTGCTGTTTAAAGTAGTGATGGACCAACAGAAACAGTAGAAATCATAGTCTTTATTGCTTGAGTAAAAGAAAAGCAATTGTGAAGAAGAATTGTGAGTCAAAAACCATGGAGGAAAGAGGAGGAATATAGGAATCTGCTAGGTCATGACCACAGATGGCACAAGTGAAAAATTTAATAGTATATTAAATGTTGCTAGCATAGGAAAAGGACCATAACGACTATGTCCATTTAAAAACATGGAAGAAATAGGAGGAATATATAAATCTATTAGGTTATGATTCATTTCTCCACAGTGAAAATCTGGCATAAATCATTGTGTAGAAATGATTCATAATGAGGAATATAGTCATTGCTAGCATAGGAGAAATGACCATAATGACTATGCTCCCTACCAGGATTTACTGTAGACATGACACTTATTGAAGTTGCTTAGAGATCGAGGGGCCAAATGATTTGGATCATAGATGGGAAACATAGATTATTAAAATAGGAATATTTACTCCACAATCATTCATTAAACACTAATGTTATAATTTTTTTTATTAGTAAAAGGCATTGTATTATTGTGCCTAGAATTACATCAGCTTTCCCATTTAGCAGGAAATTATATACTAGACCACTATATACGTATCCACTAGTAGGATGACAAATCGAACCTTTATGCCATAGCTGTAGGCTGGGTGTGGCCAAAACTTTCCAGGAAAACAAGATACATGAGTTATAAGGATAGGTTAAAAAGTGATGACCACCATTTGATCACAAATTGAAATATGTTTCTATTGATTGGGGTAATGTAGTACATTGCAAAACTACTATATACCTTTTGCATCAAATTTGTTGTACCATCATAAGGGGAATAATTGTCATGAATAATTTTAGCTAGATCATTCTTGTCTGAAGGCTGCCATGCAGCCCAGTCATCTGGACTTCTCATAAATACACTGGAGTTAGCTCAAGTGCCATAAATATATAAATTAAAATCAAATATCATGAAACATACAAACTACCATCTGTGATTTTGGAAATATAACTGAAACTATTGAATTTCCATTGGTATCAAGACCACAAAGGTAAACAAAATATACAACACAAAATAACTAGGATTTACCTGCTTGTCAAGACTCAAGAGTTGCATCAAGATTCAAAAGATGATGAAAGACATGATGTCCATGCTCCAACAAATGTTGAATTAAGCCAAAAATGCTTCCACTCCTATGTCACTACCAGCCTTTAAATTTGGCACAAAACATAACACCCTTTTATGGTACCATAAATGCTTAAATTTGGCACAAAACATAACACACTTTTATAGGAAAACAAGGACCAAGATACATATGGTTGACAGACATGGGGGAAATGGAGATGCATCGTTTTATGATGAGGACTGCTTAGAAAGGAGGCGTTCCTATAAAGAGGATGAAAATGACCCATGTTTTTCCCTCTGCATTAACTACGCTCACTCACATTTCCCTTCAGCTATGAAAGAAGCATTTATCCCTAAGGTACGCATAAAGAGCATGGGATGTGTCCTTAGTTTTCCTGTTTTGTCTCGTTTGATGCATCTTGTGCTTGATGAGGAAGCTTAAGCAAAGTTGGTACATTTTATTATATCATCATTATCTCTTTTGATTGCAAATGCTCAGGTGCTTTACTATTTGTTCTCTTCCTCAGAATCCAGGATCATATATTACAATTGATAATATGAGTGTATTCAACACACCAAGCAAAATTTATTAGGTCTCTGGAACAAGAATCCTCCTCCAAAAACACATGTAGAAAATTGCAATCTAGAGGAGAACTTGCAGATTTTGTAGAAGCTAACCATGATAATTTGAATGCAATTGACTGGAATATGAACTTAAGTCCAGCTGCCAATGGCACTGTCAATGATTCCATGGGTGGAGACAATCGACATATGATCACAGCATAAAAAGGAAGGACAATGCTTGACAGTCTCTATAGTGTAGCTGATGGGTATTCAGTTAGAAGCAATTCAGAAGAGGTAGATCTGCAGAACAGTTATGAATGGTCAGAAAGTGTGCATAGAACTGATTCTTTGTCACCTGCTTCAAGCACTATTTTTGAGGAGATGTTAGATAATGAGGAAGATTACTAGAGCACTAGCCTGACTGAGTTAGAAAAAGAAGCTTATAAGATAGATGATAAGAAAGAAAATTGCTTACCAGCTAATTTCAATTCGTTTGAAGGTTCAACTGATTCTTGCAAATGGCAAGAGACAAAAACATTTTGTAAATGTTGGAGAAGAGCATTGTGCTTTATGGAATCCATTCTGGGAGTCTCCTTGTGTGCTGTGTTGGTTGTTCCTGCAATTATGGTGGTTGTCAATTTATTTAGCAAGCAAGAGGAATACCATGTCATGGTTCCCACCTAGGACATTCTATTTTGTGGTCATTTAAAATTAGTAATTTACAAATATTATCGACTTAGTATGCAACCATTGTTTAAATGGGAGTATACAATTTGAATCATCTTCTTGAAGCATCTTTATTTTGTCTTTCCCTTATTCATCAGGCTTTCTTCCATATATTTCATTGCAGAGGGGATTATGATAAAGCATAATTCCATTTATGTATAGTAGGAGGATGAAACATGGAAATATTTATGCTGCTAGAATGATGTGCGAGTTATGAGGATTTTTATCCCTTGAATATAAAAAAAATCTATTGTGAGTTCTCATTTTATTTAAATTACTTAAATCAGGAGTGGTGCCCAAGTCACTGGCCCAAGTTACAAATTTAACAACTCTAGATTTATCATACAATAATGTGGTTGGTGAAATTCCTAGGGAGATTGCAACAAGTAAAAAGCTTCAAGGTCTGGCATTGGCATATAATAAACTGAATGGCACTATTCCACCAAAGCTTGGAGACCTCAGTAGTTTGGTGAAGATGAATCTTACGGGTAACAGATTACATGGGAAGATTCCTGATACAATTGGAAAGTTAAATGGGCTTTCTCACCTTGATGTGAGCAATAATGAGCTCTCAGGTGAACTGCCTAGATCTGTTGCAAACTTGGTGAACATCGTTGGTCTATATGTACAACAAAACATGTTATCTGGTGGCATTGCTGGCTTGCTTTCAAAGAGCATAGTCTGGCATCAGATCGAGACATTGAATTTGAGTTTAAATTCATTTAGTGGAGAAATTCCAAGATCCCTTGCCAATCTCTCTTGTCTAACCTACTTGGATCTTCATAGCAATGAATTTACAGGTGCCATTGCTCTAGAGCTTGGTAGTCTTTCACACCTTATATACTTGGACATTTATGGTAATTATCTGACAGGAGTAGTCCCTGATGAATTGTGTGACCTTATGGATCTTAACTTCTTCAATCTGTCGGATAATCTGCTGGAAGGAGCTATTCCTGAGGGTGGTGGATGTAGTAATTTTACGGCTTCTTCATTTGTTAGAAAGAAGGGTGTGTGTGGAAATTTGATAGGCCATAATTGCAATCTTAGTCCAAAACAACAGCCTCATCTATTAAGGACTGGGGTGATTATTGGGATCACAATAGGAAGCACCCTTTTTGTGCTCGACCTAATTTTTGCTTTGGTAAAATGGAAAATGTTAAAGCAAGAGGCTTTCCCTAAGGTGGATGAGAAGAGAAAATTGAACCCAGCCATTGAACCTAAGGTGGATTAGCTCAACTAATTGCCACCAATGTTGCTGGGCATTTGTCTTGTTCTGTGCTAGTGGGTGCTCTGTTTGATTCTAGTGAGGCACACACTAGTCTATACCAATAGGTTTACTAGGAATGACATCCATGAATGTGAGGAAGCGTCGCTTGGGTTTCTAGGTGAGGTTTACCTTGGACAATAAAATAGATTGTAACAGTTTTATTGAATACTTTTCAAAGAATTTATCCATTTTTTAATTGTGTTATGTATTTGTTCCAGAATTGAAGAAGTAATATTGTAATTCACAAAATTCTGGACGTAATTCTTAAATCAACAAGGACGAATGTACATTCTCCTTACTTTCCTAGATGCTTCATTTCTATCATTGCCTTAAGCACATTATCTCTAATATCTAACATCATCACATTTTGACAAGACTTCTCCAAAGGTTTCCCCTGAGCAAAAATCTATCTCAGCCTACCTGAAACTTTCTTATGTTTCTAGGATTCTACTTTCCATTCTTTCTATTTGAGACATAAAAATCCTAAAAGATTTGAGTGAGTTCGTTCTGTTGTATGGTTATGTTATCTATTCTTTTGTGCTTTGCTAAAATTTCGATGGTTATTTGGTGAGTAGGTTGAAGTTGATTGAACCATGAATTTTTATTTTAAATTCATTGCCTGATATTAGTTTATACTTTGTGGTTGATTTAGTGTAAGGGCTATAGCAGTAGTATTGCAAGTTTTTTAGTGCATTTCAGGCATACTTTTACAGGTTCAGTAGTGTCTGTGGTCTTCTAACCTGCATACATTTTGTCTCATTTAGGTTGTGAGTGGAGCTTGAAATTGTCTCATATTACATAGTTCAGCATATGTCAACTAGTCTGTGTTGTATAAAAGTAATTTAGGTTGTCCATTAAAATTGGTAACATGTCTGTATTTGTGTTTGCTCATATTTAACTCGTTTATAATATTCTAATTTCTAAGTATGAACATGAGATGTGCAGTCTTTATCATAAATTTTTCATATATACTGCCATTGCTAACATTTTTATATTTGCAGTCTTTATCAAGACATTGATACTGATGTTCTAGATTGTTGATATTCTAATGGGACTAATATGAGACTATTTATACTCTTATAAAACAGGTTAAACTAGCACAAATGGAGTATCAGCTACCGTGTTTGACAAGAATGTGGACTCATCTTGAAAGGCAGGAAAAGGGCATGGTGAAAGGGATGGGTGAAAAACAAATTAAAGTAGATAAGTGTATCTTACGTGATAGGGTATGTGATGATCATAAAATAAACATCATCTATATTAAGTTTGGATCTTTGGTTCTAAATGGAAGTTGTATTGCGTTCTCAGCATCCTTTCCATTTTTTATATAGTGAAGCGTTTAGATGGTCTGGTTATCTCTATATCTGGGCTATAACCATTATAGATGCTGTATGTGTCATAGCTTGTGTTGAGATTCCTTCATCCATCCATCTATCCATCCATGTCTATATGTGCATATGCATATCTGCCTTTTAATTTATGTGGCTTCAGTACTTTTTTGCAAAAGTCAAGGATATGGAAGAAGCTCAATAAAAAGAAAACAAGTTACAGAAAAGTGAACAGAATGATTAGGCCTCTTTAGAAACAAGAAAAATGTCCAAATTAGTATATATTTGTACACTATATGTATCCTGTACACACTTTCTTTCTGTACATTATGATTAAACATGGATCCGGAAATGACTCTACATAGTTTCCATGTATTTACAACTTTTTTTCACACGAAGCGTTGTAATTACTCTAAAACATAACGGATTTCATGTCTGGGACATTGCAGCTGATAGCATGCATAATGCAGATAAAACAATAAGTTGAAATTGAAGCTTGGTTGACTTCATTGCAGCTGATAGCATGCATAATGCAGATAAAACAATAAGTTGAAATTGAAGCTTGGTTGACTTGTTGAGGTTCTTGATTTCATCTTCACTAGAATTTCTAAAATTTACTTAATAAAAGTGGGGCTTTTACCAAAGGGTGTTGGTTCACTAGTGAGGTTGGAAAATTTTTAATTATCCACCATGGTTCCATTCTTGCTATAGTGTACCCCAATCACATAGCATGAGTTTGAAAGATGGGAGGTGTTACCCCCCATATTGTATGGGTGTCCATGTGTGATTCTGCTCACACTCTTCTGGGGTTGACAATGTCATGATGGTCGTGATTGAAGGAAAATCTAGGCATGCTAGTGCAAGAGAAGGTATGAGGTGATCTGAAGCAAAGTTTGAGTCTAATCCAGCATCCTAACTGTGACAAAAGAGGCCATTTTTCAAATCTGGGTGCATTATGTGCCCTAGATCAGCAGTAGCAGCCTCAAAACTCAGTTCTAGGCACTTTTCAGACCTCCAACCAGCAATAAAGGGCTATGGACAACCTTGTTCATAATTTTGGGTAGTTATGTGGGAAACCAACAGTCAAAAGGGACAGAATAGTCCTAAAACAGCCTGAGGATCAGCCCTATATCAATTCTAAGTATACTCCTAGTCAGTTTAGGGAATGCTCTAGGCATGAACAGCAGGCTAGGATCCCTAAACTTCAAATCTGGGCACATCCTGGGATTTAAAATCAATTCTAGCTCTATTTGACCTCCTAATCAGCAGTAATCTGATTCTGGGTAGATTTATTGGTGAGAACAGCCCTAAACCTTTAATGGGCAAAATTTATGGGTAGAAATGACAGTAAAACAGTAGTAAGATGCAAAATCCCAAGTCTGGGCACAATCTGTGTGAAAAACAGCAGCATAAAAGTGTCCCTAGGCGTGTTGTAGCAGCAAAGACACATCTCTTGGCGTCAATTCAGTGGTAGTAATTCATCATTATCAGTTTTGGGTGGCTCACATGGCATATTATGTTGTTTTTCGAGCACCGTAGGGTGACGTTTTGCAGGTTTTGGTGAAATTGGTGCTGGATTAACAGATAAGAAATGACCAGGATGGGACTGCACAAATTTGCAAACTTAGAAATTGCCAGGGTGGGACTGTAAAAATTCGACATACTCGGGATTATGGTGAGTATTGACTGTTGACACTCTGTTAACAGAATTCATAAGAGCATTGAGACTGGCAAGTATTGATCTGTCAATACTCTGTCAAGGAAAATCGTAACAGCATTAAGGTAAGTATTCATCTTTGAGCTAGACTTGCGTACTACGGAGTGTTGGGAGTCATACACAAGAGTGTGGAAACTATGGTTTGGAGGTCTTGGGTTTCCAGAGACCTGAAGCCCCAGAATCTGTTGTTAAAATTGGAAGAGGGATTGCTGAAAGTTGCAGATATGGGGCTTGGACGAGTTCTACGTCCCAATTTCAAGGCCTACAGAAATGCGGTAATTATGTGTCAAATTGCTTTCCTGTTGTTGTTTTCATATAGAGATTAGGAATTTTAAATTGTTTCTAAGAATTTGGGTCTAGTCAATATCAATTACTTACTCTTAATTTTAACTGCATCTTCAATAAATTACAGTTTGAAAATATTCATTTGGGTGCTTGCAGGTGGTAACTCTTTGGTACAAGGCACCTGAATTGCTCTTGGGAGAAACGCTTTACTCTTTCGCAATTGATATGTGGGCTATTGGGTGCATTTTTGGTATATTTTTCATTTTAATTAGAGGAGAGCTTTATGTTTTCAGTTGGATGTGAAATTTCTGTTTATAATTGACAAGTTTTGGCATATATTTCAACTGCTTTGATTTTATGAGTGATGCAGCTGAACTACATATAAATCCACCTTTATTTGAAGGAAGGTCGGAGTGGGATCAGCTCAGAAAAATATTCCAATGAGTTTCTTATGCTTTATGTGTAACTCTTTGAGCTCAAAGATCCTTTTAAAGCATTAGAGTGTGAACGTTAAAGAAGAGTTTAAATTTTTCTCTTTGAAAGTTTAGTAGATCTTATTTTAAAATAAAATGATGAATCTATGTTGATGTAAAATAAGTATTGATAATTTAACCATCATATGCAGGTTACTTGGTACTCCCAATGAAGATGTATGGCCTGGCGTGACAGAACTTTCATACTGGAAGACATAACTTCCAAAGTTTAAGCCAAAGGATTTGAGTAATGTTATCCCAGGTTTAGATGATTGCGGTTGTGATTTGCTATGGGTAAGCTTTTGTACTAACAAGTAAATTCTTTAGAATGAATCTTATAGTTTTTAATAATAACATTTTGTATGTGCAGAAAATGTTGCAATTGGATCCTTCAAAACGAATTTCTGCCATTAGCGCATTATCACATCCTTACTTCTTTGAATTCCACAGTGTTAATTCTTTAACCTTACCTTTCGAGTGAAAGATACTACCCAAATTTAGCTAATTAACATTAAAATCCTGAAATTCCAATGTAATGTGAATTAAATATTTTAAAAATATCCAAATTTTCTTTATAATTTTCTTTTATCATTTTATACCTATTCACACAGTTTGAAATTTTAAAACCTTAAAGTATGAAAATATTATACCCTTGACACTTTGGTCTATCAAATTATATTTAATGTTCATTTTTTCAATCTAAATCTCACTCACAATTGGAAAGTACTTTGAACCCTTATCCATTTTTGAAGGATATCCAATTACATACTGTGAAAACAATATGCAATATGGAATAAAATAAATATATTATAATTAACTAAATAATATTAATTAATGTATTAATATTTTGGAGATATTTTTATATGTCGATCTTAATTAGCAATAACCCTATGGATAGATATAAATTTGGCACATTGGTAATGTTTTTCTCTATAATATACATATCAAATTCACACATATTTGAACACATTAGTATTGTTAATATGGTTGTTACTAGTATTTAAGTTAACTAAGTTAAGATATTCAAACAATGTTTGTGATCTCCACATGGCTCAGGGTTCACGGAGAAAATTTTAGGACATGAATCACGTGAAAAAAATAACATTAACTTAATAAAGTAATCCATGGCCAATAATGGTTTGTCAGTTGTGGTGAAACATAGTCAATGCCACTCAATCAAACTAAACCATACACACCAAGGTTCCCTAATGTAAACCATGGTTGACCAAAATCAAACAATAGCTAAGCACAACACAATAAAGTTAACCATGGTCAAAGAGTAGTCACCCTTGCTTATCTATGGTTAAACTTAGTCAACCATGTTTCAAAACATGGTGAAACTTTTTCATCCTTAGTTGAAATGGAAAAACTTATTCAACTATCATTTAATACCTTTCATTAAAATGGTCAACCATTGCTAAGAAAACTTTAATTATAATCCACCATGGTGCACTAAAGTCAACTATGAAAATACAATAGTCAACCATGGTTCACTATAGTTTAACTTAGTTATCCACCCTTTGTCAACCGTGGTAAACAATGGTTACACAAGGTCAATTTCTCACCAAAATCAACCATAATTTACTAATGTCAACCATGGTCAATTAAAGTCAACTTACAAAACCTAAAGTCATTGAAAATAATCAACAATTCATTAAATTCAAGGATATTTCACTAATGTCAACCATTGTTAATTAAAATCATCCATGGTTAAACAATATTGATGCATTGTAAAGTATGGTCTAACTTATCTAATGATCATTTGTCACCCATCGCCAACCATGGTCAATGTTGGTAAAAAAGGTTAATGTTTCCTAACCAAAGTCAACCATATATAACCAAGCTTCTCTATAGTAAACCATGGTTAACCAAGTTCAAACAATAGTTGACCATGGTGCATTAAAGCTGACCATGGTATGCTAAGGTCGACAATGTACAAATAATAGTCATTCATGGTTTGTTATGGTCAAACTTAGTTAACTATCATTTAACCAAGTTGACAAAGTTTGACCAGGTTGACAAATGATACACAATCGTAGGTTCATTAAAGTAAACCATTGTTAAGCAAAGTCAAACAATAGTTAACCGTGGTGCATTCCTTAGGTAAGAAAAGTGAACCATGGTTTATTAATGTAAAACATGCTTAACTAAGTCAACCATATCCAACCATGGTTCACTAAAATAAACCACGGCCAAACAACAACAACTTATACTTGAGTATGGTCAAAATTAGTCATCCATGTTCAAGCATGGTCAAACTTTGTTAACCATTATTCAATATGATAAAAAATGGTCAACAATCTATTAACACCTTTAATTAATATGGTTAATGTGGTCAAACATAGTCAAACTTAGCTAAGCAAAGGAAACCATGCTTTCTGAAAGTCAACCATGGTTGACTAATTCAACCAAAATTAATGATGGTCAAATAATAGTCACTCAACCATACACAATCGAGTTTCACTAATATAAACCATGGTTGACCATAGTCGAACAATAGTCAAGCATGATGCATTAAGGTCAACCATGGTCGAACAATAATCACCCTTGCTTAACTATGGTTAAACTTAGTCAACCATATTTCAAAACAGGGTTAAAATTTGTTAGCTTAAGTTGATTATGGAAAAAAATATTCAACTATGATTTAGCATCTTTCATTAAAATGCTCAACTACTACTAATAAAAGTTAATTATTGTCCACCAGGATGCACTACAGTCAACTATGCATATAAAATAGTCAACCGTGGTTCACTATAGTTGAGCTTAGTTCTTCATGATTTGTCAACCATGTTTGACAATGGTCCAACATGGTCAACCTTTTCTGACCAAAATAAACCATATTTTTCTATTGTCATTTGCTAGGATTGGAGATATTAATATGCATTTACTAGGATTGGATCGGAGTCTCAAGTAACACATCACCAACATTATTTCCTTACCTCTTTGCATATTTTGTTGCATGCCGTTGGACACATAGAGTCACACATTTTTTTTGTCATCTTAACATTGTCTTACATCTAAAGTACATATATGGAACATATTTCCCTTCACAATGTATCCAATACCGTTGCCAATAGACATATTTGGACATTTTATCCGAGGTACTATTTTATCCAACTTAAAGTACATATTATTATCCTCTATGGCAATAAAAAATTAATTCATTTTGCATAATTTAGCACCAACATTTGAAACATCCATTAGATAGTCCATTATCACTTAAAAGTTCACATCATGAGATAGAAGATGTTTTTTCTTCACAAAAGCAATCAATGTTAATTGGTTGCAAAACAATTAAAGAAAATGTTGATGTATGGGGTTGTGTCCTCCTTGGCTATATGTATCCTCCTTTATTAAGTCTGTTCTTCATCATTTCCTTCTAGTTGAAGTCAAAATTATCCTTATTTTTCTATCAGTTGAAGTTGAAAGCATCAATGTTTTCCTCCCCATTTAGGAATGACTCAAGGAAAAGGAATTAAGTCTCAAAGAGATGTCTCAACTATTGATGTGATTCCTAGAGGGGATGTTGGAGCTAAATTGAGAGTGGAAAAGTGATAGATGCCCCACTAAAATAGAATGTTGAAAACATTACTCTGTAAATAACATGCTTCCTGGTGTTTATTATCATGTGGCCATAGTGTAAGGTGATGCACGACAATGGTAATGTGTTTATTATTATTGGTGCAAGTTAAAAATTTGGGCACTAGTACAAAGAGGGTCTCAAATTCTCAAGGATCATATCCATCAATTGTCACTAAGGATCCCACAAGGAAGACGATAGGGTGTTAATCCTTTCATGCCAGACTTGGGATGGATACATGGTAGAAATCAATTGGTGCACGTTTTATAGTTACACACTAGTATAGTAGGGGTACTATGACCTGCAATAATATTAGTCGTGGACGATATTTGTGAACAATAAAAAGGGTTTCATTCACCATGTACAAACACATCACTTAATCCTTTTTTGTCCAAGAAAAAGGGGACACTTGGAACCTTTCTACTGGTATGGGTTATAAAGTAGTGTTTATGAGGAAAGGGTTATTTTACAACCAAATGAGTCACAATTGTTAATCATTTCATTATCAATGATGGGGAAAAAACACAAAATAAAGTGGCTCAGGACTTACTCTAAAGGAGTGAATCCTAACATCCAATTAAAAAACACCACATGGAATGGTTTTTTTTAAAAACCAATAAGACACTTTAATAAAGAAATGAAAGGAAATAAATTAAAAAAATTAAAAAGAAAGAGCAAGGAGGAGGGTAAGGAATGAAAAGAAAAAGAAACCTATGCAACAATAGATGCAAGATTTTAAAAATATTTTGGATTTGGTGCCCTGATAGTAGTGAAAATGAATTGGGGCTAGACCTAAAAAAGTATTAGTACATAAATTAAAAACAAAATGATACCACATCTCTAAAACAGAGATCGGATATGTGACAAAGTCTATATAAAAATTGAAGAGCATTCCAAGTTGCTTAATATATGGGTGATTTTCACACAGTCAAATAAATGCAAGATATTAGACATTTTCGAGTGGTTTCACTAGAAAAATACACTTTAACAATATAAAATCCAAACATGGAATTATAATTATGAGTAGGAAAGTTTTGTTACCCTCTCAATTTTGACATATTTTATTACACGAACTTTAATTTAAGAAACTATAAGTTTTAATGAACTTTCAAATGTTTGAACATGTGGGGATTTTGGATTGACTATTACAATAAAATGTTGTAGCATACATACATGATCAAATTGACAATAAGTATAGAAAAAAAATTCAATGCAGTTGTTGAGGATTGAACTAAAATTATGTAGCAAACATTTCATGGAATGAATGTAATTATAGTAAAAAAATATTGAGTACCATTGTTAAGGACCAAATCCGAGCCATCCACGTGACAGGAAAGGAAAGTGACCATTCTAGTACAATGATTGTATGAATTATATTGACCATTATAGTACAACGNNNTAATCCTATGATTAAATATACTATAATCTAAAACATGTCTCTACTGACAAATGTAATATGTCAGTAGTATTATAAATAATAGGTGAGAAATAAATAGCAGGTCTGGTTTTACCTAGTTTACAATAATAATTTCTGAATATTGAAGGAGTACAAAAATAAACTTTAGAGATTAAAACCTAGCTATATACAACCTATGATAATATTTACAATCCTAGGAAGTATTGAAGAGAATACAAACCCTACCAGAATCTAGGCAGAAAATCAAATAAATAGGTTTAATGGATACATTGGAAACATTCATCTAACATATTCATTATATAATCTAGAAGATATCATAGAGAGTCTAGGGTTAGATATTAAGATATGTAACCCTAGGANGTAACTAGAATTGGAATTTGACGGGCAATTTTCCTGTTATAGGGAATTTTGCCAAGCAAATACAGGTAATTTTTTTCATAAAACTATATATTTAAACCAAAAAAAAGTAATCTAAACGTTTTTTTGATTTTTAACTAGTTTATTGTGTTTCACTGACACCTTCCTGTTGTGACTTTGTGAGTCTACGTGTTATGTTGTTGATGATGTGATTCATGTTATTTGACTAATGTTGTTATTCTTTTATTTTGACAATATTCTATAAATCAGTGAAAGATTCACCAGTTTTTACAATTTTTTATAATGAAGTTAAATATTCTCCAAGTTTTTACAACATTATATAATAAAATGAAAGATTCGCGAAGATTTTACGACATTATATAATAAAATGAAAGATTCGCCAAGATTTTACAAGATTATATAATAAAATGAAAGATTCACCAAAATTTTACAACATTATATAATAAAATGAAAGATTCGCCAAATTTTTTACATATACATATTATATTATTGATAAAATCACCTTCAAATTTTCCTATATATCGGAGAGATTCGCCAAATTTTTATACATATAAATCTAGGGGGGGTTCTTAAAATCATCCCTGATTTTAATTTGGTTTTGGTAATCTTTGTTGAGTTATGTAATTTTGTTTATGGTTATGTATAGATAGAAAAAGTTAGAATCGTGGATTCTTTTATATGAATTATGATCGAAGAATTTTAAAGGACCACATGGATGGTCACGATGTCTCTGATTATTTATAATGTTGTTTCATTTATGTGGAGCTTTTTTAATGTAAATTTGTAATATGGATACAG
>LPNX011037889.1:15680-136476 GCA_001517045.1 Pseudotsuga menziesii | reverse complement strand
AGGTTAATAATATATATATATATATATATATATATATATATAGAGAGAGAGAGAGAGAGAGAGAGAGAGAGAGAGAGTATTTACATAAAGCAGCCATCATTTACCCTAGAAATGAACTTTGACATACTGAGAACTCATACCTGTAATTTTTCTTCTTGAAGCTCCTTTAATGGTTGAACCTGCAGACTTTTTAAGTAACCAACATTATCAATTTAAGACAGATCTAACCTCTGATTTTAATGACCAAATCACTTGGGAACTACCACGTTCCTCCCAACCATGACCCGGAACCGTTCCTGGTTCTCATCTGGATCCCTCGGAGATGGAATCCAACATGCAAGTAGCTTAGAGATCCTAAGGTAGGGTTTCCTAATTGGTATTCAGTTCTGAATCAATATTATTTTCCTTGCAGGAGACAATTCTCCACGGAAACACTTGAGAGAAAAATCAGGCAGAATAATAATTCTCCGAGATAAAAATCAGAACCCCCAAGCCTTTTCTTGGCGTAAGTCTTTATAGACAAACGTTTTAATCAAAGGTACAATTAAATCAAGAAACCTTGGTTTCTTGATTTAACCCTTTTTTAATTACTGGGATAAATTTTCAATACTTAACCTAGGGACTTTTAACTAGTTCCTAGTTAAACTTTCATAGGTATTATACTATTTATTAATCCTTTAATAATAAATAATAATTGATGGGGCTTCTCTTCTTTATTTTATTTAATTATATATTAAATCATAATTAATTCTTTATACATACTATGTATAAAATACATAGTATAACATTTATCTCTGGGCATCATATACCATGATCCCTCGACTAAATGACAGTTCTTCATTAATGTCAAGTAGGTAGATGGTTTAGGTCTACTAGGCTAAGTAACTCTAAACATCCTTTCATGTTGGATTTCCCTTGTATAACGTGGTAGCTCTTCAGTACTTTGATGAGAATATAGAAATTCAAAATTTCAATTGATTACTTACAAATAAGTATGATGAGATCAATATTTTTTTCTCGAGTCATTTTCACTTGGAAGTTATTAAATTCTTTTCAGTAATCCCTAACACTTACCAGAACCCATACTCAACGCCTATTGTAGGGAGTTACAAACATAGTGTAATTCCGGAGCTTTCGCTCAACACTAAATGTTAGGATGTACTTGTACGATACACCTAGGGATACAATGGCCAAGGATCCGATGCTCCAGAGCTTATGCTCAACATCAACATGGAAGGCTCCAAGGCTTATGCCCAACACATCCAATTATCTTTTCATGTGTTCTAGATCTTCTCGTTCAACACAAAGGTAAGCACTCATGTGCTCCAGAGTTTCTTTCTCAACAGAATTCATCAATCGCTCAAGTGTTCCAATGCTCCTCGCTCAACACAAAAACATCTCGTCAATCATGTGCTTCTGAAGCGAACAATTATTTCGCTCACACAATAATCACAAAAATATCTGGAATATCAGATAAGCTATAGGGAAAATGTATATTAATGGTTGTATAGATAAAAGGTAATAGATGATTACATTGGTTGATGACCCACCTATTAAATAAGGCTTGGGAATTGTGACTTGAAAGGTCATGTCCTTTCAATATTATAGTTAATTATGTTTTATTATTAGTTATTTAATTATTATTTTATGTTTGTTACATTGCCTTCCCCTTAAAGGAATCTTTGTCCTCAAAGATGTATTTGAAATTAATGTCTGATTTATTTTGATCTGTCGTCTTGGAATTTTTTCCCTTTTTGTAATTTGCGACTTTATTTCAATTTCTAACTCCTTGATTTGGTTCTGTAGTTCTTGATTACGATTATTTAGACACTGGTTTTCTTCTTGCTTTTCCAGTATTTTTCCTTCGAGGTCTTCACCGGAGTGTTCCCTCTTGCTATTGTTTTTCAATTTTTTTATTTTTGTAATTAGCATTTTTTTATGATTTCTTAATCTGAAAATTTCTTCAGAATTGTCGGAAATTGTTTTATTACACTTTGCGATCTCCAACTTGTGTTCCTTTTTAGAGGCATTGTTTTGTTGTTGAAGAAATTTTATCTGTTGTTGATACTGGTCGACCACTGATTCTTAATCTTCTAATTTATGTCATATGTGCATCAGTTCTTCATCTTTTTCGTTAACAATTTTGTTCAAGCATATTATTTATGCTTCGTAATCACTTATTTCTTTCCTTGTATCTTGATTTTTTTGTTTCTGATTGAAATCATTTTTGTCTTTTAATTTCTTAATTTGGGCCAACAATTTTTCTATATGATTGTTCTAGTTAGAAATTTTTTGTTTCTTGCGCTCTTTTTGCATTTTATGTAATTGAATGAGCATTTTCGATTTCGTATTTATATCCCGTAACTCTTCATTGCCTATTTGATAACGCTTTAGCTTGGCTTCTAATTTCTCTATTTGTAGTTGCAAACCAAATTCCATGGTCTATGACTCTTTAATGATAGATGGCTATCAATTTCTTGACGAGTCTTCCTTTGATGTTTTGATTTTTCGTCGATTGCTGATCTTCCTTGATTTTGTCTTTTTCTTCGATGATGGACGGTCTTGTTGACTTGAATTCTTTGACTTAGTTTTTCGACGAGGGAGTCTTCTTTGATTAGGTTAAATAACCTTTTTTTATTAATTATATATATTTTTAAATAATTATTATAAAATAATAACTATTATAATTTTTTTATAATAATAATTAATTATTAAATTAATTATTATATAATAATGTTTTTATTTTATTATTTAATATAATTATAAATATAATATATTATAAATGTAATATATTATAATATATATCATATGATGTAATGTTTGTTTGTTGTTTGTTTGTGCAGATTGTGACGGCGTGAGGGCGGGACTTTGGTGGAAGGAGGCCACATTGGTGATAAAGGTGGTGGGAGGTGGATGGGAACGGTGGTGGGAGGAGGCCGTAGTGGCGGTGATAGTGGTGGACGTGGAAGCAGAGTGCGAGGATGGTGGAGGAGGGTGACAGTAGAGGCGGCGGTAATGGGGAGTGCACAGAGATGGTGTGCAGGGACAGATGATGGGGAGCTAGACGACGAGGGAACAAGCGACGAAGAAAAAGGGTGGTGTGAAGCGGGGAGAGCAAGGGGTGATGGAGAGCGGAGGATGGAGGTGGTGATGTAGATGGAACGAAGGATGAGGGCAAGTGAAGTAATAGCGGAATAGTGGTGTGAGGGAGGGTGCGTGTAGATGGAGGATATCGGTGGCGTTCGGACGGTGCAGAAGAGAGTGGTGAGGGCGTGATGATATACACGAGGGAGATGAAGGAGGATGGGGCAGAGGAGAATCGGATGGGCAACAGTGTGAGGGAGATGGTGAGGGAATGGAGCAGCAGATCGAGCAGCGCTTGGTGATGTAGCCTGCAATTTTTTTTATTTTTTTTATTTTTTATATATAATAAATCTTTTATTTTTATTTTTTTTAATTTTTTCTCTTTCTTTGTGGTGTAGATGGCCAAGGACAAAAAATTTAGGAAAACCCTGGGTGATGGCTAAAAGCCAAAAATATGGCCAAAGGTCGGGATCTAGCCAACGAGGCTTTGATACCACATGAAATGAACAATTATTTGACTCACACAATAATCACCAAAATATGTGGAATATCGAATAATCCATAGGGAAAATGTATATTAATGGTTGTATAGATAAAAAATAATAGATGATTACATTGTTTGATGACCCGCTTATTAAATAAGGCTTGGGAATTGTGATTTGAAAGGTCATGTCCTTTCAATATTATAGTTAATTATGTTTTATTATTAGTTATTTAATTATTATTTTATGTTCGTTACAGCTTCAATGTGCATATACATATATCACCAACAATTGGCTTACACCCAATATATAAAACAACTCATCATGTTCATGTGCAGTGGGGTCCTTGACCTAATATAAAATAAAACATCAAGATAATCATCATAATCAATAGACACATGCCTATAAGTGTTAGGTTCAAAATTCGGGATATTACAATTCCATTGTAGTACTTGCCTAACTATTTAATTTGTCAATGTGAGGTTCGTAGTCTTACGAAGCACACACAAAATATATACAAGATTGAAGTTGAATTAAGCTAATCTAATCCCCACTTAAGATGAAACACACAACTGCTAATCTAATGTTGAAAACTGAAACACACGGCTGAAAGTAAATTGTATAAAATAAAGACAACATATGAAGAGCAACGAGAGAACACACGTTAGATCACATTAACGATAAAAAATTCTTAATTTACATCACAAGAATCAATGACAAATCATGAAAGGATCAAAACTAAGACTATAAACCAAAGCCACACCAAAGCTAAGAATCTCCTTCTCCAAATTACAAAGTCAAGACTAACTTCTACATTCTAAAACTCATCTTTCTCTAAGATCAGATTAATCAAATGAAGAGAGAGAACTCTCTTCTTATACATGAATTTCTTTGAGAAGAAGATAACCATCTCATAATGACATATCCACTTATCCCTCAACCACTCTCAACTACTTACTTATTATTACAAGATATGATCCCTTCAAATCCTCCACATGTCTCTCACAAATTGTAGATAAGATATGCTAACCAAATCTCCATGATCTTCTCCTTAGAATATGCTTTGAATAACTATCTCCTTGGAATGGTGGAGGAGATATTTGAGAAGTCTTTTTGTATGGATTCCTACATATTGCAAAGTTCACACATTTTTGAGATATATATGAAAAACATGTTAATTTCTAACATTTAATCATAAATTCATTTTTAATACTAAAATGAATAAAGTGGAAAATAATAAGGTGAAACCCAAATATATGTAAGGAAATGGTATAAAGAAAATTTAATGGGACGATGAAATGTGAAGAATATCAAAAGGTAAAGTGGATGAAAATATGACATTTGTGAGTCCCAACACCAATTCTCTTACCTAAAGAGCCTCACAAATAGATCCTCAACTTTGAACATCACAAAAAAAAGTCAACTTTGATGGACCATGTAGTGACTAAATAATTGAAAGAGATTGCACTACCACCTACTGTTATGGACATCACAAATTCATGTGAAAATATTATAAGGTATTTTTATTATTATGTCTTGACTAGGGGATATATATGAATCTGTTAGTTGTATTAATATCAAGTAATTTGAAAAAAAAATGAGTTCAGAATAAAGTTTTTCTATAATGCAAGAAAACTTTTATTTAAATATTTTTTAATTATTGATTTTTTAAAATTGTTATTAGTTATGTCAAGGTGATGTTACTTTGGATTCTGATTTGGATTCCTGTACCCCAAGGCTAGTTAAGTGATGTCAAAATTATTTAAACGCATGTCATTTTTTCCTTTAATGCTATTACTTTGGTTTACTAAGCCATTATTCCCACTGCCCAATACCACTTACATATTGCCAGCTGCTTGCATGTCTTTGTAGTGAGGTAGAGTGGACAACGTTGTTGCCATGATAGCATTGTTGGAATGAAGTCAAGCTTGTTTCAATCCCAGGTTCCCGGGATGTGGTTTGAAATGCACCCCCACTATTGTAGTCTCCACAGTACATAGCGTTGGTTGTGTCAAGACTTCGTCAGAGCATGCATTTTTATGGAAATGTTCCAATGCAATCGATGGAACATGATCCAGCAACTAATGGATTGAAGCCATTAGCCCTTTGTTTGCGCATTCAGTTCATGTGACCATGGAAATCTTGAATGTTTTCCTAAGTAGGAGGTCAACTAAATTGATGTTGCATTTGTTTATGGATTTGGGAAAGATGCAGTACTTCATTTAATCCCATCAAAAATATTGTTCTTATTATCATTCTTCTACCATCGCAATAGTTGTTGGAATTGGATGAGATCTAGCATTGAATCTTTGGGCCTCCAATCTCCAAAACTTTGCCAAGCAGAGATGCTGGAAAATACGGCCAATTTCACCAAGTGTCAGACCTCTTCCAGGTATTTATTTGTTTTTCTACAATTTTATGTCAAAGGTTCTCATAATTTTTGTTTCCTTAGTGGGGAATCCATTTCCATTATTATTCTTTCAATTTTAACTCTTCCGACCAGATTTAAACTAAAATCACAAAAAAATAGTTTTCACAAGTGTAGATTCATGCGTTCACTTTTCAATTTATGCAGAGAATTACGTTTAGGGTTGACGAAAAAAATATTATCCTAAAACCTAACTACAATGAATAATTTTTGTTTATATATTTTCCTTAAAACAATCATAATTGTCAATAAATTAATCATAAATACTTTCAACAAAATCTTTAATGTATAGTACTTTCAACGAAATCTTTTATGGCATGTAAAAACACTCGAATCTATCTCATTGTGCTCCATTGTGAATCTGAACACATTTAAGAATACAAATTTTCACGCATAATTGTTGGTTTATTAGATCAACAGGTGTGAAACGTTTTCGATTGCTATATTTTTTAATATTTTTATTTATCGTTTTCACTTCATGATAATGAATAATTCTATATAGTTTTAAAAGGTGGAGGGAGACTCTTGTTTATTTTTAGCATAACAAATGGTTGTTATAGTTTGTGTGAGATGGAGGATGAGTTGAGGGCTTAACATGTTATTTTGTGTCATGTATATTCATGCATTCCAACTTTTTCCATTTGTTGAATTTTGCGGGATTTGAAGATTGAATTTTGTAGGATTTGAAGATTCATATTGAGGTTCTAGTTCTGTTTTAAGTTAGAGTAAGGCAATAATAATAGTGAGATTATTCTATTGAGAGTGGAGACTCTACTGATTCATAGAATTAAACTTTCATGATAGTAGCGAAATTGGAAATATTCAAATTTTTAGCATGACCGAGAAAGAGTTCTTACTCCCTTAATCAAACCTTACTCTTTCAATGGTTATTATCTTCTCAACCATCTGAATAAGAATAAGATATGGACCAATAAGATAAAATATGTCCCCAGAAGAGCTTAATAGTAGGTCAACCAGATATCCATCCAGTTTGAGATTAAAATTTTACAAATAAGGGATAAAAATGTAAAATTTAATAAATTCTGAATTCTTTCAATGGTTATTACCTTCTCAACCATCTAAATAAGAATTAGATATGGACCAATAAGATAAAAATTGTGCCATAAGAACTTAATCGTAGGCGGTCGATGAGATATCCATAGTGTTAGAGATTTAAATTTTAGGTGCTAAATGTAGCCCATTGAATTTTTTAAGAAAAAAATATTTATCTATTTCTATTTTTTAACACTAATGCCCCAAATTCATTTGCATCATAAACATCTTAAAAAAATATCCAAAAATATATAAATGAAAAAGGGTGAGTGCATGAAGTTGGTGGACCTTTTAGATGCAACTGCATTTTTATAAATCTGATTATGTTTATGCCATAATTTTTTATTTTCTCAACCATTTCATAAAAGCTTATATGTTCCACTACTAGAAACTGACTTCTACACACTATAAAAAATCCAATCCATCATCATTACATTAACACCTTGAAAAGTTGCACTAACACATTTCTTCCATTTTCTGAATAAACTTGTTCTTACCCACTCATTACAGTATGCTACTAAAAATCATTTTTGATGAAATCTTAAACATAAATAGAACTTTTTATGCAAATTCTAAATATGTAATTTCTATTTCAATATATCATATTTTTCTATTTTTTTCAATTTCTATTGTGTTCCAACTCTTTGACTCAAAAAACACATTGTTAGTGTTTTTTCCATAACTTTTTCAACTCTTAATAGTTAAAAAAAAATTCTTTGGTGCACTAGAAGACAATGACATATACATTATATAAAAACTCATTTCAAGATTATTGCATTAAGACCTTCAAAGGCTGCACCCACAAAAGATGTACCATTTCCCAGTAACGATCACATAGATAATTATTAAAAAAATGAAAAGAATACTAACTTTATTTTTGAAAATAGTGCCGCACTAGAGAAATATGTTTTCTATATGCATGAAATTTTTTGTAGCCTGAAACAATTATTAAGCCCTCAAAGGTTGCACCCACAAAAACATATGCCTTATCATTTGCGTGAAAATGAGTGTTAGAAAAAATGAAAATTGACATAAGTATAGAAATTTTCAATAAATTAAATTTATATATTCATAAATGTGATTCAATTTTCTAGATTTCATATTTGTTACTAAAAGCAAGATACTTTATGTAAGTATCTAAAAAAACACAAGTAAGTTGAGGGATTTTTTATTTTTCAGTTTTCTATTGCATCTAACGCACGAAAAGTGACCCTCATTAGCTTGCACTCACCCAAAGGTTATCTTATAGATTGGGATATACATCATTGAATTTGAAAATATGCACTCTACGGTAATGGATGTTGAGGTTTAGATATACACCCCTCAATTTGAAATGTTTTAAGGTTAATGATATATATCCCAACTTGTACAAAAACATTTATGACATGGTTGTGGAGTGTATATTTTTTATCCAATTAAAAACTTAAATTTGTATTTTAATTATAATAAAATGAAATTGTGTAAAATCATTAAAAATTACCATGGATCCTTCCTTTCCTTCCTTTGAACAAATTTGTCATTTTAAATGATGACATTTTCATTATATAATTAAACACGAAGACTTTTAAATAAATAAACACCAACCACACTTACCCAGCAAGGCAAGGCACATCTCCAAATTTATCAACAATCAAAGTTATACTAACCACCATTAACTTTAACAATATATTATTTTAAGCATGCATGTTTAGGTTGGATATTTTTTATAAACTTTTAAATAATTAAACACCTACAAAGAAAGGCATGTCTCCAATTTTATCCATAGTTCAAAGGTGTTCTAACTACCATTCACTTTAATAATACAGTTATCTTAGATGTCTAGCTCAAAGTTGTTCTAACTAGTATTGACTTCAATAAGATACGATTTTAGAAATGCATGTGGAGTTCAAAGTTGTTCTATTTAATATTGACTTTAGTAACATATTATTTTAGAAAAGTATATAAATTTTGTAGGTTTATAAAATTAAAAAATTATTGGTTCTATGATCATATTGTTTTTTTTTTGTAACTAGGGGAATCGACAATTGGAGCTGTGTTGGTACTCGCGTGACACGGGGTCCACAGATCCATCTCTGATACCATTATACCCCTAGGTGCCCCACACCCTCCGCAAGACATGGAACACAAGTAAATTTAGGTGGGATTTGAAATCGTGACCTCCAATTACTAACAAGTGACTTCATAATAACTGAACTGCCAATGAGCCACACCCGTGTGGGCTTAACATAGATTTATTTAAAAACCAGATTTATCATTGAGAAATTTTTATACCTCAAAAAGTAGCTTTTTGTTACAAGTTGAAAATGTATTTATATTAATAATAATAAAACCTACCATTTATTTGGATTCTGGCTACCATAGTTGAACCAATAATCGCCAAACACCAAAATTTCCAACCCAGTTCATCTTTTAATCATAATCATGCTTTCCTATTTAAGATTTATTATCAAAGATCATGTCTCTACTCCCTTCTAGTCAAATTCTTGTATTAGAGATGACCATTAACGCAAATTTCGTCGCTAAAGAGCTAATGAAGGCATTTTCTTCTGGCCACACTAGAAGTCATGCATAGAAAATTTCTCAGTTTAAGAAAATCTTACAGGTTGTCGATGAAAACAAGACATGGATTGCAAATGCTCTCAATGGCAATAATTCCAACACTTAATTTGAGTCCTCTTTTGTTTATCAATCTAGCCTTGTTATGGATAAAGGAATTGGAACTCTATTTTGTTCCTTCTGTTGATTCAAATCACACTACTATACGTTTTCCTTAGATGCGACAGAAAACTCTTATTCCCAAAATGGATCATATATACATATAATATGTTTGAAGACGATATTACTCAAGTTAAAATTCCACTCCTATACCTTTTCATTAGTGCCTAGTACAAAATTCCTACTCCGAGAATGAATAATGAATAGATATAAAATGTTTGAAGCAGTTGTGACTAAATCTTTTCACTTATGACTCTAACGTCCGTAGATAAATTAGTTTTATTTTCTGTAACATAGCATGAGTATTAGATAAATGTTTCACTCTAGCGTTCTATTTAAGATGATCAGGGTTTCAACCATTCTTTCCAATCGACCGAGGGTCCCACTCAGCTTGTTTGTAAAACATGTCTTGTGTGTGTTCCTGCATGTCTACCATTGTTGAACTTAATGCCATTGTTGCTAGCTTTCTGTTAAATCATAATATAATACTTGACCCCAAGTTTAAACAAAAATATTGAGTGATAATTCCCATCGTATCTCATTGATTTTAGCAATAGATCATATATGAGAAGTCAATTCTGGCAATTTGGCCATCAATGTAGGACAGTACATTCATTTTGCATTGGGTTTTTGGACCATAAATACGACATGATTGTTTGAACGTGACCTATACAGTATTAAATACAAGTTCTAACACTTCCTACTGCAACCTCATTATCTCATCTTGAGATCACCTTGTCGTCGGGTCCTAGGAAGTGAAAACCCAGGACGACATCAACTACTTTTTCCCAATCAGAAAATAAAAAATTCAAATTTAAAAAATACATATATTAACAACTATTAGCAACTATGGAAAAAAATTCAAATATTGCACTGTACAGAGATGATTAACACACCTTCCTGATTTATATATATCCCCTTGTCAGGGACATAATAAAAATATACCAATGTTTAACCAATATCATTGTTATGTAAGAATTTTCCATCCATATCTATTTGATATATCCTCTATTACAATAAAATTACATTTATCCATTAAAACTAAGATTATTTTCTTTTAAAACAAACAATTTTATCTTTTAGTACATAAGGGTCACCATTCATAATAATGCAAGTGTGTTTGGTGCTTTGTTCACCCCTCAACATGTTTGTATGTGCGTATGTCCCACCCTTTTCCAAGCCCTTAGCTTCCCACTTACCTGTATTAGTTAAGGTCAGCTTTCATAGGTGCTTCATGTTATGGCTTTATGATTCTTTACTTTCCATGAACCAAAGTTAAAATCCACGAGAGCTAGCACCCATGGGATTTCTTGATTTAAGGTAGTTATATTATAGTAGTTCATTTTTCAGTCATCTTATATTTGCATCGTAGGTGGATTTTAATGGAATCTTTGAGCACTAAAATACTTTTCTCTTTTAAAAAAGAAAGGCTCAAGAGTCTCCGTAAGTTGTTAATCTTGGAAAACCAGAGTCTGCTCACCTTCAATACCAAGATGGAACTGCACTCTAAGTTGGGCATGACTCATGCACCATTGAAATAAAATTAATATTTAATGTTTTAAGTTCTAAATGTGTTTGGTCACTAAGGGATACATTTGTTCAAGTACAAGATCCTTTTGTTCCCAACTAAAGCCTTGAAAAATGAGTCATCATAGAGTCCAATGTTGAAAGTTGAAACATTCAAAATAGTTAAGTTTATTAAATTCTTAGTGAACTTTGAAATTTAACTTTATTCACAACGGACCTTTATTTCAACAATTTAGCATTATTATTTGTCTTTCTACATGTGAATTACTTTGGTAAATGAAAATGACAAAAGCTTAAATTTTTTTTCCTGGAAGTGTCGGACATTCTTAATATTTCATGCTTTTAATTTCACATTTTTGTACAAATTTTACACAAATCTAGAAGTACTTCATAGACTTTCGATCTAGCGATTTTTACTATCTTGAATAGATTTCAATAGAAATTATTATCAAGATTAAAAAAAATCATATAGATTTTACCTATTAAGTTAAGATTTGAGTATCTTAGTTTAATTATAGGGAATTTATGGTCATGTGAGTTTTTCATGACATAGAAGGTAACAATGGCTATTGTAACCCTTCCACTTAGTGAATGATTTCAAGATTTAACGAGGAAATTGGTGTAGTCAGTGAACTTACTATAATAATAGGCATAGATATATTCCTGATAAGAACTTTTTGAATAAACTTTTAAGTTTGAAAAGATATTCCTCGTTCTTAATATGATGAATGTTGTTCTATTTAGGAAAAAGACATACACAGAATAGCTTGGTTTTTGACAAACACTTTGGCATACCTATATAAGAAGATGGATAGTGCATCCAATGTTATAAATTATGTTGTCACATTTTGAACCCAATTATTTATATGTGACTAGAGTCATTATCTTAGAGTTATGCTCGAATTTAATGCAGCTTAGATTTTTTTTGGGAAACCTAGACTTTGCAGCAAGAGGTCCTTGATTGATTTAAAGTTGAGAACTATCTAGTCTGACTATATTTTGTCTAAGGTGCTAACAAGCTTGTATTGGCATGTAATTCAACTAAATAATGAACCCTATGGATGGTGAGGATTCAAAATTCATACATCATTCCACTAATTCAATATGTTCATAGTTTCCACCCAGTGCAATGAAGTGAGATGATTTAGATGAGAAAATTCACATGAGTTTTGCTAGTTTTACTATTATGTTTTGTCGAAGGAAAAAGTTGCGAGTTTCACTTTATTTTGTTGATGTTTAAGCACTCAGAAGTCTCTTAAATCTCCATAATCTGATATTTGGCATATTTGTTGAAATGGTTTTGAATTTGTAATGCTTATTTTGTGATTTATTTATCTTGTATTCAAATTAGCTGTTGAATTTTGTATAAGTTACAGTATTGTAGAAACCAAATGAACGAACACTTATTGAACCATGCATGAAATTATGATGATGATGGTGGTTAACATCCACTGAGACCAAATTTTGGTCTATCGAACCTAAAGAAAATAAATTATTTAGTTTGTTTTAAAATTGTATTCCTATGCTCAAAGAGCTTGGAGAGAAGCATCTTGAGCTCACTATAATTTTGACATGTTAAAATGCTAAAAAGGTTGGTATTGCAACAAAGATTATGAAACTCAGATCTAATGTGGGTGTACGCAGGGAGCTGTAAGAGGAAGTTATTTTCATCCTCAATGTTCATAATATCACAGAGATGACATATCCTATCCTCCCATGGTGTTTTAGGAACTAGCCAACAACCTGTTTCACTATGGAGCTCATGCGAGTTCGTTCTTATCTTGGCTATATTAATTTTTTTATTTGAACTAGTTAAAACAGAGAGGCACTTATGATCTTCTAGAGTACGGTTGATGACGTCCTTATTATATCTTAACTTTCTTTTAGCCTCTAAATCTTTCTCACATCAGATTTTCTCTTTAAACGTAGAAGTAACAATATTTTTAATGTTATTAATATTTTTCAATGCAACATTTTCGTCGATCTCCCAATGGTTTAACCAGGCCTTGGTATCTTTGTACCACCCTCGCTTGATCCTTAGTTGTTTTTGGCTAGAATTTAAAGCTAGCTTAGGAAGTCTATGGTCCCCCATGTTATTGATTTTGTGCTTGTACAACAGGAGCCTAGTCATAGCTAGGCTCTCTATAGGGGAAAGACCCACTTCTATAAGGAGAATTCATGTTTCTACATATAACTATAGCTGAAATGTAGAAGGCTGAAAGGATTTAAGAAAGGAATGAGCGAAGGAGAAAACGAGAAGTCTTTCTGGCATGTAAGCTCAAGTTTGTTTTGAATTCAATTGGGAATGACTCAATTGCATTTGGAAGAGATTTTGGAAAAAGAGAAAACAATTTCAAATTCAATATATATGTACAAGTTAAGCAACTGAAAGGTTTCAAAAAAAAATGTGTTTGATTATATTTTTGGCATCTTTGTTCCCGACTTATTTTCCTTATTTTATTTTCCATCGTTCCCTTAATTCTATTTTCCAACCCATACATATGACTTTGTGGTGTGATCTACCTATGTTTGAATCTTACATCATTGCAATGAAATTATAAACATCTAACAAGAGATGTCAATTCAAAATCAAACCAAATACATGCCAAGCATGCTCTGAAAGAACATAGCAAAAATTCATTTGCATTTTCTTTTTTGTTTACTTTACATTCCCTTCAAACATATTCCGACATAGCTTGGGCATGCACTTGAGCTACACGTAAAATTGGTTAGCTACCACATAGAGTAAACATGAAGACACTCGTGGTTGTTCTCTTCTCTCACGAAGATGATGATCACTCTGGATTCTAATATCCCACATCAGATTGTCGAATGCATATTTTGAAGAAATCACTGATACCATCATATTCTTTCATTATGCTTCACCTATGGAAAGTTTAAAACTTTCATCGGTTCAACTAGAAGGGATGGACAATAGCCAAATTTCTTTGGAAATGGGTTAGCTTAGCTTCTATTGCATGTTCCAACTTTTAATTTTCCGGACATTCTTAAGATTTCATGTTTTAATTTCACATTTTTATAGAAATTTTACACAAATCGATAAGTACTTTACAACCTTTTGACCTAGCAATTTTTACTATCGTGAATAGCTTTCCATCAAAAATATTATCGAGATAAAAAAAAATAGCATGCATGGATTTTACCTATTAAGTTAAGATTTGGGTATCTTAATTTAATTATAGAGAATTTACGGTTATATAAACATGGATATATTCTTGATAAGAACTTTTTCAAAAAAATTTAGGTTTGAAAATATATACCTTGTCCTTCCTATGATGGATGTTATTGAAATGGTTTGGATCAAGTTAATCAGTATATCTCTATGCCTAAGATATATCATAGAAAATTATTAAAATTGTATACATTATATTACTCTAAAAGATAGGTGTAAAAAAGAAAAAAGAAAAAGAGTGAATTTTCATTTTGTATGGCCTGTTTTCAGGAACATCGACCACAAAATGAGAAAGTGGCTTCACACTCTTTGACAGTTTTTATGGTTTATGGAAATGGACGGTTACAGCATTCAAATATTTGATTGACGTTTCGAAAATTACGTGTAGATGGAACGAAAACATTCAGAAAAGTCTAAATATAAAGATGGAACAAGGCGAGAGAGAAACCCTCTAATTATTATATTTTTGGATTTATATAAGATCAGGGTATTCACAATAATATAAAATAAAACCTATACAGTGTCAAAATCTTTTTATTTATGTACAGTCCATTCAAAGGGTAAAACATTAACCATTATAAAATTGGGTTCAAAATATTTGATGTTTACAATATTCAAAAAATTCAGTGACGTTCAAAAGATTACGTGATACTGCAACGAAATGATAACCACATTTAGAAAAGTTTCACTGTAAGATGGGACAATGTCACAAGGAATCTGTCTAACTATTATATTTTTGGTTTTATATATGATCAAATATCTACAAATAAAAAAAAAGAAAAAGAAAGCAATATCTATAATCATTCATAAGATTACTGCTATTGCAACAAAAATCATGACCACATTCTTAAATGAGAAGTTGTCTAATTATTAGTATTTTTTAATATATATTTAATCAAGATCCATTAAGATAATAATTTAATGATCCTGCCATTTAGTTTTTTTTCTTCAAACCTAAAGAAACCCTTTGGACCACCTAGCAAACATTGTTAACCGGACAACCTGAACGGGGCTAACCTTCATCTTCGACAAGACAGATTCATCTTGGGCAGGACAGATTCAAAAAAGATTTATTCAAAGATGGAACACTGAAAAGTTGTCTAACTATTAATTTTTTGGAGTTGTATTATATTAGATATTAATCCTCTCACCGATATAGTATCAACAGGTAAAAAATATTTACCTTTCCAGCTAAAGTCTCAATGTTTTTATGCAACTGAAATAAATTTTTTGAGTGTAAAAACAGATTCAATATTCTCAAAAACTTAGGGTGCCTAAGTCATGTAAGTTTGACAGGTATTATGTATAATTTCTGAAAATTGTTACCTGATTCTATTAACATTTATTTCAAACAACCATTTTGAATTATATTGAAGAATAAAAGTTTCATATATATTTAAAAGAGGATAGAGTAGAATGACATATACACAATTCTATGTGTTAAAGTCTAATCCAGGTGGATCAAGTCAAAGTCGATCAAAGTTAAAGTCTTCAAGATGGAAAACAGATTCAATATTCTAAAAAACTTAGGGTGCCTAAGTCATGTAAGTTTGACAGGTATTATGTATAATTTCTGAAAATTGTTACCTGATTCTATTAAAATTTATTTCAAACAACCATTTTGAATTATATTGAAGAATAAAAGTTTCATATATATTTAAAAGAGGATAGAGTAGAATGGCATATACACAATTGTATGTGTTAAAGTTTAATCCAGGTGGATCAAGTCAAAGTCGATCAAAGTTAAAGTCTTCAAAATAGAAATAAAATCTTACAAGATGAAGGGGCTCTTCAACAACATTCCAATGAAGTTGGTTTCGTGTGAACAACCTCGAGATGCAGAAGTTGTCAGCATAAAAAATTGGTAAGTGGTAAAAAAAAAATGGTTTTATCCATCCAAACCATAACATAATCATGATATCAAACTTTAACCATATGTTATAATGTGGTGATACTATATTTGCCACCATTTAAAAAGCAACGCAGCAAGGGGAGAGGCCCGCGGGTTTGACCAAGAAAACTCTGCCTCATATCCTTTTCAATATACCAACGCGCTACTATGTTGAGCCTTGGTAGCATTCGATGAGATTCTTTTAAATATTTGCACAAACTATGGTTCCAAAAGAGCACATGCCCCACAACCCGCGACCCAAAAAATAATTGTAACCTATAAAAAACCACGTTTTTTGAATGCAAAAGAGTGGAGTTGGAGAGTGAGAACATAGTGTTTTTGCAGATAGGTACATGCATTATTCCCAAGGCACAGAGGCCATTAATGGCAACAAATCTTGAGATGAAATCTGTATACAAACAGTGCTATTTTGTCTTATTTGCAAAAGTGTATCTCGTTTTGCGTTCCAGAGGAGGTATCAGGCACAGACAAGAAAATTTATACTCATTTTTCTCAAAATTTCGCAAGGAGTTCAGTGGCGTTCTTTATTTCTGCTTCTGACAGACATAATTATGAAGTGTTCTCAAAACACTCAATTGTAAGCTTTTGAAGACTTGATAGATCAACCTTCCCATTTGGAAGGTTCCCAGAGACGTAGCCCAGGAGTGGTGAACTCCATTATCAGTTGTGTTTTCTAATCTTGGTTTGCATTTCTATGTTTATTTTCTTTGTGAATGTTTTAAAGCATCTAAATTTTTTGTTGATAAGCTTGTTTAAGGAGTATTTAACATTTGAATTTACATGTAGTCTAATGGTTAAAAGATCCTAAAATTTCTAATCAAAGTTTAACAAACAAATAGATGAAGCATAAAATATGAGGGAAAACACAATGGGTTTCCTGGGAAATTGAATGCTTTCTCAATATTAACACAGTTATTTATAGGACTACATAACAACAAAACCATGGGTCAATACCATGGGTCGAAAAATACTATGCGTCACTAATTCTAGGTAATGTGACCAAATCAACTACTCAACTAACTAACTAATTAATGCACTATTGACCATAGTGGACGATTGCGATTACAATTCTTACCACACCCCCTTGATCTCCACTAGACAATACTTTGAGCAATATCAATGCAAAAGGATGCATGTTGTTCTATGTCTCAGCTAGGCTTACATTTCAATCAAAAATTTCATTTTCATTTTCTTCCTTGATGTGTATTTGGATTTCTTCTTCTTTGTCTTATGGATATTGACGCTAAGTAGATTTTATTTAGCATCTTCTTTAGCTTTTGGAACATAGTGCAAGTCTTCTTCTTCTGTTTCAATATGTGTTTTCTCGTTGTCGTATTCATCTGTACACTGAAACTTTTTGTGAGAAAAATATGAATATATTTCAAATTTTGTTTGAAAGCATTCACATGTTCCACTTTATTATCTTCTTCTTTCGTTGTTTCAATGGCATTTATTTCATCATTCTCATAAGCTATTATAGCTCCTATGCTGATATGAACTATCTCTTTCTATGAGAGACAATCACTCACATCACTTGTCATGTCCCCACATTTTGGACATCAAAAGTGTTGACCTTTTCCAACACCTAGGGGGTCAAAAGATGAATTAATTACCTGACCTAAGTTTTGTCCAAATATTATCTACAAGTATTTTACTTAGTTTTATTTCATTAATTAATTCATTAATGTTAAAGTAATATGTGGAATTGAGCTTGCCATGTCAGGAAGGTGCAATGGGAAATCCAACTTGCCAAAGAGGAGAATTAGGAAATTTATGACAAAAGTAATCAGATGGAAAAGGTAAAGTGCCAAAAATCCACAGAAAAGCACTCAAAGAAAATAGAAGGAAACATTTGACAAAGGAGGGCACGATTTCCTTTTGAATAATAAAAAAAATTGCCATATGAAAAGCATGAAACATTGGTCGAAGGAGAGCGCAGTTTCTAAGTTGTATGGATGACTTAAATAGGGAAAGATGTTCACATGGAACCTAGTTTCCAATTACTCAAGGAGGGTGCATGAATTTGCCAAGGTTAGAGTTTCAAAGTGGATTACTTGCTCTCATAGGTCACCTATTTCCTATACCTACCAAACAAGTCACCAATGGTTTTATTTAAAGACAATTAGATCTCATTTACTTAGTTTGGATAATGTATGGTGTGATATTGATTAAAGCTAAGTTCATTAATGAGTGTTGTGCCTTAGTATATTGGGAGATGTGCCCCAAGCCCTCTCTTCCTCTTCCCCATTCTTCTTCTCCCCTTCTACTTTTATTGCAGGTGATGGTGAGATTATGATCATAATCATAATTTTTAGATCATACATATACAATATCTTAGCCACCCATTGAATATGAGCTCTAGTGAATCCGACCTTCACCTATGGTCCCATTCCCAGTTTGATGAGATATTTGGGCCTCCTACCCTTAGTTTTCGATCATATATGTAGAGAGATCAGTAATCCAATATTATTTCTATTTTCTTTAGAAAAATACCATATTATCTATTTTGTAATACAGTACAATTTTATGCTCCAGAAAGCTCCTATGTTTAGTTTCCATGAATGAGCCTCATTTTCCCATTAGATGGGGTTTTATGCGTTTTTATGAAATAAGAGAAAATATATGTCATGGGAAGAGTAATAAATTATTTGACATGTTCACAAATGATATATTCATCTCTTTTATCATTTCTGAGAAGGCCTTTATGTAAACATATACTAAATTTATAAATTATTGCACACCCTAAATAGTTGACTAGTTAAATTTGACTAGTCTCACCATTTTTGTAATTCAGAACGTTTTGTGCAGAAGAATGAACTTTCGGAAGTTTATAGATGTTTTTTACTAACCCCTATGTCCATTAAAACCTGTAAACTGAAATTTAGTTGGGTATGTACCCTTTTTTAGAAGCCATATTTGTGTAGGACCTCAGTAGGCCAAAATTGCCAAATTTTCCCAAATCTCTCCTAAACTTCCCAAACTTGTCCAAAACTATTCCAAAATATCCAGAACATTATTTTATGCTTTCTAAAGGTATGATAAAATCTATTTACTTTCCCCCAAGCCTCTCATTGAAAGGATTTGAAGGAATATTCCTAGTTTCACGGTTGGGTGACCTAGAAGTGTGGGAGTAAGTTTCAGCATAGCTTACTCTAAAACCTAAATGGTCCCCAATATAAATGTGTTAGGGAAGATGATATATATTTCCTGAAATTTTCCTTTGTTTCTTTCCTCTTCCTCTTTCCATGTCTATGAATTTCTCACTAAAATACCTTTATATGCCTAGTCCAAAAATGTATTGAATGTATGCAAGTTTTATATCATATTTTTAATTAAATTTGTAGCAGTATTAGTGTTCATATATGTATATCAGATATGGAACATTACAATGGTATTAAATCACTTTCCTCCACTCCTTTGTAAATAAGGATATCTGTTGATTAATTTTGCAGATCACCAATTCAAGTTGCAACCATGAGGGTTGTACTGGTAGTTGAAGATGATGAGTTTGATCAGTTTGTTAAATAAGAAGATGTGATCTATGTTAATTCTGGATTGCAAATTTCAAGAGACAAAGATGATTACTTTGGTGACCATATGGAGTATGAAGAAAGCAATGTTGAACTATGAATTGCTAATCCTAAGGATTTAGCAAAGATGATAGATGCAATTGAAAACTTACCCCACCACTATAAAGAGTTTCTTTCTTTTGGGGAAGAGATTTGTAAATTCATTCCTGTCAAAGAGTATTTTTATTGCAGATTTGGATTTGATCCTAAGGATGTAGATGATTATTCTATCAAGAAAATAAAAAATCATTCTTAGAGGAACCAAGTTTCTCCACCTCTTTGAGCAATGAGGAGGAAGAAGGAAACAAAAGTGAAGAGTCATCAAATCCATCATCATGTTCAAGCATTATGAGATTCTTTGGTTTTTCTTTAAGAATATTCTCCACAAGTAATGATCATAGTACCATTAAAAAAAGAGAAACCTCAAGTTTCTTGAAAGAATATGCTCCAGAAGATCTTTCTTGTTCCCCATTACTCCAAGAAGAGAATGAAGATGAATGCACTTCCAGTTTCCTTGTGAATAATATCTAGACCACTGCTAAGGATGTGGGTTAATGTGGTGGTGGAAATACATCTTTTGGATCATATCCAAAAGGATATTACAAATTAGAATTACAGTCGCCTTTTGAGCAACATAAGGAAGAAGAAGACAAGGCCACACCGCTTAGGTATGAACCTGAAAATTTGGTGGAGGAGAAGGCCTCCCTAATATCACTTTGGGAAGATGGTAAGATGAAGAACATGGAGGATAAAGGTTCTGATTTTAATAGTATCCATGTTCACCTGCAACCATGTGATCCATGGGAGGATACAAAGTCTTCATTTGCATCTGAGGTATGCAAAAGGAAGGCCAATTGAGAGTGTAATGTCCCCCAAAATTGAAAATAAAAAAAAAATTCATTAGGCTAGTATAAACTACCTAGGAATGGACATTATTGGACTTGCAGAATATAATGTACACTAAATGAACCACTTATTTATTGTAAGTTGTTCTTACGTTTTACTTCTTTCTTTCAATTATGTTTGTTACTGTATTTTTCATTATGATGTCGTAAATCTGATTGCTAAGCTATTCTTATGTGTTTGCATTATTGTGTATGTGTAATTACTTTGATTATGTACTTCTTTACTATCAGCATGACTTCACTTATTATTTACATGTTCTAACTTAACTTTGTTCTTGGAATCAAAGTGGGCGGAGTGGCAGGACTAGTTCTCCCATGTGACTAACTGAGAGGTAAAGTTTCTACTTGTCTAGCGGGCTTACTTAGTTCAGTTTGAACTAAGGCACTCTTAACTTGTTTACGTGCAGGTGTACTTACCCTTGCAACTAGTGAAACCTACCGATTATTATTGCTTCGTACATACTTGGTTTAGTGACAAGGTAATTTTTATGATTAATCCTTTTAAGACCTAGACTGCTTATGTAAGTGATGCTTATTATTCATTATGAGTTACTGATCAATTGTTCGTATTTTAACCTAGATGTATTTCATATTTATTTTATCAAGGGTATTGACATATCTCATTTTTTCTCTTGGAAGGTTTACCAACCTTTTTTTAAATACCAATTCTTGGTTCTATGAAAACAATGGTTACCATGGCATAATTCATATTCCATGGTTCTAAGCTTATTTCCCAAGGAGGAAGATAAGACAAGGTTTAAAGGCTCAACCCCTAATATACACCATGCATATAATACTTATACCCTACATTAAACTATGGGGTAGCGAATATATACCATGGTCTAAACGTTGACATTGGGGTTTTAACATTATGCAACTGGAAAAGGTGGCAATGATATTGTGTCATTTACAAACTATAGAAATGTGGGTTTTAGCATGGATAATGGACAACATGCCGGTGCCATTAATGTGCCTTGGAGTTCGTGGAGGCCCAAGGTTAGGGCTTGGCTCATGATGGACTTTGGTCATTTGCTCTGTTTGTTGTTTGTTTGGTCTCGGCTCTGCGCAGTGGGTGAAGGGAACCCCCAGGGCATCGAAGGTATGGTATCATTCGGATTCACTGCATTGTCGTTGGTTTGTTTCTTACTATGGATAATCATGCTTCTTATTATCAAATTTTTGTTGTGGTTGCAGGTGGCAGGTTTGGCGAGAAGGTGTATGGCTCATAGCGTGACTGTGAGCCACAGTCCAACATTACCAATATGGTAAGCCTGCTATTCAATTCTTACTCACCACCTCTTGGCCTTAATCCTGGGTTTTAACTTGTCATGGTTTGGGTTTGGGTTATGGAGTTTTGTTGGCCTTTAGGTCTGTATTTAAAGGAAATGGAATGTAATGTAAAGAGGGTTTTAACCATAAGGCGAAGCTTGAGACCTTTAATAGGCTCTACATGTAAATGGTGATTTCGAGGTTTTGAATTATAAAAATGTACACATTGGCAGTACCATTGCTTTCAATGGTGCTATGGTCGTTGAATGATTGTGTAGACTTGCTTTAAGACTTAATATTTTGGGTATGCAATCTGCTATGTTGTTTGTTATTTAAAATTGAGTTTTGTGTGGCATTTTTCTTCATGGTTGGAATGTGTGGAATCATTTCCATTATTAGCTTAGTTATGATAAATAGAAAAGTTGACAGCGTATGGCTTGGGGCCATGCCATGGATGGCATAGGTGCTTTCCATGGAAGCTGTGAAATCATAGACTGTTTATATTTTACCTTTTTTTTTTATAAAGTGCAATGTGGGAAGCATAGAAGTAGTGGGTCTGAACCCTAGATGACTATCGTTTCTATAGGTGGATTTGTTGACAGTGCAAGATAGTTGTTTATATTTACTGTGTAATTTATTTATAAGCTATGGTTATGTAAATGCACTGTATAGATTAGTAAAGGTATTACGACCTCTATGTAATGATTTTCATGACCGTGTATTTAATGGTGAAGGCTGTGGCCATTTATAAAAGAAACAAGACACTTCAGGATTCGATCCTGGGTCATTTTCTATAATGGGTTTTGATTGATATAATGTTTATGAATATGGGAAATAGAGAGTCCATAGGATTTGATCCTGCGACCTCATTGCACTTACATGGTTCTTATTTTAATATGGTTACGAGGGCTTGCGTTATCTTAAAATATTATTGTATATGTATTATTGTTGTGGTTTGTAGTAAGGCCTACGAGTTTGCTTGGATGCCCACCAGAGTTGATACTACGACCTCTATATATTAGATTTTGATGAGGTTTATAAATTGGTTCCTGTGTATTAGTGTTTACTGTATATTTTAAAACACATGGCATCCTACTTTATGTAAGTAAAATGGAAATGGTTGTCCATAGGAATCATTCCTGTGACCTTAATGTAATTCTATGGTTTTAATTATTGATATGAAACGTAGGGTTTATTGAAATGATTACTGCGTATAAGTTATAATGTGGATTTTATTCGGGCCCTTGTAAATTATGGATGCGATTCTTATGGTGCATATTTATAATATTAAATATATGTGGATTTAATTAGGAAAATGAACTTTATCTTAGTCCCATGAATGGTCTTGATACTTACTCTGTTTAATTGCTTATGATAATGTTTATTTTTAGTATAAACGATTTGGTATTTAGCCTATATTTGTTATGCAGACCTTGTAAGGTCTCCTCTGATTTTTATATTAGATTTAATATGGTGTTGATAGCTAGATTTATAATTCTATTTTATAACTTTTATTACACACACACACACACACACACACACACACACACACATATACCCATCGTTTACTGGTTATATACCAATAGTATTCTTATTTTGTTTTTCTTGTTATTGGAAGTAGATGATATTAAATTAAATCTAGGTTTTAATTGCAGCATGGCTTTGCTGACAAATGAAATCTTTCAATAGAGTATATAGGCCAAAGAAAACAGCTGGGAAATAGATCTGCAATAAAACCTAGTTTGTAATTAACACAGTTTAAACAGTAAGAATAATACAGGAAGGAAACTAAGGTGCAAACCCTTGATAAACATGTATACATGAATGAAAATGAATAAGTAAAATAATGAATAATTCTTGGATAAATCTAGCAGAAGAAGTAAAGTACAACCTAGGGTTAAAATTTCAAATGTAAACCCTAGAAGATTTAAACAGAAATAAAACACATAGGGTTAGAACATATAAGGTAAACCCTTTCCTAATTCATCCATCTTTTATTCTAGAAAAATAGATTAAGTAGTATAGGATCTCATACCTCTAATCTGAAGCTTCTTTAATGACTAAACCTGCACACTCAAATAACCAACATTAACAATTCAGAGGCATATCTGACCTTTCTATTATATGACCGAATCACTTGGGAACTACCACGTTCCACCCAACCATGACCCGAAACCATTCCTGGTTTCAATATGGATCCCCCCAAGCTAGAATCCAACATGCAAGCAGCCTAGAGCTCCTAAGGTAGGGTTTCCTGTCTAGTATATCAGGTCTGGATCAGTTCTCCTTTTCCTTCCAGGAAATTTTTCTTCAAGAATTCACTTGAGAGCAAAATAGGAAGAATAATGAATCCCACAAGATAGATCAGAACACCAAGCCTTTCCTTGGCTTGAGACTTTATAGACAGAATTTTCAGTCAAAAAGACAGTTAAATCAAGAAACCTTGATTTCTTGATTTAAGCCTTTTTAATTAATTTTGGGTAATTTTTAATACTTTAACTTAGGAACTTTCAACTAGTTCCTGATTGGAATTTTGTAGGTATTGTACTATTTATTATCTTTTAATAATAAATAATACTGGATGGAGCTTTTCTTTCTTTCTTTCATCATTAATATTATTACTATATTTATTCTTTATACATACCATGTATAAAATACATAATAATATAACATTTGTTAACATTTGTGTTTGGGCATCATATATCATGATCCCTAGACTTAATGACACTTCTTCAGTGAGGTTAAGTAGGTAGATGGTTAGGTCTACTAGGCTAGGAAACTCTAACCATCCTTGCATGTTTGATTCCCTCATATAACATGGTAGTTCTTTAGTACTAAATGAGAATACATAAATTCAAAATTTTATTTAATCACTTATAAATAAATATGATGAGATCAATATTTCTAATAGTCTTTTTCACTCGGAAGTTATTAAATTCTTTTTAGTAACCCCTAGCGCTTACCAATGCCCATACTCAATGCTTAACAGGGAGTTACAAGCATAGTACAATTCCAGAGCTCTTCACTCAACACTAATGCTAGGATGTACTTATATGATACACCTAGAGATACAATGGCCAAGGATCTGATGCTCCAGAGCTTATGCTCAACATCAACATGGAAGGCTCCAAGCATTATGCCCAACACTTCCAATTATCTTTTCATGTGTTCCAAACTTCTTACTCAACACAAATGTAAGTACTCATGTGCTCTAGAGCTCCTCACTCAACAAAAAACATCTCATCAATCATATGCTTCAGGGTCCACGCCCAAAACAAACAAGCATATATATATATATATATCATCAATAATTGGCTTACACCCAATATATAAAACAAATCATCATGTTCATATGCAGTGGGTTCTCCGACCCAATATATCAAAATAAAATAGCAAGATAAAATCATAATCAATAGGCTCATGCCTATAAGTGTTAGGTCCAAAATTCACGATATTATAGTTAGGGAAATAAGATCACCCGTAGTTTCTCTGTAGGTGATCACAAGATCTGTATAAAGTAAGGTGATGTTTTCAATGGTGATAATAGATATTTTGGATCAGATCCAAAAGAAGAACAAATATCACATTTGAAGTCATCATCTGAACTTCCCAATGAAGTCAAGATATAATCCCCCACTAGGTGGGTGTGAACTAGGAATATTGAAGGAGAAAAAATTGATGCAGACAGAGGAACAGAGTTCAGAAATTTGGACTCTCTTGCAACATGATGAATCTAAAATGGCAAGGCATGAGATGCTTTCTGATTTTTGTACATATCGCATTTCATTCCAACCTTCATATATACCCTCCAATTTACACCATGGAAGTTATTTTGCAGAAAATTAAAAGGCCGACATGTATGATGAGAATGAGTTTTGTGTTGTGGATCCATGCAACAAGAAAAATAGTATTATATGTCATGTTTTATAAGAATAAAAATTGGTGGAGTATAACCTGTGCAAGATAAACCTGAGGGTTGAAACCCTAGTTTTTTTTTTTAATAAATTAATTTATAAAATTTTTTAAACATATACATTGATAACTGAGTAAACAAATTAAACTACAAGAATTTAAGTTATGCGTTAGACTGATTATATTCTTATCTCAAAAACTTATAATATATTTATAAACTCTTTTATTTTTTTTAAATACTTCATAAATAGGTTAAATAACATCAATACTCGTGTAATAACGAAATAGAAGCAAATAGAAGCTAGTGCTCAATTAATAATTAATTTAAGAATACATCTATATAAGGGTTATCTTCCAGTAAACCCTAGCTATTCTATCCTGAATCGATAAGTATAAATTTTTAAAATTTACTTTACAACTGATCCACAATCTTCACAATAACATCATTTACTTACAAGAGATATCTTTAACAGTAAATTTATATCACTAACAGTGAAGAAGAAAAACATATTTTTTTACAGTAATATCAGTTACAAGTTGAATTATAATAAACAGAGTAATCGAAATAGGATTCACTTAAAACTATAATTACAAGATAAACCTCTTTTATTTTATAAACCAGAGTATGATATTACCCAACCATAAGGCTGTAATCCTTTTTACAAGTCAAGAAAAGATAACTACAAGTCACTGGTTATAATCCGAAGCTACCCAGCAACATGCAAGGGTTTTAACATCAAAACTAAGTAATAACTGAAACTAAGCATCTAAACAATGGAGGAACCAAATCCATGCTTCCTTTCCAACTGTAACCCTTTTCCTTTAACCATTGTAAGTAGGGAGATGCCACATTAAACTACGGCTTACCCATTTTAGCCATGAAGTCAACCAGCATTGGAGAGGTTTCTTCCAAGCCTGAAGATGAACTGTAACCTACAAGCGAGACCGGGTGCTTAGTTAGATGCTGTATTTTCTAGTACTAAAAATGTAACTTGATTTTTAAAATAATAGCAGGGTAAAAACTTTACCTGTAATCAAATAAATCTAGAGCTAAGGAGGTAACCGAACTAGCACGATGAACAACACCTTGAAGAAAAAAACCCTCGTGCTAACCTGTGACAGAGGCAGCGGGGTTCACATTCCATACTACACCGACGATGGAGCAGGTTAAAAGCTATGGCAAGGGTAACGCTATGACCCAAAACTCTAAAATACTAACAGAGTAAAACCACTCTCACAACAATACAATGCTTGCAGAAAGAAACCAAGATACAAACAATGTATCACTCAACTCTTATACAAGAGTTGCATCACTTCACTACACTCAAAATGGAGCTGTAAAACGTGAACAGGAGAGCCTCTCATGGCTGCAAAGAAACCAGACACTATAGAGCCAAACCCTCAAAGAAGAATGAAGAAGATAGGGTTACATTGCAAGTTTATAAATCGATCATTGCATGGTGGTGCTTCTCCACGTGCCCACTGAAATTTTTGGTCAAGAGTGGGTTGAGCCATATAGTTATCCTGCACTGTCGAATGCAACAATATTATTGCCAATCATATATATTTTTATCACTAATGATAAGGTTTGGTATCATATCATTGTTATGTCGAATAACATTGAAATCAACCCTTCGGTACAATCATATATTATATACATCCAACAATATATTTGGTATAAAGTCAATTCTTAGTATGTGCTTTTCGATAACACTACAATCAATCCATTGTGAAAACATATTTAGAACTTATTATCTTTTGCATTGAATAATGCTAAGTTCAATAATTGGTAAATGAATATAAGTGGAGTTGAATATTGAAATTTATGCCTTTGACTTATAGTCAATAGTACTCCTAATGATTCTTCACACAAACCTTATTATAAAGGAGTAATGCTATGTTTACATTAGTGTTATGCAAAATCAAAGTTGGTAAGGTCAATATCTTAGGTTCTACTTGTAAATAAAATTTAGGTAGTATTTTCTACACAAGCATAACTCTTACATTTGCATAAAGTAGACAATGTCATAGATGGGAGACTTCTTGGAAGTTAGTGATATTTTGGTTTCCATAAAGAACCAATGCTTAGATTAGAATTGGTAAATAAAAGATAGTAATACTATCCAAGGTTAAAGCTAAATTCACTTGCTAATATTATTAAGTGATATGGTAATGTAAATTTTGCTACAATACTTGTGTCATGATGAAACTTGGAAGATCGAAATTATAACTTGACGACTATTTTGCAAGTGAACAATTATAACGGTATACAATAATAAGCTGATAATTATTCTCTACTAGAGAAGAATTAAATATAGAGCTAAGTAATCTATTGTAAGCTTTTTCTTTCAAGGCGTTAGATTTATATTCATGCTTATAAAGCAACATTTTAGATACTAGACATAGCAATAGCAGTAAATACTTGCTTCAGTAAAAGCGTCTTTATATTAAATTAAGAGCTCTATGCTCATCAGTAAAACTTGTGAGTAACTTGGCTTATAACTTTAAAGACAAATTCTTAAGGAAAAACATGTTGGTGAAAGACATTAGTATGTCAAGGATTTTGGTCTTTACTAATCAACTTAAAATACTGTCATAGATGCAAAAAAACAAAGAAAGTTACTTTACCTCATAGTAGCCTTAAAATCTATTAATCAAATTATACTCTAGCATTTTATATATGCTAAAGAAGTACATCTATATTTAACGCAATAACAAACTCCTACTTTTTCAAAAATTTACCTGCTTAACGTGTAAGAATCAGAAATCCGGCTGAGTTAGCAATTGCTAAGTAAACCCCAGTTTAGAACATAGCTTCTCACCTACTTGACAAAAGAAAATCATCAGTACAGCTAGAAGTAATTGAATGCATGACATATATTTAACATATCAAAATTAAAAGGGTATTAATTTTTATGTGTTGAAGTTAATCACTACTTTTTTTAACTGTTTCATTTTTCTGCTAGCCGCTAGTAGTTATCAAACTACAAAATTAGACATTTTATGTTACATTAAATATATTAATTTTTTGTGAAAATTCGGGGTTGTGACAGATAAGATGAAATAGAGCTATGTGAACTTACTATCTTGTAGAGATCATATCCTCATGGTGGTTTAGATGTCCCATAGTGCACTCATGAAGGAGGAAGAAGAATCAACCAGGTTCACTCATGAGTTGAAGATCACTAGTAACTCATTGAAGAGCATACAAAGATCACTTCAAGATTCAAAGTTGTTGAACTATCAAATTCAAAAGGAGTTGAGGGAGTCACACCTTTCATATTGCATGGAAGGAAATGTTTTGGGTATAATGGGGAAATCTCATGTGGAGGAAGGACATGAGAAAAGTACTTATTTGTAGGTGTTTGTGAGGAGGCATGATGAAGAGTATTTTGGCCAAGCACTTGTTGGTATGCAGAATGGCATAGAGGAGTTCTTAGCTATGATAAATATGGCCAAGTACATTCCAAGTTAATCAACAAGAAAATATGATCATTTATTCATGGTTGGGGTAGATAAAGATATCATAGAAATAGAGGATCAAATATTTACTAGAATTACTTGCATCAATGAAGGTTTGTTTGACACACATGCTTTGAAAGAGAGACATTATGAAAAACCATTATGGTTGCTAGAATCTCATCCATAGGATATGGATAATCAAATTCCCTATGGATCAAAAAATAAAATTCCTTATTCATCTATTGATTGCATGGATAGAGACATCTTTGGAATAAAGACTATGGGAGGTAAAGAGTTGAATTTATGTAATAAATTCTCTATTATGACTGAAATTATCCTGACATGTCTGCAAACACAAAGACATATTTTGAAGCCATGATATATCTCTAGTACATATGCACAAGAGGTGCATGGTGATTTGTATGTGCCTAAAGGACTTGAAATAAAACAAAATAGAGACCAAGCACTTGCACTTTTTCAGAGAGATTTGGAGATGCCTCTTGGTGAAAAGTGTATATTCTCGAGGGAGGCACAAGATGGTACAAACTATGAATCATTCAAAGGAGTCAAGGATTCACCTACTTGTTTGGTGGATGGGTATTACCCAAGTTTCAAATTGGTTCATGACTTTCCATCCTCTACACCTTTTACTACAACTACAACACATGAGAATCACAACCGGGTCAGGGCATTCTTCTTTTTGGTGCCAAGTAAGGAGAAGGAGGCACCCGCAATCATCTATGAGGATTTGTTGAGAGCACAACCCCATTCTCAGCAACAACAAATGCATCCATGTACTTTCTTCGATTCGTCCATTCATGGTGGTGATTGAATGACCAGTGGCAGAGAGTTGAGCCATTGGGATTGTGAACATGGGAAAGCAATAAAATCCTTAAGCACATGGGATCCTACCAAAGCACTAGGTATCCTAATAGGTCATACGTATAATATAAGGGAGGAAAGACTCAAGGAAGATTATCCACCCTATAAGGAATATCTAGATATATACTATTCCCTCACCGAGAAGGTCATGCATTGTCATGGAATAACATAGGGTCACACGGTTTTCTCCTTGGTGGGTAGGCTTATCTATTTCCAAAGTGTAAAATTATTTTTCTACTAGTTATACATATTATTATCAATGGTGATAATGATGATTATTTCCCAATGAGACCATCTTTGATATATTTGTTCTTATGAAAATTGGTAAGGAATTAATTTATTTGTCTTAACATTTTTTCTATGGTAAAAAAAATTAGAGATAATATTTTCTATATAACTTTGTCTTTGAGGAGTTTACACGTTATGAATATTAATAAAATTACAATTAAATTCAAATTAAGACTTAATATGCACATAGGCATGGAATTCCAAGATAAATTCCCATCCATTCTTCATTTTTTTGTATAAAAAAGATTAATTATTTTTATTTCCCATAGGTCTTGTTCGATTCACAATTTCATTATTAATCTTATAGACGTTTGTTCACAATTTAACTCACTTCTATTTTTCATTTATCAACTAGATAATAGAAAAAAAAGAAATCCTACAAATAAGTAACTAAAAACAACAATGTTATATATAATATAGACAATAGTTATGTGATAACAAAAAATAGAAAAGAATCCTCTCTTGAAAATGATAACAGAGAAATAACTAACATCTTAAGGAAAGAACATCTCTTCAAAATACTTTCTCTCCCCTTTTGTATTTGGAAAAAAAATCCTTACCTATCTCCCTTATGATGTACCGAGGTCACATTTGAGAGATTATTATTAATTAATCTCCACCTAAATATGATTATCCATGCAAAGCTGCTAAGGGATGTCTCCACCTAGTTGACTACAAATTAATGATACTCAACTTATGATCTCTTTAGAAAAGTACACCCTCGAGGGAGGTGCACTTCTATCCATATTGGTTTTTGGTTGGAATGGTTCCTTCTTTATGGGATCTACTTATGATCTCTTTAGAAAAGTACACCCTCGAGGGAGGTGCACTTCTATCCATATTGGTTTTTGGTTGGAATGGTTCCTTCTTTATGGGATCTATGGTTGGGGTACACTCTCGTGTTTTTCTTCATTAGAGACGATTCAAAGATAATTTTGATTTTCTAACATGGGGTTTCTGATTTCATAAAATTATATGATTCTCTTAATTTTTATTTATTTATTACACCACAATTTTTTCTTAAATTTAGTTATGACTATTCTTATAATAATATATATTTTCAAGAGTGAAATCCCTTTTTATATTTCAATTGTTTATTCATGAATCAACATATTTATACTTTCTCTTAAGTCTCAAGTGACTTTTAGTGGAAGATGAAACAATGTTTAGAAGAGGTTTCTGATCCTTCATGTTGATTATTTTATGACTAGACTAAATACCAACATAATCATATCTTTACTATGTGGGAAAAATTCTAACCTCAATGGGAAAAATATCAACCTCTAATTGTATGATTATATACCTCACATTAATTATTTAATAAGTGTATAATAAAAACGTAATCATAGACTTATTTTAACCTCATTACTACTCTTTATTTTAAAATTTAAATCATAAAAAAAATGTATGGATTACTTTGATTTTTGTGCAAGCTAAAATTTCATAACTATAAATGATAATTAGAATAGCAAGTGTTGCAATAAACAAGACTCTATGTTTTTCCCATAACCAAATCTATCTATTTATCCTTAAATTTGTTTTCAAAACTTAAAGTAGGTTTTCAATCCCCATTAAACATTTTTCCATGCTATGATTTTTAGTTGAGCTTAATGTGGAAGTAAATTTCAAGATATTTGTATGAACTAACTTCATATAAATTTTTAAGTGATTTTATTGTATTTTGCAATCATAAATTTTGTTTTTTCATAGTATCATGTAGGAAAGCTATAATAAAAATGAATATAATTAACATGAAAAAAGAAAGATGATGACTATTCCACCTAAAATATTCCTAACATGACTTGCCTCCTCCAAATATGTCTCTAAATTGTAATTATAATTTTTCAAAAGAATAATGAACAAATAAATATTGTAATGTCCCTACTTGGAATTTTGGAGAAAATTACAAGTTGGGCAAATTCAAGCTTAACTGGCCATGACACTAGAGGGTTCCAACTTTCACCAAATGGTCCCGAATTTGAAAGGAAATGGTATGGTGAGTATTAAAAAAATTCTAAGGTTTTTAATGGACACTTTGTATCTGACTTTAGACCTTTGCAACCTTTTTTAGGTTTAGGGATAAATAGTGCAAGTTTAAAAGGAAAATATGTTCAACCAGTCCTTCTTGGTTTGGCTCCAAACACCACCAAACCTTTCCAAAATTATTATGGAGGTATCCTATGGGATTTAAAACATACTAAAATAAATTATAAACTCAATGGTAAAATCCAAAATTCATTTTGAAATGTTACTAAAGTTTGTACAACTTTGGCCAATTTCCACCTTTAGACTAGTGAAACCCAAGTTGACCCAAATGCACCCAAATAACTTCAATTTATGTATGGAAGAGATTAAGTGGTATTAAAAAATCCTCATGAATATATTAATTTTCATACACTTTCCAATTGTTTCTTCAACTTTATTTTCGACATAGGGAAAATGGAACAAAACACTAGGAAAACGATGTTAAAACCCCCAAGGGTAGATGACACCTTTGGATCTCCAAATGCAGTACGAACCTCCCAAATTGTGGAAAAAAGTATGGGGATGGATATAATACATATGGGGATATAATTAATCATGGGAATTATCTCTATAAACATATTATAAAATGAAACATTCACATGACCACTTTTAGGGAAATTGGTTATGGGAAAATTGCATAACTAGCTCGATTTTGACATATGAAAGGTTGAGTTAAAGGTTCATATCAGGATGTGCCATATAGATACCATATACAACATAAAAATTTCTTCACCAGTAATATTAAACGTCAGATAAATCCATTCATACAAGAAGTGTATACAACTCATTCAGTATGGGAGTCAAATACATGAAAACTAATGATTTAATAGCATGGAGTTGCAAGCGTTTCACATATGGATTTATTGGATTTGAAGTCACAGATCATAGGGACATGAAATTAAAGAATAATACATCATATATGGATTCCAAAACATAATCAAACTCAAATAATATGACTCATTCAAATTTGACATAAAACTACTTCAAGATTGAAGCCAAATCCATGAAAAGTAATTATTCAAGAGCATGGGAATGTAAGACTTTCATACATGTATTTATAATGTTTATATTTAAATAGAATATAGATATGATATTACATATCCATACATCATATATCAAATATTTGACATCAAATATACTAATCAAAGTCCAAGCACCACTCCAATAAGTGTGCCCTCAACATGAGAGTGTGGGGGAATGGAGAAGAAGGAATGAGAGAATAGGGAGACAGATGAGAATTAAAAGTGTATGGAAATTAAAACTACAAATAAAATTACTTCATTAATATCCAATTAGATATCTCAACTTCCTCTCCATCAGACAACTTGGAAAGGAATCCAACTCCCTCGAAATTGGTTCACAGGCAAGGAGAGTGAACACTCACCATGCAATGGACAACCAAACGATCTCCAAAATACCAAAGGTCAATTAAGAAATGATCCCAAAACAATTATCCTTACCCGTGACATCCTTTTAGGAAATCAATGAGGCATCCTAAGGTTGAATTTACCTCCATGGCATTCCTCCAATTCATCTTTGTGGTTTAGTAACTACTATGACACTTGTATTCCTCTTCATGCTCCAATTCTTTCCCCAATTCGAATGGTTTCCTATAACTCAAAAATTATACCTCCTGGTGGATATTTTTATCCCTTTCATTTCATATTTTTCATATTTATGCAACGAAGTCTGAATTTATCATACTTGTCATAGAATCTTTCATTATTTGTCATTATAGAGTGCATGGAATATCCTTCCAAGAGGAACACATTGTATTCTAGTCTCTTCCTCTTCCATGAGAGTTGCGATCTATCACGTACCCCAATTTCAATAACATTTTATGTTTAAGAAAACATTATATTTTACTTTTATTGTAAAGTTTATGACTATTGACGAAGTGGGGTCAAGGATGACTGTAATTACTAATGTTGAATATTTTATTATTTAATAAATAAAAGATCAGACAAATAGCCTAAGGAGGCTGTTGAATGAGTGTCCACTGACCCATTAGGAGGAATAGACTAGGGTGAGATCAAACTGACAGATGGCAACATCCTCAATCACTTCTAGCTGTTGCAGGGGGAAACTTCCCTAATTTTGTGGTCATATTCTCCAAGAAATTGGAAAAGAGTAGGTGGCTCATTAATTGAAAAACTAACCAAAAATACCTAGGCATGAATATATCTATCCATCGAATTCAGCAAGAGGGTGTTCAATCTTTACCTTGTGAAATTTCTGAAGTTGAGAAAGGAGCACAAGATATTCGACGAGGGGAAATTTAGAAGTGGATTGACTATTTAAGACTGCATTCAGAACTAGTGCAACTGGATAGTTGAGTTCTTTACTACTGAAGACAGAAGTACTATTATTAAGTACTTATGTGGAGTTGTAGGGGTATATAATCCCATTTCTTCACATAGTGCCTTCATCTTGGTGGATCAGTGGATAGGCTCTGGGGTATTAATACAAACATTTGAGCTATATTTAGGAAAAGGTTGGGTGGAATGGGATCTGTGGGCTATTTGTCTCTTCTACAAATTTACAGGTTCCATTGTGTTATCATATTTATTCATGTCAAACTAAATTATTGGAATGAAAGTAGACATGCTTATTTTTTCTATTAGTATTTATTATTTGAATAAATGAACCTAGAATTAGAATTGATTGATTAATGAGTAAAATTCTTTTCTGCATTTTTCCACTCAGCTTACGATGAAGTACTCTAGTATGAAAGGTTTGTTTAGAGGTAAATAGGAATGATTATACATGGATAGAATGAATATGAACTAATATTGAACTTTAGAGTTTCCATTGAAATAAATCAACAATATTTCCTCTAATAAGATTACCAACATTATCTTCAAATAATTGTTAAAACATTGAAAGATTTTATTATTATTTACCAGCTAATTACCATAATAATTCCACTCCTAGGTCTTAACTTTTTATACAAAAACCTCTAAGATTTTTACATAGAGTCTATTATGGTAACCTGTTGTCACTCGGTCATAAAACTGTGTATAATATAATATAATAATAATTACTGTAATACAATCAACATAGTTATACTTAGTAAAGAAAATTCATTATTTATTTAATACTTTAAAAACCTAAAATACAAACAATGCTACTCTAGTTATATTATAGTAAATAATACACCGTTAAACCTCCTTTTGTTCTTTTTAAAACATCAAACACAGTAAGTTCATGATGAACAGTCAATCGACTGAAAATGATTAAGATTATAACATATATTGTATCATAGTACCTTAAGTACTTCAGAAAAGAAACTGTAAACATTCAGTATAACTCTATTATTATTATTATTTGTAAAATTTTCTTCTAAACCCTAATCTCTAATACATACCTTTATATCCAAATTTCCAATACTGTTTTAAAAAAAACAAACCCTAGGTTAACCCCTTATGGCATAGATTGCACAAACAAAATCGTAATAGCTAATTTGCTAATGGATTTAACCCATTTATAGTCGTATCATAATTTACAATTAATAATTGAAATAACATAAAAACTAACTACCATGATTAATGCACTATGCAACCAAAAAAACAAAAGGAAAAACAAATGCTAATAAGTATTTACATTATGGTCGTAGGATCTCCCTCTTAGAAACAAATTAATATCAAACAGAGTCTTTTAATTTATCAATAAATTTACCAACAGTTGCCAGATGGCCTTACTCATAAAACAAAAATTCCTTAATGTATTTGTAGCCACGAAAGAGTTACAGTGGCCGAACAAAGGTGGAGAAAAATTCCACATATCTAAATCATAGTATGCAAAACGACAAAAAAATCCTGGAATAATAATTTTCTTACCTTAAAATGACATCAAAAGATTTGTAGCTCATTTATAAAACCCTAGGGGTTATCATTAAGGATGGCCATACGGCCTCCTTCACTAATTAAAAACAAAACAACAAGTTTGACGACAAGTATTTTGGACGATGTAGTAACATTTTGTAGGAACCATTTTGATGCCACACACACGAATGACGAAGGGTACCTCAAGTTTGGGACTGAGGCTTACCCGAAGCCTTTATTTCTCACACTCTTCAGCTCAGGGTTACGCCCTTGGATTTCGACTGGGTATTGCCAAGTATTTATTTACCTAAATCAAACAGTAAACACTTAAAATTGCATATTAAATAACTAAGTTTTAAATAATATAAAAATAGAGAAGGAATGATTGGAGGTTTCCTAACCATTTACCCATTTTTACACTAGTGGAAAATGAGAGATTAGTGACCAAAATCTGCATATCAATGACCACTTTTGGTTTGGCGATTGCAGGTGGCTAATTTACGGTCTTTTATTACGCGACCAAAAATGGTCATTTTTATTTTGGTCATTTATAGATTTGCTAGTTGGTCATTAAATTGGTCATATATTTGAATCAATGACCAAATATATGACCACATTTATAACCAAATTAATGACCACATGACAAACTAGAATATGACCAAATTTGGTCGCATAATAAAAGACCGTAAATTAGCCAGCAAATTTTTTTTTTGGTCATTTATAGTGACATTGTTTGGTCGCATATCTCTCAATTTTTGGTCAATTTATATGCGAATTTTGGTCATTAATCTCAATTATTGGTCACTAATTTAGTCATTTTTAGTCATTTTATGTGGTTATTATATTTTAGTAATTTTAATGGTGTCCATGATTAACTAATGGTGTCTATTATTAATCAATATAATTTTTTAATATGATATTATGTTTAAATTAAAAAAAAATCATACATTATTTATTATCATCTAATATACATGTGAATTATGCAATATCACATTAATTAGTTGATTAAAATATTATAAATAATATAAAGTACAACCATATAAATTTTAAACCACACACAAATTATATTATATGAAATGTCAAGTATTACAATAAATATGAGTTTCTCAAAAACTATTTCCATATAACTTTACATGAAAATTATTTAGTACATCGATGACTTTTCAAAATATTAAAATGGTTACACCATCCCACTTGTACTTGGCTGCTAATCCATACTTAGATCCCACAACAGCTTCAAAACCATACTTAACAGCTTGAAACCTTCAACAACATGCTCTTGATACTCACTGGCAAAAGCCTTGCCAGTAGGCTCTTCATACTCAATGGACCACTTAGTTAAGCTTAGCCCTGGAAAATCAAATAAAAAATCTTCACTTGTAAGTAGAGAACAATAAACTGTAAAGTAAAAAAACAATGAAGCAAATTATTTATAATGTTCAACAGTTAACAACAATAACTAAGATTGTGTGCAAAAAAGGAAAATATTATCTAACAAATTCAATTTAAGAATTGGTTAATTAAACTTGAAAGGCTAAATCTACACGATTCAGTACCTAAGAAAAATGAAGAATATAATTTAAATCTAGTATATATTAAAAAGCGTAGTGAATAGAGAAATAACACCATCTGCAATTAAGCTAACTCTCAACATAAATAAGTTTGTCTGCATTAAAAGGAAAAGCACTCCAATAAGCATGAAAAGTAATCGACAATCATGGTAGGTTTTGTCCTGATCTTTTCAACCATGGCACTTCCATTCACTCCAACATTATTTGCAATTTATTTCAATGGGTAGCTTAAATCCCATTTAAAAATGCTTGCACCAATCTATGAACAACAAAAAGGCCAACACAGTTTGAAGCACATGTAATAACAAGTTGCAAAAGATTAAAAAAATGGAATTTTGAGTACACATGATATTTCTACGTTCAACAAATAATGTGTCATTGAATTATAAAACATAGCTCTTGTAGTGCTCTGCTTGCCGAGCAGAGCACTAAGTCCTATTATGTAGCATCAAAATGACATGAATTTTTATTCTGATTTCAGGATTCATTTATTTATGCAATAACGAGAGGGTTACACCGAAAAATACCTGGACTACGCTGAAGACAGTCCCTGAATCCTGCTCATGTAGCCTTGCCTCTCCCTTGTCTGAGCCCCGTCTGAGCCTTGGTGCCAACCCGGATGATCCACCCTGCCGACCAGCGTTGAACCTGCTGGCCCTAGGAAACCGACAGGTTTCCTAGCCCCTGAGCCCATGTGACGATAAACACGATAGCAACTTCCTTGTTTAATGAGTGTAATTCTTCCTCTGGAGTTAACCCGCTCCTCCAGTTTTCTTCCCTCTCTGTTCCGTCACCTTCTTTACTTTGTTCTTCTGTAAAAATTCTCTCCCAAAATCCTCCGCAAAAATTCCCCCTCTTCAACCATTCGATCCCCCTCCTTATACCTCCTTCCCCTTCCTTCTTCCACCGCCTCACTTCTTCCACCGCCTCCTTCATATTTTATAATAAGTATTAATTAGTTCTTTTCTTGGGTAGTCCAACCCATTCATTTTGTTTAAACGTGAACAAATTTTCTTGATTTGTACAATTCTTCACCCCCAATGAGGTGGTGGCAAATTACTACATGCTTATCCTATGGAATTTAACGTGTTAATTTTAAAACATACCCAACTGTCATAAAATTACCCAATATTGTTTGCTTAATGTTTTATGCTAATGGTAAAATGGTAATAATAATATTGTAATTTAGTATATGTTATTAATAACTTAATAATAAGTACTTAATAATAAACTCTAATAATATATAATAATAATAATAGATAATGACAACAATATAAAATAATAATAATTAGTATTAATCAATAAATAATTAATTGCAGTATTATTATTAATTGATTGAAATGATAACATCGACATGTTTATGTTTATTGTTAAGTCCCCCCGCACATTGATTTTTAATAAATAAGGTACATTTACAGGTTTAAAATAAATCACAATTACTTAGTTAACCCATCCAACTATTTAATGTTTATCAATTAATAATTCATACTAACGTGCATGTGTGAGGTGTGCATGCATGGCCAGTACATGCACATGCTGCACATGTACTATAGCAAAAACCCCTAAATTCTAGCTGATACAAATAATATTTCACGCAACAAGACCAATATACAGATATAATATGATTTCTTTTGACATTCAGAGTTATTTAACAGTTATGTTCTTATTAATCAGTCAATTAAGATTGGTACCTACCATCACTAATCTGGTATCATAAATGTCCAACACTCAACAATAATAACTAATATGTCAAACCATCGTAACCTACGTCCGCATCCTCCCTATCCTTCCTCTGCTAGTACAAAGTGGATGCCAGCTGTACTGACCTTCCCACACAGAACCTGAGAGCGGCAGCGTCGGCTAACTAGCGGACCTAGCCTCTCCTACCAGGCATCCGACCATCCTCATCACAACAACTTGGGGAGCGTGTCTCAGCACTGCCCTCCCACGACCTCGGGTATCAAAGTGAAATAGGGTGGGAAATGCATCCATCCCTCTCAACACATCATTTCCTTTCATCACATAAAATCACAAAATAAATCGCATCATGGATGGGTGCCCATGTACCACATCATACATATCACATCATACCAAGGATTACAATCAACTATATGTTTTTGTTATGAAATAAATGAATCTGATGACGACTACTGCATGATAATCGCATAAGCACAATAATTTCATATAAATGATAATAATCATAACATCATAATCAAAGCATCTACATAGGCATGTTAATCGTCGTAACATCATGATCAAAGCATAATATAAGCATGATAACATAATAATATCATAACTAGAGAATAATCCCGATAACATCATAATATTAGTAAATAATCACATATAACATGCCAAAATATAGTTTATGAAGTATAGTTGAGTCCACGGAAAATAAGTAAATACAGTGTAATAAGTCTGAGTGATAAATATGCCGGAGTCAAAATATGGGGCACTACAGCTCTAGAATCTTTTCCACCCCCATTGAACTTGATCCTGAATGGAAGAGACAAATATCACACCTTTTTCTCATTGTTTTCAAGTGTATCTTTGATAGCATCAATCTTTGAAGCAAGCCTCAATAGACTACACTCACCACCAACAACAATGCCTCCCTCGAAAGCTTCATGTATACAATCATGGTTGTAAATTAACTTAAACTTTCTCCAGCATTTAAGCACATAACAACTATGAATCTATTTTAGGTCTTTATGCAGAAGTTTAACTCCTTGATGACAAACAATAGATTAGTTTGAAGTGCCCTCTCAAATATATAAAATTCAATGTAGAATTAATTGTTTGTTCGTGGAATATGAAGAGTACACAATGTATGTACAATTGAGAACTCTTGTGTGTGTGTGTGTGTGTGTGTGTGTGTGTGTTTTTGTGTGTATGTGTGTGTGTGTGTGTGTGTGTGTGTGTGTGTGTGTGTGTGTGTGTGTGTCTACTCTTCTCTTATGCCCTTGCATACACTACCAATTTATGATGCCCTGTAAACTGACCACCTTTATCAAGAAAGTTGTAGAATTTACCAGTAGCATGATCAGTTGCAAATTGTTGAAGGGAAACTTCAAGCAGCCTGAGTGCTTCAGCCACATCACAACTTTCAACCTACACAGACCACCTATGTTAATAATGACTTGTATTCTTTTAGGCTTCAGGTTGTCATCTACTGAATTATCTTGAGAATATTTTTTGCATGTAACAAATAAAATTTAATTTAATAATTTATATTATACTATAGCTTGAGACATTAACAAATAAATTATAGCAATAGATTGGTAAATAATAAATATACTATTCAAAGATATCAGATGACCTTTCTTTTTTTCCACCTCCATTCTTTTTGGACTTGGTTCGGCCCAAAGCATAAATATACTGTACAAAGATATCAGATGACCTTTCTTTTTTTTCCACCTCCATTATTTTTGGACTTGGTCCGTCAACTTCAAGTAGCATGAATGCTTCAGCCACATCACAACTTTCAACCTACACAAACCACCTATGTTAATAATGACTTGTATTCTTTCAGGCTTCAGGTTGTCCTCTACTAAATTATCTTGAGAATCTTTTTTGCATGTCACAAATAAAATTTAATTTAATAATTTATGTTCTACTATAGCTTGAGACACCAACAAATGAATTACAGCAATAGATTGGTAAATAATAAATATACTGTACAAAGATATCAGATGACCTTTCCTTTTTTTCCACCTCCATTACTTTTGGACTTGGTCCGGCCCAAAGCTAGCCATGCTTTTATCTCAGGATCATCAATAGCCTTGGGTGGATTCAATTCTTGCAATGGATGCCTTCTGATTTTGTCTGATCAATTTGGCATCAACACGATCAATTTGGAATCAACATGACAATAAATTTTATATGGGAAACCAACTCACCTTCAAGGCACAAAGACATTATCAATTAATAATTACATGCATTTACTAAGAAATCTTCAAATATAATGGTCAAATGAGCATACCAATGAATTTGACACAAAACACCAAGTGTAATTGCAATGTGCAAAAAAAATCAATGTTTTCAGTTTTGAAAGGATATGTTTTGATTGTATCTCAAATAAAAATGCAATAATAGATCAAAATTTGACATCAATTATGAATTTCAAACAGTGATACAATCTTTTGGCTTCTTATGTCCCTTGAGAAATACTAAATTCAAATCTCACATAGGGAGTTTTGGCATACAAATTTGTATTGGCATATTTCAAGTAAATGTCAACTTCAGAAATTCACAAACAACTCAAAGAACTTTTCCTAATCATTAAAAGCATAGATATATATGGAAACCCAATAGTTATTAGTAATTACAGGTATACAATTATAAACTACAAACCCCAAGAGTTAACCTTTGTAGATTACTTGACCACTGCCAATTTCAAATTTTAGTGGATCACCTCTCTCAAAGATTGAGTTGAAAACTATCCCATCTGTAAGAGATCCCTGCAATAAATGGAGGAAACCATGGCAATCTAGCTAAAATTTTTTACTAAATTCAGATCTCACAAAGGGATTTTTGGCATAGAAAGTTTTATTGGCATATTTCAAGTAAATGTCAACCTCAGAAACTCACAAACAACTCAAAGAACTTTTCCTAATCATTAAAAGCATAGATATATATGGAAACCCAATTGTTATTAGTAAATACATGTATAAAATTATAAACTATAAACCCCAAGAGCTAACCTTTGATTACTTGACCACTGCCAATTTCAAATTCTATTGGATCACCTTTCTCAAAGCTTGAATCGAAAACTGTCCCATCTGTAAGAGATCCCTACAATAAATGGAGGAAACTGTGACAGTCTAGCTGAAATTTTATACTAAATTCATATCTCACAAAGGGAGTTTTGACGTACAAAGTTTTATTGGCATATTTCAAGTAAATGTCAACTTCATAAACTCACAAACAACTCAAAGGAATTTTCCTAATCATTAAAAGCATAGATATATAGATATATATGGAAACCCAATAGTTATTAGTAATTACAGGTATAAAATTATAAACTATAAACCCCAAGAGGTAAACTTTGATTACTTGACCACTGTGAATTTCAAATTCTATTGGATCACCCCTCAAAGCTTGAATCGAAAACTGTCCCATATGCAAGAGATCCCTGCAATAAATGGAGGAAACCATGACAGTCTAACTGAAATTTTATACTAAATTCAAATTTCACAAAGAGAGTTTTGGCATACAAAACCATGACAGTCTAACTGAAATTTTATACTAAATTTAGATCTCACAAAGGGATTTTTGGCATACAAAATTTTATTAGCATATTCCTAGTAAAATCAACCTAGTTTGCTAACTAGGGGCAAACTTAGTAAACCTTACATTCATTTATGTCTACCTTAGCTCCCAACAAGTTTAGTCCAATAAATACAAAATTTCAAGTTGATTGGAAAGTATGTCATTCAAAATTTCAAGTTCATTGGAAAGTATGTCATAACTCAAATTGTTTCAGCATCATCCATGTGAATGACCGTAATATTAGCACCACCTGATGTATGAAACAAGTTACAACCAGAGTTTGGCTTGTCAAACCTAGACAAGCTTTTCTAGAACTGATTGGATCAACCCAGGTCTAAACAGTTTTACTGATTCTGGACCAATGTGGTTGGTTCTGAACCAAACCGACCTAGTTTAGGGGTCTAATCTAGTGAAAACATCAATTCCTATTAAACTCAACCTAGTTTGGTAACTAGGGGAAAAATTAATAAGCCTTACATTCATTTATGTCTACCTTAGCTCCCAACAAATTTAGTCCAATAAATACAAAATTTCAAGTTCATTGGAAAGTATGTCATAATTCAGCTGAAGCATTGTTTAAAATTTTAAAATGCATCATTGAGGAAATCACTAGGAGGTCACTAAATTCTCTACTATAGCCCATAAAGCATATGCAGTTAAGGTTGGAGACATTAAAAATCCTACATTAATGGTAGGTTTCAGTTAGGGTGTGTAAAATGACTTGCTCTGGGAAAAAGCATCCTACCACTGGGAAACAAAAGAGAGTGGTATCAGTTCAAAGTGCGATAAACAATTAGACCCTTTAAAAGAGAGTTTTTTCCTTTCTTGTGGTTGTGATTGTGTCGAAAGTGAGTATAGAATGATTATAGTCATAAAGTATTAAATTCAAAAATGATGATTATATCACATTTCATTCATTCACACCCACTTATAAATTATAATCAACCATCAAACAAATGGATGGCTATGTGGTATCACGAATACTTAACAATGCTTTCCCCTAGTAAAAAATGCCATCAGAACTCTTAAGTACCACTAAAAGGGACTCTTCTAATTATTTACTTTCTTCTAGTTGTGCTTGTGGTGGAATTGATTATAGACCCATTTTAGTCATAAGTTTAAAAAAAATCTTCTATCTAATATTCTAATTCTAAAATGCATGCATTCACACCTCACTTCTAATCATCCATCAACCAAATGGAAGGCTATTTGGTATAGATAAAGGCAATGGACATGGAAACTCTAGACCTCGGAAAATTTCAGAATAGAACTACTTAGTAACTTACAAAGAGAACATTATTATTGCACTCTTCAAACATGAAAGAGAATTACCTTCAATGCTCTGCTCTTTGAAGATTTGATGCACGTAGAAATTCCCTCACAAGCTGATAGATTAGAATGTCCAAAGGAATCTTGAAATTGTGAGAATTTTTATCCAGGGATGGGCTGTAGAATGTCAAACGGAGTCAGAAATAAATTACAATAGATTTAGAAAGAAAAAACTCAACAAAATGGGAGCTTATTGAAAAGTGCACTACTCAATGAGATCCTGACAGACAATCATTCTTTTATGCATATCCGTGTTAAGGAAACATTTGACAAATTCCTTTGCTTCAGAAGACACAGCAGTCCAAGGAGCTTCCTCAAAACTTGGATCAGCATTCAAAACAGCTTGAAAAATACTAGAGTTGGTTCAAGCCCAGAAAAGGTCGATGACCACAAATAATGATGTATACAATGACACCGATGCTCTACACATCTCTGTATCGTAAGACCTGTGAAGAAATTCTAGTGCAACATAGCATGCACTACCTACAATATCATTTAATATTTCATCTGCACATATCCCCAAAGTCAAATGCAAGTTCTATTAGCTTCATGAACAGATAACTTTGCATTTTTGATAAGTGAATAAAGTTCTCAAAACAGCTACCAATATGCCATGTGAAATACACCTAGATTAACAAAGTCTGACAATCAAAAATCTATAGGCTTCAAATCGGCATGTTCATCCTTGCTAGTGAACAAGAAATTTTGTTCCACCAATACATGTTTGTTTTCTAAGTCAGTATGCGTACACGTAAAAATAATTTTTAAAATGAAAACTATCAAGCAGTTGAAGGTGAGCTAAGGCCACAACCTTTCCACTAGAAAACTTTGAAATTGACTAAAAATAATATTCATCACAAAATATCAACACCACTTCACATATCACGAATCTCATTTTCCAAGTAAGTAGCCATTATTAGGGAATCAATCGGTTGCCTTAAATCAAATAAAAGACAAATAGAGGTGGAAGTAGATACAGGCTTACAGATGCATGACTGCAATACATGTCCATCTAAATCCTCTTACAAGAAGAATTGGCAATTAGTAAAAAGTCTAATTACCGGTAATTTATGTAGATATGGTGATAAAGATTAGGTCTGGGATACTTTAGGCTAGAGGTCTTATTCACCATTTATAGTTTCTTGGAAATTTTTAAGCTAACTACAAAACTATAATATCATCCACGAAATATTAACACTTTGTATTTTGCATATCATAAATCCTATTTTTCATAGTGTGTAAATGGGCATCATCACATAATCAATCTCTTGCTTTGTAGCAAATAAAATCAAGTTGGGGTAGAGGTACACAATAAAAATAGATACCTGATTTAATTCAGCTTCATTTGTAGCCTTTGATAACAAGAATTGACAGGTAAGAAAATCCTTCTTACTAGTAAAGCAAATAGAAATGGTGATAATTATTGGGTGGAGGTAAATAAGAGTAATTCCAGAAGCATCAAGCAATTCATCTTCAGCCAAGTCCTATAACAAGTATTGGTAATTAAGAAAAATCTTATCACCAGTAATTTAATGAAATATGGTAATTAAATCTAGGTGTGGAATCACTCTGGCTTAAGGTCTCCTATTATAGTTCCCACAATAAGGACGGTAAAAAAATATTAGAAAGAGGATACCTGTGGCTTGAGATCTCGATGAACCACACACTGAAGAAGACAAAAAGCTACAACATTTAAAATTTGAACGACAACAGCATTTACATCATCTTGTGAATACTTTCCTTCGTGCAAAATCAAAGCAGGAAGCAACATATTCATTCCATTAATTAAAAAAATAAAAATGAATCATCCAAGTTTTATCATTACCCCATATTACTTCGAGTAGTCAGATAAGATAAGATAATTTTATTAATGTCCAACAAATGACACAAAAGGGAATTCAAATATCTACATAACTTTCAATGTAGATTAGCACCAATAAATCTAAACCTTAGAAGCCAAAAAATGAACATGTTTAAAGTAAAGGAATAGAGAAATGGAACCCAAACCCAAAGAAAAACATGCAATAGCACATGCCTTGAAAATTAAAATGCAACTCTGAATTCGCATACCTTGAAAGGATCCATTCTAACAGCTCACCACCCTCACATAACCTGAAGCATACAGTAAAGGATTGTCACTTTCAAACCTTCAATCTAGTTCACAGCCAATGTAAAGCAAGTAAATAATGTAATTAGAATAGAAACATCCTAAAGATCCAGCCTGGATTACAATCTGTATCAATTTTAAAAGAACAATAGTTGAGTTCTAATATGAGACTTGTGTACATGGTTGTACCATAAGGATTGAATTAGTGACTAAGTCACAGTGAAAACACACTGCAACTGAGCTACTAGATTTAAACTAGTTTCATAAAAATATATCTGCTAAACTAGAGTTGGTTTCAAGTTCAAGTTCTTGCTAATGTAAATTCATCATGCATAGAAGGTATATGCAGCAGCCAAGTCAAGACTTTTAAACTTTTGAAGCTTGAAAATATCTATCTTCTTGTGTTGTACGATAAGGTTAGCAAGAACTTCTCTTATGTCCATGACTAGTGATTTAATAATGTTCAAACAATAAACCTGAGCTATTTTCTTCAAGATGTCTATTTTTAGTTAGCAATGCTTGTGTTTCCTGAATTCCGTGCTCGCTAATTGTTATCATCCTGTACTCTACAGTTTACTTGGAAATTATATAACAAATAAACCTCAACTTATAGTGCATAGAAACAAAAGCCATATGAAGTTTGATAATAATAAAAATTCCAACACTACAAAAACAATATCTATAAGTATGAAGGTGTTGATGTTCGACTTATCTAAAGTTCGAGTTCAGCAGCAATTAAAAATCTTTAGCAAGTAGAAAGGAAATTCCCAATGTACCATTGAAACTTGAAATGGCCAAAAAGTTTGAAGTTATCAGTAGGATGTTTCAGCACAATTAATCCAAATAATCATGGAAAGGATTTAAATTTTCTAACGTTGTCCTAAGTGAGACTATCTGGAATGCTCCCGGTTGCTTAGCAAGACTCCCTGCTTTGAGCAATTGATGGCATCCATGACCTTGTTCAAGGTGATATAAACCTAAATATCACTAAATTTAACTAGAAGAATGATAATATGTATATGGATGCTAAGCATGTTGAAGAGCAAGATGGTTAAAGGTCGCATAAAATTAAAAGTCCATAAATTTTAATTAAAAGAATGGATTAGGTGTATAAGGATGCCAAGCATGCTAAAGATAAAGATGGTTAAAGGTGATATAAAATTAAAAGTCCACGGAATCAGGGATCTATCAAATGTAATTGAAGGATCAAATTCCTCCAGGTGCAAACCTTTCAATTTTTTTCACTATCAAAAAAGGTTTGTGTCTCAAATGGATTTGATCCTTTCCAATTCTTGATAGATATGGAGTTACGATGAATCTACAATGGTGTAATGCCATATATGCCTTCCCAACCTCCTAAATATCTAACCAAGGAGCCTAGGCATTTCCTCTTATTTAATTACAGGCAATCACACTCCATAACTTATATAAGGAAATTGCAATGATTTAGAACCAAGTTAGCTATTGATAAAATCATATGACATCTAAATTTTCAAGGTTAGGGCATGCTCATTCTTGTTTAGCAAACAAACAGTGTTCCAAACTCAACTCAAGAACTCAAAGCACAAGACTGAAGCTTGTCTGTGCCAAAGCTAAATTATTTGTCAACACAACAAAGTTTTTCCTCACCAACATAACTTGAAGCCACATGTTTCCAAGTTATCAAACTATAATAACACAAGAAAACAATTATCCCACCAAGATCAACATTAACTACTGTGTTAGTCGTTTAAGAACAAACAATAAGGCATAAAGGAAATGCCATTCGATGTTAGGCACCCATTATCTGTCACTAGTGGAAAAGGAATTGTAAATTATCTTGGTTTGACCTACCCACTAACAAGTTTCAAGCATAGCCGAGCAAAAAAGCACATACCTATGAGAAAATGCTTGAAGTTTGAACCAAGTTACATCATCAAGATATTCAATAACTTCAATAACAATGGACAACATTTGAAATATCCATGGTTCTGTGCACTTCAGAGTGATTTTTATTTCATAACATTTAAAAACACATAATTCAAAGAATATCATACCTATCTACAAAAAGACCTTGCATATATGAGCTATAATCAATTAAAGAAATAGATATCTACTTAAATATCACTCCACAATCCAGTAAAACCCATCAATAACATTACCAAAGCACTATGAGAACAAGTCATCGCAACCAGTCTTTCTACATGATTCTAGCAATAAACCAATATGCTTAATCGGACAAATGCAACGTAAGCTTCAGATTGTATATTCAAAAATAATCATACTAATATATTTTACAACCAAAGTGACAAAACATTTTAGCTCAATTGAAGACTTATCTCAGCATCTGTACACTTCGATAAATATCAATACAAATACCCTCTATTAACTGATGGATCAGGTGAAACAAACATATCATATCAATTCAAAAGGTTCCATGTTCCATATCATAACATATCATATCTATCTCACCCAATTCCATTATCTTATGTAACAAAAGATAGTACAATTGTCATTTCTATCCTACCAAAAATCCTCCCTCTAATAATGTACATACTATGGTTGAGAGAATGTGATTCAAGATCCAGCAAGAATTAACATGTGAAGAAGTTAAAACAAAGCCAATTTCTGTAATAAAATGCACTTGCCTGATAGTAACAAACTTATTTGTACCATGCATTGCCCAATAACTCTTCAAATCAATTGGGTAATTTAGATTATAACCTTTAGCCCCAAGCCTCTCTAACAATTTCCTGAAAGCACCACCACTCATTTTCCTTCTAGCCATATGGGCACCTCGCCTATTGGGATTCATTGGGAGAGGATACATAGATATACTAGTCGTGCAACAAGCTGACTGCTAGCCACCATTCCCCCACCTGTAAAATTGTTGAGCCACTCCAGTGCAAGTGCAAACAGGAATAGGCATAGTTGAAATATCAAAAACAATTTCATTAATCACAACATCTATATTCTTTTGTTCTTTCTTGATAATGGCGACTTCCCCATTTAAGCCTTCCTCGGTTATGACACCAGGTTTTATCTACTTTTTTTTCCTTGTAGGTTCAGAACCATCATAATTTCTCTTGGAAGGGCTTTCTTTTTCACCATATTTCTTCTTGGATATACGCTTAACTGTTTTCTGAGGTTCTTCAAATAGTGGAGTCTCTAAGATAGAAGAAGGAAAAGCTACATTAATAGGTCGCATACTTTGGAATTCCCTTGCAAAAAAGGTAGGATTTTCTACTAGTACTTGTAGAATCTTTGTAGTGGATAGTGTTCTACATGAAAATCTTCTCTGGCCATTCCAACCACCATCCCTAACATAGTCAAGAGTAGTAGCTGCTGCATCACACTTCAAAATTGCAGTGTTTCGGGCTGCATAAGCCACATCCCTTTGAAAGAGGGCAGTTTCCTTTTCTGCAAATGCAGCTTTCTTCTCATAAAATGCAGTATTTCTTTTGAGGATAGATGCATCACGATCTGCAAGTACAGACATATATTTCAAAATTGGGTGATCCTTCATAGATTGCTCAAGGGTATCCCAATGCCATATGTCCAATCTACCTTCATCGTCCATGTAGACAAGACTTTCAAGTCCCCCCTTGGTTTGGAGGATTAATTTGTCAACTTACTCCTGAAGGTTTCATAAACTCAAAAACATTCTCCTGAAAATTAAAAGAAAAATAATGCAAAAGTAAGTATCATCAAAGTACTTAATACATCGTTTACTATTCCTCCATGTCAAATATTGTCTAAAGGTCCACCAAAAGCCAGGAAAAATCCAACATAAAATAACAGAGGCATACCATCCTTGAAGTGTTTTTCGAGGTATTTTTTAAGGAAACAGTTAGCCTATATTTTTTATTATTGTGCAAACATTATATATTCAGGTAAACTTGATTTACTATAAAGAGGCCCTTCAGGACAATTTATTTACAGTGTGGCAGATAGAGTTGAAAACTAAACAAGCTCGGTGGGCTAGTTCAAGTGGTTGAGTGCTGAGCAAGAGGGTCTTGTATATGTAGCAGCCCCCTTGGGGGTTTGTGAACCACATTGAAAAAAAAGAGTTGGAAACTAAATAATTATGTTCTTTAAATAGAGGTACTCCATCTACTTTAAATGAAAATTTACGCCAACTGCAATGCTTCTGGAGTTTGTGATTAATGGTTCACCCTTCTATAAGGCAGTCTAAGGCCAGACAAAAGTTTTAGGCCAGTTGTGATGCTTCTAGAGTTTGAGATCAATGGTCCACCCTTCTAAGGCAGTCTGAGGCCAGAGGAAAGTATTAGGTAAATTATATTGCTTCTAGGGTTCGTGAGCAATCGTTCATCTTTCTAAGTCAATCTGAGGTCAGAGAAAAGTATGAGGCCATTTGTAATGCTTCTAGAGTTTGTGATTAATGGTTCACCCTTCCAAAGCAGTCTGAGGCCAGAGATAAGTATTAAGTCAATTGTAATGCTTCTAGAGTTTTTGACCACTGGTTCACCCTTCTAAGACAGTCTAAGGCCAGAGGCGAAGTGTTAGGCCCTTTGTGATGCTTCTAGAGTTTAAAAAGGTTCATTTAAAATAATAAATAATTTGACGAAATTACAAAATATTAAAAAAAACAATACACAACACACCTGTATATGTATGTAACGCTACCAAGATGCTAAATAGACATGTGCATACAATACCAAGCTGAAAATATTCCCAGTATGCTAAATCCAACAAACCCCACAACTCCCTCACCCAAGAAAAAAATTCACTACCAAGACACCCCAATATCAAATTTTTTTTATAGGATAACCCAAAACGGCGATATGTACTTCCTGAAGCTACCATTAGATTTTAATTCAATGGTAAAAAATATTTTTTTCAGGTTTAAAAATAAAAAGAGTAGACTCCCAGGTTTCAATATATATCTATGCCCTAACCTCCAAATCTACCAAAAACTCTTACAATAAGCCAGGCCTAAACAAATTTGTTCAGATATTTAGCTCAGACTCTGCTAAATATGCCACCCATACTAGAAAATCCAGAGAAGTGTAATTACAGAGAGATACAAAAAGTGAAGGGAAGGTGGATATATAATATATATACATATGCATCAACCATAAACTATATATCCATAGAGTGAAAAAATATGAGAACTAGAGACATGGTAATAACAGAAGACAAATTGATAAATCCAAAATACTCACTCTGTAAAATAAAAATATGTCGGCGAATGATCTCTCTCTGTTTTGTCCTTCTAGTACCGATTTGTTGTTGCTTTTTTCGGCTGAGAAGTTGAGTGATTTCATAAGAAACAGTGGTCGCCAATATATATATAGTGGCCAGATTTGAAAGGCGTCTCAACCCAAGTTTTTAATTGAGTAGCAGTAGTAGGTGGAGTCATTAAAGTTGGTGGGGGTGAGTGAGAATCGAGATGCTCCTCCACTTCTACTCAAATAATTGAACTTCAAATTATCCACTGCAGTCACAAGATTTGTAAGGGCCTTCATGGGATTTCTAACACCCCCAAGAAATTCAGTCCTGTTATAAATATTAACAATCCCACTGTCTGAACCGGTAGCAAATATATTGTTGTTGGGAGAAACGCTCAAAGCTGAGCTGCTAACATAGCCCTCATCAGTCCCCCTGTGAATGCATTTCCTCATTCGAAGATCCCAATGATATACCTATCCATCTCCGCCCAAACTCAGCAACTCTCTTCCATCATCAGCAAAAGAAAGTGCACGAGATGTTCCATTCATTTTCAAGGTCCCAATCACCTGTTTCATCTTTGTTGAAACCAATAATATATACCCATAATTCCCAAGGAATGAAATCATGCTAGAATCTGGTGACACCTCAAAGCTATCCAAACTCCTCTCCTCTCTACCAATCAAACAATTAATCCTCTCCAACGCACCTTTCACCACATCAAAACTGTAAAAGAACTTCTTGCGTCCTGTAGCAATTGCCATTGACCTGTTGGGAAAAAATGAATCCTTTTGAATCGGAAAAATCTCAATAAACACACTTTGGATTTTGGGGTTCCTTTTCCTATCAATCTGGAAAAACCTCAACTTCTTGTCAAGCCCAGCGGTGAGCAGCAGCTGCTCATTTCGATGAAACCCTACATACTGTATAACCACATTCGAGCTGTCCTTTGCATTTGCATCTGTTAACATTGAATATGCAATCCGACAGGGAAAAAATGTCTCCTTTCTTCTAACAACAAGATCATCATTACTCCTCAATATATCATACTCGGATCCATCTAAACCCTTGGTAACACTTAACCCATTTTCAATTTCGGAATCAGAATCAAACCCAAAATCCTTATTTTTGCTATCCATATTTTCCCATTCTGTACCGGGGTTTAATTTAGCATGTTGAGACCTTAGCCTACTGATATAATCTGTTCCTAAAATAAGATCCTCTCATTCTTTACTTCTTAATTTTCTCAAACGGCTTACCTTTGTGATATCCATCTTTGTTTTGGCCTCTTCCTCGTCAATCCAAGATGGTTTTTTTGTCAAAACCATCTTCATTCTACAACTTCAAGTCTTCTTATTCATATGCTTCTATTTGGGATCCTGGGGTTTTGTCTGTGAGCCAAGTGGCTGCATCCTTCTCCTATGCATTTCCACCTTGAAGTTTCTCGAATTCATTCCCCAACTCCATAGAAAGATGCTGATCATAGATGGTGCCAAACAAAAGGATTTCCAACCTCTTCTGTTCCACCTTATCCTTATCCATCTCCACTCTTTCGACTCTCGACCGCTTCTTTTTCCTCAACCCCAGTCTGACCCATAGCCTCAACCCCAGTGTGACCCAAAAAAAATCCATGGTTTATAGATAAATATTATTATTTAATTTGTTTTTTTAAGTGCAAAGTTAAAGTGTCATTGAAGAAAGGAATTTACACTCAAAACATACATTGATTATAACTTAGGAATGGATATTAGAGAAATCCGAGGTTAAAGAGTATTGTTATAAAAATATTTACATTTGGACATATATATAGTTTTAAATTTGTTTTCTTAAGTGCAAAGTCAAAATGTAATTGAAGAAAGGAATTTACACTCAAAAACATACATTGATTATAACTTAGGAATGGATATTCGAGAAATCCGAGGTTTAAGAATATTGTTATAAAAATATTTATATTTGAATATATATATATAGTTTTAAAAATATGTTTTTATAATTTATATAATTACTTTTTGAAAATAAAAATGGATAAAAAATATTTAACAAAGGTTATTTTGTATTATTTAAAGTAGAAATATTAATTATAAAAATTATAAAATCGTATTATACAAATATTAGACAATAGAAAGTATTGAATATTTTTATTAACGTTACAAAATCATGTTATAATGAAAATATTGGATAATAGAAAGTGTTGAATTATTTTTATATTAAAAATAATAAATTGAATAATTTAAAAATACAACTTTAACAAAGATTTTATGCAAAACAATGGGAACCTTGTATTGCAGGATGAAAAGGGCCAGACCTTATGCAAAACGAACATTGTTAATGGTGGTGTCATTTTTGTTGTTATGGAAGACAATGGCAATTTTGCTTTGAAGAACAAGAATTCAAGCACTATGTGGGACACTTTCACAAACCCTACTAATACTCTGCAGAGGTCACCAGCGGCTCAACTTCAATTTCTCCTCCTCACTCAACACTACAAAATCAAGGTATGTTCCCACTCTTGCACAAATTTCTCACTCAAACCTTCACCAGCTTAGAAGACCCATGTCTACTCTAATCAAATACTGGTCTTCCATTCCTCCATGCAAAACTAAATTAAGCCATCATTCACTGAAACACAGCTAAAACAACAATAATTCAATGATGGGTATCATGATACGATGAGTAGAATTCATGTAGGAAGGAAGAAAAGTCTTTCCAATCCTGAGGATATGATGTGTTACATTAATTACCCACATTAGGGCATGTGGTACATTTTACAAAGGAATGAAATGGTTAAAATGCATATTTTTGGGACATGAACAAATGTGTATAACAAGGGATTGCAAGGAATGGAGGCAGGAGGGGCATCAGCCTTCTTGTTCCCCATTAAATTGCATTGTATCCATAGCAGTACAAGTAGTGAAATTTGGTAAGTGTGTGAGATTTCGGCGTGATAATTGCTAATATCAACGACGCCTTCATTTATTATGCTTTTAATGGAAGAATATATGAAAATATTATCTTGCTCATGGTCCAAAATCCAGTACCCAATGCTATAAACGTCACCCCACCACCAACGCTGGAGGCATAATTCACAATTCAAACATCAGTGGTTGGTTGGCCAATAAGATGTTTTATAAATCAACAATTTAAAAAAACATAAATTTATTTCTTTTATTATAATGTTTAACAATAATTTGAAAGAAAAATTTAACAAAAGTACAGATTGATTAATAAAATTGATCTATTCATATATATCTTTGCTGCGCAGAGACATAATAATTAAATGAAAGGAAAAGAAAAACTTGGGTAGAATAGAGACCTAGTTCATATATTGTCTTAAAAAATTGTTTCAAAACCACTCCTAGTTTAGTAGTGTATCAAGTGTTTTTTATCATGATAGTTAAATTGGTGTCAATAGCTAAGTTGTGACACATGAGGGGGTCTAGAATTTACTAAATTCTAACACGACAAATGGATTCAGAGACCCCCGATATGTCATGTTAGAATTTAGTAAATTGTACAAATTCATTGTCAAAACTATAATTTTCCATTGGTGGAGTGACACAACTAAAAATAACCAAATAATGACCAATTGTTATGTGGTCAGTTTTAGTCTAGATATCCCGTGACCAAATTTGGTCATTTATCTTGGTATTTTTTAGTTAGCTCACTTAAATTTATCAATTTTGGTCATTTATCTCTTGAAAAAAACTATGGTGACCAAAAGTTTTGGTCTCCTGGTCACTAATCTCTCATTTTCCACTAGTGTTAGCATGGAGTTCACTAAATGGTTATGGAAACCAAAAGCTTCAAACCTGCTAATTCCATGGAAAAGAAAGAGTAACCACACTTTAATGTTGATCTCAATGAAACGAAGATGGAAAGAACCAAAGCTTCACACTTGCTAATGCCAAGAACAAGCAGAGAATGACAACTATTGCAGAAACTCGAGAAGGCTAAGGCTTTGTCGGTCGGTTTCTCTTCCAAAACAAGTCAACTAATGAAACCAAGAGATATTTTAGGGTAAGGATTTGATTGTAAGTGCATAGGGTTAAACGCCAAAACCCTTCTTCAAACGAGCCTACCACCATGTGGTTTCCACTAACGTTGAAATCTTTTATTTGTTTGATATAGTTTTGAACCTGGACAAAGTAATACTATTTGCTTGTTAAAAATTAAACAAGTCATTGTTTGGATGTTGGAGTTGTTTGCTAAGTTGTAATTCTTATTTTAAGCACCGGCTACATGCTTAAGTTAGTGGTATTATGTTTGTAGTTAGTTTATAGTTGCAAATTTAATAAGGTTAATGCTTAGGTAAGTTTTAGAAGTGACATGGTTGAAATTCATAATATTAAAATGTTTAGAATGCAGTTAAGCTCCTAGTACTACAATTATAAAAAATCATGTTTCAATAATTATAAACCATGCATCATGTCATTGTTTAGAACAAATAATCACGATACCATTATATTTTCTACTTAGGCATATTAGACCTTGTTATAGGCCTGGAATCTCTTATGCTTCGATAATATAGACAATAAATAGAGTCACCATAGTAGTTGAGGTTTAAGTCTAAAGAATAAAATATAAGGATCTTTCCTAACTTAGTCATTTAAGTCTTAATAGTCTTAATTTCTTACATCATAAACCTGGAAGTAAGTATTTACCTGTGAATCTTGTACAACCATCGGATCTGCGTTAGCTTTGAGAAAAGCTAAGTAAGCCTCGGGCTAACCTCAAGCCCCTTCAATAAGAGAAGAAAACAACCATCAGAATGGCATACACTCCCTTATAAATAAATCAATGATCTGGATTTAATAATTTATTTTAACTGATTAAATGTCAACAAACATTTTATTATTCAAGACTGAAAAATCATTATAGATTGGGTACGATTAGTTGCATGTGAATTATAAATTAGTAAGTAAGTTTTGTAGCCTTTTAGTTACAGTTAACCAAAGAGTATTAACTCCTAAGTTTCTATTTATGTGTTGTATTTATAAACTATCTATTAACTAGACTAAAGTTAATCATAAAACTAGCATTCTCACTATGATTTCGCATTTAATATCACATAGAAACATTTTATATTTGGGAATTTTGGGGGATGTTACATATGGTATCAAAGCACACGTTCAAAAACTAGGCCTGAAGTGACTCAGCACACGTAAAAAAAAGTAAATAGAAAAGTATGGATACCGATTTATGATTTTAAATGTTGTGGTACAGAATATTTCTGAATTAGATTTGTAGGTATGTAAGGACTCAAAGAGTATGATGAAGAGAGGTCCCTGTTAAATGAACAAAATAATTCTAGAAAAGATCCTTCTAAAGAGGATATAACTAATAACTCATATGAATTACTACAAACAGTTAAGTATCTAAAAATTGAAATGGAGGCAGTTAAAAAAGAAAATGAGAGAATCCTAAGAGCTCAGGAGGAGATGATTCAAATACTGATGGAAAATTTTGATAAGGAAGAAAAGGATGAACATCTAGAATATGACACTATGTCCTATCAATAAAAGAGTACAGGTCAAAATACTCTAAATTTGAAAGTAGTTCTTCTTCTGAAATTAATAGTAATTCACACAGAAAGAAACACCATAATTCTAGTGACAGTAGCGAGAGAAATTATCACTCCAGAAAGAAGAAATACAAGCCTTATAAATATATTTCTGAAGAGTTCAAAAAGATTAAACCACCAAATTTTAATGGTGAAACAGAAGAAGGAGAGGAAGCCGAAGCATGGCTATCCGGAATGAAAAACTAATTTTAGATATATAATTATTCAAATCAGTTAAAAGTGAGGATGGAAATATATAACTTAATTGAAAAATACAACATCTTGTGGAAGGACATAACGCGAGTTAAGGGCATAAAAGAGAAGAATATAAACTGGAGCACTTTCAAGAAATAGTTTAAAAAGTAATTTCTGTCAAAGCAATATTACGAGGAACGAGCTAAAGAATTTTATGACCTAAGGTTGGGAACCATGAGTATGAAAGAGTTAAATAGTAAATTTTTAAGATTACTGCGATATGTGCCTTATATTGTTGATAAAAAACCCAAGGTACAATGGTTTCTAATATGTTTACCTTTTCATATTAAGGACATAATTGAATATGATAATCCCAAGACCCTTGAACAGGCCATGCAAAAAAAAGATTTCTACTCTGAGGGGAACTAGAAAAGGGAGAACATACCAAACTCGAAAACAAAAGAGCATAATAATAATTTTGAATCAAGGAAGAAAAATTTCACATCTAATCGAAAATTTGGGCATAATAACTCACACAATCTTCCTAACATAAAAGTTCAAGGAAGTAATTCAAAAGGTAACCCACAACAAAACCCTATTATCACAAGAAATAAAGAATTTACAAATAATCACAGTAATTATGTTAAAAATAATTAACATAAGGAACCAATAAAATGTTGGGAATGCCAGGGACCCCACTATCCATCAGTCTGTCCTAACAGAAAAAAGACCGTCAACAACGTTCATGCTGTGTAGGAAAAAACAACGGTTGGTGATTTAGCGAGAGGGATGCCCAGAATCAATGTAGTGCTGGAAAACAAACATGCTGAATATCAGACTTCCATGGTGGAAGTAGAAGGTATGTTGAACCATAAACCCATTTCTATTTTAATTGACCCACGGGATAGCCTGAGTTATGTCTCTCCCAATCTAGTAGAGAAAAGTAAACTACCAGTAGAAAAATTTGCAAATTCATGGCTGGTTCAATTAGCTACAAGAAAAAAAAGGAAAGTAATTGATTTTGTGAAAGATTGTACATTATTTATGAATCAGTTTGAAACTTTTGTAAAGTTGAATGTACTTTTGTTAGGCTCCTATGATGTATTAATTGAAATGGATTGGTTGGAACAACTTCGAGTAGTGTTAAATTGTTTTGATAAAACTTTTACTTGTTTAAATAATGAAGGGGAAACGGTAATAGTAAAAGGAATCCCTAGGAAAACAACAATCAAACAAATTTCTGCCTTATAACTAAAAAGGGTTGCTCAAAAGGGATGTAAATATTTTGCTGTAAATATAACTAATGAAGAGCACATTAATAAAGAAGCCAAACTAAAATTGGGATATATGTCAATTCTAAGAGGTTATTCGGATTTATTTCTAGAGGAAAGTCTAGGATTTCCTCCGAAAAGGGAGCTGAATTTCACTATTGAGCTGGTACTTGGTGTGGTGCCTAACTCAAAATATCCTTACTAGATGAACATCTTGGAACTTAATGAACTAAAATCGCAACTAAAAGAACTGATAGATAAAAATTATATAATACCAAGAGTGTCTCCTTTGGGAGAACTGGGTATTTTTGTTAAAAAGAAGGACGGCACTCTACACTTATTCATTGACTACCGTCATCTTAATAAGATGACAATTAAAAATAAATACATGTTTCCCTACATAGATGATCTGTTCGATCAGTTACGCTGAGTAACAATGATTTTCAAAAATTGACTTAAGATCTGGTTATCATCAAGTCCAAATTAAGGATGAGAATATTTTCAAGACGGATTTTAGGACCCGATATGGTCACTATGAGTTCGTTGCCATGTCGTTCCGATGAACTAATGCCTCGGTAGTCCTCATGTGTTTAATGAACAACGTATTACATAAATATCTAAAAAAAATTGTATTAGCTTTTATTGATGGTATTTTAATATATTCTAAGACTAAATAAGAGCTCAAAGAACATTTAAAAATTATTTTACAAGTGTTAAGGGAACATCAGTTGTATGCCAAGTTCAGTAAATGTGAATTATTCAAAGATAAAATACAATACTTGGGTCATGTAATAACTAAATATGGGATCTCGGTTGACCCAGATAAGATAAAATCAATTAACGAATGACCGGTCCCAAATGATGTGACTAATGTACGGACATTCATGGTGATCACCAGGTATTATCAAAGGTTCATTAAGGGTTCCTCGAGGATCGCAAATCCCATAACTTCTTTACAGAAGAAAGGGAAGAAATTTTTATGGGATCAAAAATGTGAAGAGGGTTTTAAGAAATCAAAAGTACTATTAACTACTGCAGCCATTTTAATAATTGCAGATCCTAACAAGGATTTTGTTGTATGCACTGATGCATGCAACGCTGGCCTTGGTGGGTTCTTAACTCAAGAAGGACACGTAATAGCGTACGAATCAACGAAACTTAAAATTCATGAGAAAAATTACACTACTTACGATCTAGAATTGGTTGTCATGATTCATGCATTAAAGATGTGGCGCCATCACTTGATCGGGAGAAAATTTAATTTAATGACGGATAATAAGGGTTTAAAGTATCTGTTGGATCAGCCAAATTTAACGCAAGGAAAGCTAGGTGGCTAGATTTACTTAGCGAATATGATTTTGAGGTCCAACATATCAATGGGAAGGAAACTAAAGTAGCTAATGCTCTGAGCAGAAATGTAAAATTAAATTTTATGGCAGCAATCAGTACTTACAAAACAGATTTAGAAGATCAACTCGAAGAAGTAGTAAAATTGGATGAAAATTACCGAAAATTGCAAGATAAGGTGGCGGAAAATGTAACTGAAAGTTTAAAAACAGGTTACAGTCTAAATGAAAAAGGGTTAATACTTTATAAAAATACATTGTATATACCTAACATACCTAAAGTTAAGTTGCTAATTTTAAATGAAATACATAAAACTCCTTATTATGGACACCCTGGATTACAAAAGACAATAACTATGTTACAGAAAGATTACTTTTGGTTGAATATGAAGAATGAGTTAGCATAATATATTTCTATATGTTTTGAATGTCAACAGGTTAATACTGAACATCAGCATCTAGCCGGTTTATTACAATCTTTATCAATTCCTAACTAGAAATGGGAAATAATTAGCATTGATTTCATTACAGGTTTGCCTAAAAATAAGAACCAGAATGATTTGATAATGGTAGTTATTGACAAGCTCAGTAAGGAAGCCCATTTTATACTAGTAAAGACCACTCATAAGGCTGCTAACATTGTTGAAATATTTATGAAACAAATTTTTCATTTGCATGGAATACCAAAAGTTATAATTTCTAACAAGGACTCTAAATTCACAGGAAACTTCTGGAAAGATTTATTTAAAGGCTTAAATACTACTTTTAATTTTAGTACATATTTTCATCCACAAACAGATGGAAAGACATAAAGGGTAAATCAATTTTTTGAAGATATGTTAAGGATGTACGTTAGAGAAAATCCAAGTAAATGGGAAGACTACTTATACCTGGTTGAGTTTGCACACAACAGCCATTACCAACCTTCATCACAATTCATCCCATTTGAAATTTTGTATGGAAGAAAATGCAATACTCCCATCTCATGGAGTAACCACATTGACTGGTTAATAGTAGGACCTAAGTTATTAAAGGAAATGGAATTAACCATGAATCAGGTACACGGTAATTTAATGATTGCACAAGACATAAAGAAGAGTCAAGAGGATCTTAAATGAACTTAGAAAGAGTTTCAGGCGGGCGAACATGTTTTCATTAAGGTAAAACCTAAAAGAGATCCTTCAAATTAGAGAACTGTGTTAAGTTAGCACCCAGGTACTCTAGGCCTTTCGAAATATTGTCCAGAGTTGGACCAGTGGCATACCAACTAGCCTTACCACATCTTAAAGTTCATAATTTTTTTCATATTTCTGTTTTAAAAAGATATGTACATGATGCTACTCATGTGATAAATTGGAATGATGTACAGGTGGAGCGCGAAGGAGATTTTTCTGGTGGAATTGGATTGTATCCTCGACAAGAGGGAAATCCTACTTTGGAATCACACCATGGACAGGTGAAGGTGCAATAGAAACACCTTAGTCTAGAAGAAGCAATCTGGGAATTGGAAAGCCATATGTGGGCCACATATCCAATTCTGTTCTAGGGCGGCTCTGAAGATGATGAATAAAGCAACATCGAGGACGATGTTGGACTTAAGGGGGGTGTATGTCACACACCCCAATTTCCATAACATTTTATATTTAAGAAAACATTATATTTTACTTTTATTGTAAAGTCTATGACTATTGACCAAGTGGGGTAAAGGATGACTGTAATTAATTATGTTGAATATTTTATTATATAATAAATAAAAGATAAGACAAATAGCCTAAGGAATCCCATTTATTCACATAGTGCTTTCATCCTAGTGGATCAGTGGACACGATCAGGTGTCCTAAGACAAGAATTTTAGCTATATTCAAGAAAAGGTTGGGTGGAATGGGCTCCTTGGGATGTTTGTCTCTTCTACAAACTTTTAGGTTCCATTGTGTTATCTTATTTATTTTTGTCAAATAAAATTACTCGAATTAAAGTAGGCATGTTTAGTTTTTCTATCAGTACTTAGATATTTTGAATCCATTAGTAGAATGCTTAAGTATGCATTTATTTAGGAAAGTTTACTTGTAAATGATTATATGAATAAATGAACCTAGAATTAGAATTGATTGATTAATGAGTCAAATTCCTTTTTGCCTTTTTCCACTCATCTTACTATGAAGTACTCTAGTTCAGAAGGTTATTTTAGAGGTAAATAGGAATGATTATACATGGATAGAATGGATCTGAACTAATATTGAACTTTAGAGTTTTCATTGAAATAAATCAACAATATTTCCTCTCATAATATTCCAAGCATTATCTTCAAATAACTATTAAAACATTGAAAGCTTTTACAGTTATTTACCACCTAATTACCATAATAATTCCACTCCTAGGTCTTTACTTTTTATACAAAAACCTCTAAGATTTTTACATAGAGTCTATTATGGTAAGCTGCTGTCACTCAGACATAAAACTGTGTATAGTATAATATAATAATAATTATTGTAATACAATCAACTTAGTTATACTTAGTAAAGAAAATTCATTCTTTATTTAATACTTTAAAAACATGAAATAAAAACAATGCTACTCTAGTTATATTATCGTAAATAATACATAGTTAAACCTCCTTTTGTTCCTTTTAAAACATCAAACACAGTAAGTTCATGATGAACAGTCAATAGATTGAAAATGATTAAGATTATAATATATATTGTATCATAGTACCTTAAGTACTTAAGAAAAGAAACTATAAACATTCATTATAACTCTATTATTATTATTTGTAAATTGTTCTTCTAAACCCTAATCTCTAATACATTCATTTATATCCAAATTTCCAAAACTATTTATAAAAACCAAACCCTAGGTTAACCCCTTATGGTATATAATGCACAAATAAAATCATAATAACTAATTTGCTAATGGATTTAACCCATTTACAACCGTATCATAATTTACAATTAATAATTGCAATAACACAAAAACTAACTACCATACTTAATGCATTGTGCAACCAAAAACACAAAAGGAAAAACAAATGCTAATAAGTATTTACATTCTTTCCGTAAGCTCTACCTCTTAGAAACAAAATAATCAGAAACAGAGTCTTTCAATTTATCAATAAATTTACCAACGGTCCCCACATAGCCTTACTCACCAAAACCAAAATGCCTTAATGTATTCGTATCCACAAAACAGTTACAATGGCCGAGAAAAGGCAGAGAAAACTTCCACACATCTAAATCATAGTATGCAAAATGCTAACAAAACCCTGCAATAATAAATTTCTTACCCTAAAAGAACATCAAAAGAGTCGTAGCTCATTTATAAAACCCTAGGGGTTATCATTAAGGATGGCCATACGGCCTCCTTCACTAATTCAAAACAAAACAAAAGTTTGAACACAAGTGTTTTGAGTGTTGTAGTAACATTCTCCAGGAACCATTTAGATGCCACGCACACCAACGACGAAGGGTACCTCGAGGTTGGGACTGAATATTACTTGAAGCCTTTCTTGCTCAAAATATTCAACTCAGGGTTATGCCTTTAGCTTTCAACTGGGTATTGCCAAGTTTTTATTTACCTACATCAAATAGTAAACACTTAGAACTGTATATTAAATAGATGAGTTTTAAATAATAAAAAAAATAGAGAAGGAATGATTGGAGATTTTGTAACCACTTACCAGTTTTTAGCATGGAGTTCGCTGAACGGTTATGGAAACCAGAAGCCTCAAACCTACTAACGCCATGGACAATCAAGAGTAACCACACTTTAACATTGAGCTCTATGAAATGAAGATGGCAAGAACCAAAGCTTCAGACTTGCCAATTCCACGAACAAGCAGAGAATGACAACTGTTGCAGAAACCCGAGAAGGCCAAGATTCTGTCGGCTTATTTCTCATCCAAAAATAGTCAACTAATGAAACCAAGTGAGATTCTAGGGTAAGTCTTTGATTGTAAGTGCAGAGGGTTAAATTCCAAAACCATTTTTCAAATGAGAAACCACCACGTGGTTTCCACTAATGTTGAAATATTTTGTTTGTTTGATATAGTTTTGAACCTGCACAAAGTAATATTGTTTCCTTGTTAAAAATTAAACAAGTCATTGTTTGGATGTTGGAGTTCTTCGCTAAGTTGTAACTATCATTTTAAGCATCGACTACATGCTTAAGTTAGTGGTATTATATTTGTAGTTAGTTTATAGTTGAAAATTTAATAAGGTTAATGCTTAGGTAAGTTTTAGAAGTAACACGATTAAAATCCATAATATAAAATGTTGAGAATGTAGTTAAGCTCTGAGTACTACAATTATCAAAAATCATGTTTCAATAGTTATAAACCATCCATCTTGAAATTGTTTAGAACAAATAATCACGATACCATTCCAGTTGCTACTTAGGTAGATTAGACCTTGCTATAGGCCTAGAATCTCTTACTCTTCGATAATATTGACAAATAAATAGAGTCACCATAGTAGTTGAAGTTTAAGTCTAAATAATAAAATATAAGGATCTTTCTAACTTAGTCGTTTAAGTCTTTGGACTCTTAAATTCTTACATCGTATACCTGGAAGTAAGTATTTACATGTGAATCCTATACAAGCATCGGATCTGCGTTAACTTTGAGAAAAATCTAAGTAAGCCTCGGGATAACCTCAATCCCCTTCAATAAGAGAAGAAAACAACCATCAGAATCATACACTCCCTTACAAATAAATCAATGATCCGGATTTAATAATTTATTTTCACTCATTAAATGTCGACAAACATTTTATTATTCAAGACTGAAAATCAATATAGATTGGGCATGATTGGCGGCAGATAACTAAAGAGTATTAACTCCTAATTTTCTCTTTATGTGTTGTCTTTATAAAATATCAGTTAAATAGACTAAAGTTAATCATTAAAATAGAATTCTAACTACAATTTCACATTTAATATCACATAGAAAAATTTTAAATGTTTGGGAATTTTTGGGGACGTTTGTCAGGTTCCCAACCCTCTAGTCAGCGAAGAAGACACGGCTAACATCTATAAACCCAGGAAATATAAGCCTTGTGAACATATATATATAAATGCATTGAACTTAAAACATACACAGATGCATAAATTATTAATATATAGCGGAAGAAAAATTATTCATTCAAGCATTCATCATGTTTATACTAATTCATAAAATAATTGCAGTTAAGAAAAATAAAATATAGGAGAATACTTATCGTTGAAAGAATCTTGTCCCACAACCAGCTATGCCACTGCAATGTTCCACCTAACCATAGTCCATTGTGCTATTTAATACCACCGCTGAGTTGGACATGATTTCCCTGAGGAATAAGGAACAATAGCAAACTTCACCCATAGCCAAGGATACAATAAAATCCATTCAAGCCAACATAGTTGGGCTTATCATACTTACAAAGGCAGTGGTTTACACTTAGCCAAATTCACATGAGACACAACCAAGCCAACATATGGGTTTATCAGGCTACCATCCAAGCCATCCTTCCAGTTGGGTTTATCAGGCTGCCAAGGAGGTAGAAGGGTTGGCTGCTAAGCTAGTGAGCTCAATCCAGAGTTATGAACACCCACACCGGATCTAACCTGACTTCTAAACAATTACACACCCAACACAAGGAAGCATCCCCTTCTCTGCTACATGGTCCCTCAGGCCATGCATTCCCTTCTAGTGCTATTCAATGTATGCAAAGAAGAAAATCAGCCCGTTATATCGGTCTATGATGTGCCTTCACACACTAGGGTTACCAAGAAAGTCCAGACTCTATTTCCATTCCCCAAATCAGTTCATATACCAAACAAGGATGCATACAAATTGATCTCACTCCTGGGTTATCAAACATAAGCAGAAGCCAAGGAATTAAACATGCACACAGTAATTTACGAACTTCTGAACATTGTCAGTGTCGGACCGATTGCTGCAAAGTACCAAAACAAAAATGTTTGCTGGTTATTCAAATCAAGACAAAAAATTGGATTATGGGAAATAGGGTTCAGTAAAATGACTAGCATACTGGAGAAAACAAGAAAAGAAATAAATCCACACATGAAAACCCAAAACGTGAAGGATCCAAATCATCGAATAGGAGAAAATTGTGAAGGGTTCAGAATCAAAATCGCTTTTGCTTGCTGGCTCCTACGTGAATGTAAAATTGGGTTTCCATAAACATTTTTCCATTCCCAATCATGAGGGAAGGTGAAACCCTACCGCATTAGGGAAAAGTGGACATTTTCTTCAAGAAAATTTAAAAAAAAATGTTTTTCCAAAAATAGTGTTTTTCCCATTTCAAATTTCTCCCCACTCTTCCAATCCCCCACTCCCTTATCCTTAGAAAAATTCATTCCCCCATTTATTTTGGTTGCATTGACATAGCTGGTTGTAGGTTTTTAATTAAAAATTGCAAATTTAATATAATGTCTAGCTCTTTTAATGTTTAGCTAGCATAAAATACCATCGACTCAACCTTAATTTCCAAAACATAAACACTAAATCAATGGTGGGGATTTTTCCTAGCTCCACACCATGATTATTTACCTCATTTATTTAAATGAAAATGAGGTCAAAAACGGGGTGTGACAACGTTACATATGGTATCAGATCACACGTTCAGACACGAGGCCTGAAGTGGCTCAGCACACGTAAACAAAAAGTAAATAGAAACGTATGTATACTGATTTATGATTTTAAATGTTGCTATACATAATATTTCTAGATTAGATTTGCAGGTATGGAAGGACTCGAAGAGTATCCTAAAGAGAGGACCCCGTTAAATGAACAAAATAATTCTGGAAAAGAACCTGCTAAAGAAGATATAACTAATAACTCACCTAAATTACTGCAAATAGTTAAGGAACTAAAAATTGAACTGGAGATTGTTAAAAAAGAAAATGAGAGAATCCTAAGAAATCAGGAGGAGATGAATCAAATATTGATGGAAAGGTTTTATAACGAAGAAAAGGATAAACAGATAGAATCTAACACCGTGTCCTATCAACATAAGAGTAAAAGATCAAAATACTCTAAAATTGAAAGTAGTTCTTTTTTAGAAATTAATGGTAATTCACATAGAAAGAAACACCAGAACTCTAGTGACGGTAGCGAGAGTAATTATCGCTCTAGCAAGAAGAAATACAAGCCTTATGAAGATATTTCTAGAGAGTTCAAAAAGATTAAACCACCAAATTTTAATGGAAAAACAGAAAAAGGAGAGGAAGCCGAAGCATGGCTATCCGGAATGAAAAATTACTTTTAGATATATAATAATTCAAATCAGTTAAAAGCAAGGATGGAAATATATAAATTAACTGAAAAATATGACATCTAGTGGCGAGACATAAAGCGAGTTAAACACATAAAAGAGAAGAATATAAAATCAAGCACTTTTAAGAAATAATTTAAAAATAAATTTCTGTCGGAGCAATATTTTGAGGAACAAGGTAAAGAATTTTATGACCAAACGTTGGGAACCATGAGTATGAAAGAGTTAAATAATAAATTTTCAAGCTCACTGCGACATGTGCCTTATATTGTTAATGAAAAACCCAAGGTACAATAGTTTTTGAGTTGTTTACCTTTTCATATTAAGGCCATAATTGAATATGATAATCCCAAGACCCTTGAAGAGGCCATGCAAAAAGCATATTTATGCTATGAGCAGAACCAGAAAAGGGAGAACATGCCAAACCGGAAAATAAAAATGCCTAATAATAGTTTTGAATCAAGGAAGAAAAATTTCACATCTAATCAGAATTTTGGGCATAATAACTCACGCAATGTTCCTAACAAAAAAAATTCAAGGAAGTAATTCAAAAGGTAACCCACGGCAAAACCCTATTGTCACAAGAAACAAAGAATTTACAAATAATCACAATACTTATGTTAAAAATAACAAAGGTAAAGAACCAATAAAATATTGGGAATGCCAGGGACCCCACTATGCATCAGTTTTTCCTAACAGAAAGAAGATCTTCAACAACACTCATGTTGTGCAGGAAGAAACAATGGTTGGTGATTTAGGGAGACGGATACCCAGAATCAATCCAGCGCTGGAAAATAGACAGGATGAATATCAAACTTCCATGGTGGAAGTAGAAGGTATGATGAACCATAAACCCATTTCTATTTTAATTGACCAAGGGTCTAGCCTGAGTTATGTATCTCCCACTCTAGTAGATAAAAGTAAACTATCAATAGATAAATTTGCAAATTCATGGCTGCTTCAATTAGTTACAGGAGCAAAAAGGAAAGTAATTGATTTTGTGAAAGATTGCACATTATTTGTGAATCAGTTTGAAACTTCTGTAAAGTTGAATGTACTTTCGTTAGGCTCCTATGATGTATTAATTGGAATGGATTGGTTGGAACGACATCAAGTATTATTGAATTTTTTTGATAAAACTTTTACCTCTTTAAATAACGAAGGGAGAATGGTAACAGTAAAAGGAATCCCTAGAAAAACAATAATCAGACATATTTCTTCCTTACAACTAAAAAGGGTTGTTCGGAAGGGATGTAAAGCTTTTGCTGTAACTATAACTAATGAAGAGCACATTAATAAAGAAGACAAACTAAAATTGGAAGATATGCCAATTCTGAGAGGTTATTCGGATGTATTTCCAGAGGAAAGTCCAGAATTGCCTCCGAAAAGGGAGTTGGATTTCACTATTGAGCTGGTATCCGGTGCAGTACCTAACTCAAAATATCCTTACCAAATGAACATATTGGAACTTAATGAACTAAAATCAAAATTAAAAGAATTGATAGATAAAAATTATATAAGACCAAGTGTGTCTTCTTGGGGAGCACCGGTCATTTTTATTAAAAGAAGGACGTTACTATGCACCTATGCATTGACTACCATCAGCTTAATAAGATGACAATTAAAAATAGATACTCATTGCCCCGCATAAACGATATGTTTGATTAGTTACGTGGAGCAACAATATTTTCAAAAATTTACTTAAGATCCGGTTATCATCAAGTCTCGATGAAGGATGAGGATATTTTAAAGATGGATTTTAGGACCCAATATGGTCATTATGAGTTTCTTGTCATTCCATTCAGACTAACTAATGCCCTGGCAGTATTCATGCGTCTAATGAACAATGTATTAAATAAATATCTAGATAAGTTTGTGTTAGTTTTTATTGATGATATTTTAATCTATTCTAAGACTAAAGAAGAGCACGAAGAACATTTAAAAATCATTTTACAAATGTTAAGAAAACATCAGTTGTATGCCAAGTTTAGTATATGTGACTTCTTCAAAGATAAAATACAATACTTGGGTCACGTAATAACTACAGATGGGATCTCGGTTGACCCAGATAAGATAAAATCAATTAACGAATGGCCAGTCCCATAGGATGTGACTGATGTACGATCATTCATGGGGATCACTAGGTATTATCGAACACTCATTGAGGGTTTCTCAAGGATCGCAAATCCTATAACTTCTTTATAGACGAGGGGAAGAAATTTGTATGGGATAAAAAAAGTGAAGATAGTTTTAATAAATTAAAAGAATTATTAATTAATGCATCCATTTTAAAAATTGTGGATCCTGACAAGGATTTCGTTGTATGCATTGATGCATGCAATGATGGACATGGTGGGGTTTTAACTCAATAAGGACACATAATAGCATACGAGTCCATGAAATTTAAAATTCATGAGAAAAATTACACTACTTAAGATCTAGAATTGGTTGTCGTGATTCATGCATTGAAGATGTGGCGCCATCACTTGATCCGCAGAAAATTTAATTTAATGACAGATAATAAGGGTTTAAAGTATCTATTGGATCAACCAAATATAAATGCAAGTCAAGCAAGATGGCTAGATTTCCTGAGCGAATATGATTTTGAGATCCAACGCATCAAGGGGAAGGAAAATAAAGTAGTTGATACTCTGAGAAGAAATGTAAAATTAAATTTTATGGCAGCAATCAGTACTTACAAAATAGATTTAGAATATCAACTCGAAGAAGGAGTAAAATTGGATGAAAATTACCAAAAATTGCAAGCCAAGTCGCAGTAAATGTAACTGAAAGTTTAAAAACATACTGCGGTCTAAATGAAAAAGGGTTAATACTTTGCAAAAATAGACTGTATATACCTAACGTATCTAAAGTTAAGTTGCTAATTTTAAATGAAATACATAGAAGTCCTTATTCTGGACACCCTGGTTATCAAAAGACAATAACTATGTTATGGAAAGATTACTTTTGGCTGAATATGAACAATGAGTTGGAAGTATATATTGCTATATGTTTTGAATGTCAACAGGTTAGGACTGAACATCGCATCTGGCTGGAAATGGGAAATAATCAGCATTGATTTCATTACAGGTTTGCCTAAAAATCAGAACCAGAATGATTCGATAATGGTAGTTGTTGAGAAACTCAGTAAGGAAGCCCAATTTATACCAGTAAAGACCACTCATAAGGCTGCTAACATTGCTGAAATATTTATGAATCAAATTTTTCGTTTGCATGGAATACCAAAAGTTATAATTTCTGACAGAGACTCTAAATTCATGGGAAAATTCTGGAAATCTTAAGTTTAAAGGCTTAAATACTACTTTGAATTTTAGTACATATTTTCATCCGCAAATGGATGAACAGACAGAAAGTGTAAATCAAATTTTGGAATATATGTTAAGGGTGTACATTAGAGAAAAACCAATTAAATGAGAAGACTACTTACACCTGGTTGAGTTTGCATACAACAACCATTACCAAGCTTCATCAAAATTTAGCTCATTGAAAATTTTGTATGGCAGAAAATGCAATACTCCCATCTCATGGAGTAATCATGTTGACAGGTTAATACTAGGACCTAAGTTATTAAAGGAAATGGAATTAACTATGAAGCAGGTACATGGTAATTTAATGGTTGCACAAGACAGACAGAAGAGTTAAGCGTATCTTAAACGAACACAAAAATAGTTCTAGGTGGGCGAACATGTTTTGATTAAGGTAAAACCTAAAAAGAGTTCCTTAAAATTAGGGAACTGTACTAAGTTACCACTCAGGTACTATGGTAATTTCAAAATATTTTCCAGAGTTGGACCAGTGGCATACCAATTAGCCTTACCACCAAATCTTAAAGTTCATAATGTTTTTCATACTTCTATTTAAAAAATATATGTACATGATGCTACTCACGTGATAAATTGGAATGATGTACAGGTGGAGCAAAAAGGAGATTTTCTAGTGGAACCAGACTGTATTGTCGACAAGAGGGAAATCCTACTTTGAAATCACACCATTGGACAGGTGAAGGTGCAATGCAAGCACCTTAGTCTATAAGAAGCAACCTCAGAATTGGAAAGTCATATGCGGGAAGCATATCCAATTCTGTTCCAGGGAAGCTTTGAGGATGATGAATAAAGCAACATCGAGGACGATGTTGGACTTAAAGAGGGGTGTGTGTCATGTAACCCAATTTCAATAACATTCTATGTTTAATAAAACATTATATTTTACTTTTATTGTGAATTTTATGACTATTGACTAACTGGGGTCAAGGATGATTGTAATTAATTATGTTGAATATTTTATTATTTAATAAATAAAAGATGATACAAATAGTCGAAGGAGGTTGTTGAATGAGTGTCCACTAAGCCACTAGGAGGAAACTGACACATGGCAGCATCCTCAATCACTTCTAGTTGTTGCAGGGGGACAACTTCCCTAATTTTGTGGTCATGTTCCCCAAGAAAATGGAACAGAGAAAGTGGCTCATTAATTGAAAAACTGACCAAAAAGACCTAGCCATGTATATATCTATCCATCGAATTCAGCAGGAGGATGTTCATTCTTTACCTTGTGAAATTTATGAAGTTGAGAAAGGAGCACAAGAGATTCTATGAGGGAAAAGTTAGAAGTGGATTGAGTGTTTAAGACTGCATTCAGAACTAGTCCAGCTAGATAGTCGAGTTCTCTACTGTTGAGGACAGAAGTGGTGGTGTTAAGTACTTTTGTGGAGTTGCAGGGTTATTTAATCCCATTTGTTGACATAGTGCTTTCATCTTGGTGGATCAGTGGATAGGCTCATGGGTCCTAAGACAAGCATTTGACCTATATTTAGGAAAAGGTTGGGTGGAATGGGCTCCTTGGGCTGTTTGTCTCTTTTACGAATTTCAAGGTTCCATTGTGTTATATTATTTATTTCTGTGAAAGTAAATTATTGGAATGAAAGTAGGCATGTTTATTTTTTCTATTAGTACTTCAATATTTTGAACATGTTAGTAGAATTCTTAAGTCTGCATTTAATTAGGAAATTTTACTTGTAAATGATTATATGAATAAATGGACCTAGAATTAGAATCATTGATTAATGAGTATAGTACATAAGGTTTGTTTAGAGGTAAATAGGAATGATTATACATGGATAGAATGAATATGAACTAATATTGAACTGTAGAGTTTCCATTGAAATAAATCAACAATCTTTCCTCTGATAAGATTACCAGCATTACCTTCAAATAACTGTTAAAACATTGAAATCTTTTACTGTTATTTATCAGCTAATTACCATAATAATTCCACTCCTAGGCCTTAGCTTTTTATACAAAAACCTCTAATATTTTTCAATAGAGCCTATTATGGTAAGCTTCTGTCACTCAGTCATAAAACTGTGTATAGTATAATATAATAATTATTACTGTAATACAATAACCTTAGTTATACTTAGTAAGGAAAATTCATTCTTTATTTAATACTTTAAAAACCTAAAATATAAACAATGTTACTCTAGTTATATTATAGTGAATAATACATAGTTAAACCTCATTTTGTTCCTTTTAAAACATAAAAAATAGTAAGTTCATGATGAACAGTCAATAGACTGAAAATGATTAAGATTATAACATATATTGTATCATAGTTCCTTAAGTAAGAAAACAAACTATAAACATTCAATATAAATCTATTATTATTATTTGTATATTGCTATTCTAAACCCTAATCTCTAATACATTCCTTTATATCCAAATTTCCAAAATTGTTTATAAAAATTAATCCCTAGGTTAACCCCTTATGGTATAGATTTCACAAATAAAATCATAATAACTAATTTGTGAATGGCTTTAACCCATTTACATATGTATCATAATTTACAATTAAAACTAACTACCATGCTTAATACACTATGTAACCAAAAAAACAAATGTTAATAAGTATTTACATTCTGGTCACTAAAATTTGCCTCTTAGAAATAAATTAATCCCAAACAGAGTCTTTTAATTTATCAAGAAATTTACCAATGGTCGCCATATGTCCTTACTCATAAGACCAAAATTCCTTAACATATTTTTAGCCACAAAAGAGTTATAGTGGCTGAGCAAAGGTGAAGAAAACTTCCACACATCTAAATCATAGTATGTAAAATGATAAAAAAAACCGTGGAACAATAATGTTCTTACCCTAAAAGGACATAAAAAAAAAGTCGTAGCTCATTTATAAAACCCTAGGGGTTATCATTAAGGATGTCCATATGGCCTCCTTCACTAATTCAAAACAAAACAACAAATTTGACCACAAGTGTTTTGAACACTGTAGTAACATTCTGCAAGAACCATTTGGTGCCACACACACCAATGAAGAAGGATAACTCAGGGTTGGGACCGAGGCTTACCCGAAGCCTTTCTTGCTCACACTCTTCAGCTCATGGTTATGCCTTTAGATTTCGACTAGGTATTTCCAAGTATTTCTTTACCTACATCAAATAGTAAACACTTAGAACTGTATATTAAATAGCTGATTTTTAAATAATAAAACAAATAGAGAAGGAATGATTGGAGGTTTCGTAACCACTTACCATTTTTTAGAATGGAGTTCGCTAAACGGTTATGGAAACTAGAAGCTTCAAAACTGATAACGACACAAACAAGATAGAGTAAACACAATTTAATGTTGAGCTCGATGAAATGAAGATGGAAAGAACCAAAGCTTTAGACTTTCCAATGCCATGAAAAAACAGAGAATGACAATTGTTGCAGAAACCCAAGAAGGTCGAGGGTCTGTTGGCCCGTTTCTCCTCCAAAAATAGTAAACTAATGAAACCAAGTGAGCTTTTAGGGTAAGTCTTTGATTTTAAGTGCATGGAGTTAAACGCGAAAACCCTTCTTCAAATGAGCAACCACCATGTGGTTTCCACTAACGTTGAAATCTTTTATTTGTTTGATATAGTTTTGAACCTGCACAAAGCAATATTATTTCCTTGTTAAAAATTAAACAAGTCATTGTTTGGATGTTGGATTTCTTCACTAATTTTTATTGTTATTTTAAGCATCAAATGCATGCTTAAGTTAGTGGTATTATGTTTGTATTTAGTTTATAGTTGCAAATTTAATAAGGTTAATGCTTAGGTAAGTCTTAGAAGTAACATGGTTTAAATTCATAATATTAAAATGTTAAGAATATAGTTAACCTCCCAATACTAAAATTATTAAAAAGCATGTTTCAATAATTATAAACCATCCATCATGTAATTTTTTAGAACAAATAATCATGATACCATTTCGGTTACTACTTAGGCAGATTAGACCTTGCTATAGGCCTGGAATCTCTTATGCTTCGATAATATAGACAATAAATAGAGTGACCATAGTAGTTGAAGTTTAAGTCTAAAGAATAAAATATAAGGATATTTCCTAACTTAATTGTTTAAGTCTTCAGATTCTTAAATTATTACATTGTAAACCTGGAAATAAGTATTTACCTATGAATCTTGTACAAGCATCGAATCTTCAAGCCCTTTCAATAAGAGAAGAAAACAACCATCAGAATCATACACTCCCTTACAAATAAATCAATGATTTGAATTTAATAATTTATTTTAACTCATTAAATGTCGACAAACATTTTATTATTCAAGACTGAAAATCATTATAGATTGGGTATGATTAGTGGCATGTGAATTATAAATTAGTAACTAAATTATGTAGCCTTTTAGTTATGGTTAATCAAAGAGTATTAACTCCTAAGTTTATTTTTATGTGTTGTCTTTATAAACTATATGTTAACTAGACTAAAGTTAATCATTAAACTAGCATTTTGACTACGATTTCGCATTTTTTTTTTATCAGTAAGCAGGGGCAATTATATTATAATACAAAATGGTGATTCAAAAATGATATACAAATAGACCTAGTTTTGCTAGATGAACTAGATAGAACTACTCTGGCAGCAAGCAGGGCTCATAAAGTCCATCCCCAGATTACTTGAATGTAGCAAGAATTCATCCAAGCCTATTACATAAATTGAGCCCAAAGATATGGCTCCTACTAATACCAAATTATCGACTAAGACTGGAACCACCCATTACATCGAAACTAGTCTGAAGACATACATATATCATATGAAACCCGAACCCCTCACTTACCACTAAGCCACTAAATACAGAGCTTCCTTATTACAACCGGTAGATAAACCATATTAGAAACATCCCAAAACATTGGACCCTATAGCATCATTCCTTTTCTCAGACCCCAAAAAATTCCCAAAACATACCAGAACATAATCCCATACCCATAACAGTAGCAAATTGTAACACTTCAACACTACTTACAGTGAGGCAAAGCATAAATTCCACAAAACAAAAGTCTCGAAATATCATCTACCTGCATCCAGGTTTGGTTCCGGATGGCACTCCTCTTGCTGAGGATGAAGAGTACTAGCGCCTTTGTTGGCTGGTGAATTGGTAGGGCTGTTCGTCGAGGTGGTGGAATTATCCCCTATGCTACCCATAATCTCCATTGCAATCTGATCAAGAAGATGGAACCCCGTTGAGATTTCCTTATCCGAATGAGGGCTAGAGCCTCCCTCATTCCTTACGTAGCTTGAAACTAAGCTTGTATATTATGGTCCAGGAGGATTTGAACTGACCAGAAAGGATTCAGTGCCAGGGGTCTGGCCAAAAGGTTTTCATACTCCCTAAGGAGATCTAATTCCTTAATGGCAAAGAAATATTCTATTGTCTTTGGTGTCTTCGCAATGTACTGGTCGCCCCAATTAAATGGCTGCATGGTTTAATATTCCTTGATTGAGGGAAGATCATTCCTTGGGCTAGGAATCGCCCCACTGGTTCCTTCCTCTTTGTTGTTTCCCCTCTGTTGATTCTAGGTTATCCAATAGAGAGGCATGATAACACCACACAGAATGTTACTAGGTTCCTGAAGGAATAGAATCGCCACCCTGAATGCGACCCTCCGATCCTGTTTGGGTAAATTTATAGAGGGAAAACCTTCCCTCCACTAGATTGGAGCATTGAATCTACTCTAGCCTTTTTCTTTAACCTCCATCATTCTCTACCCTTCACCGTGCTTCGCCAAATATTTCATGCTGTGTGGGAGATCTGTCACCTTCTTCTTCATTGAATTTCAATTGATATGGATATCTATGAAATTCCTCGTCCTTGCGATAGCTAACGTGAGATCTGTACCTGCAGGCCCGTAGGGTTTTCTCCTCTCCTTCTCCTCACACAGATGAACTAGAGTATTAATCCTTCAAAGTGTTATGCATCTTCGATGGTTATAAATAGGCTCTCATGCTGGTGATTGTTCTGTTTGTGGTGAGCACATGCTTTATACCACCACTGCGTATTTAGGCGTGTGGTACACCGACCCCACCTAGAGAATGGGACAGCTCACAAATTTTCGCGCTCGCCACTACTGCATTTGCGGGCTCATTACTTGATAATGATATGACGGATGGCTTAATTCCCATTTATTTGGAGTGCCAACTGTCTTCCACCTGCTATGGGTTGGGATGTTTCTAACAGTTGTGTGTTTCTAACCTACCTTCCCCGTCATCCTTCGCCAACTTCTTGCATCATTTCCATATTTCCTGTCTGTTTCCCCTGTCGTCAAGCTCTTTTCCATGGAAATAGCATTGAATTTCAACTCCTACCCTGTTTCCCTATCTCCTCACATGCGAGAACATAATGGATTAATGTCCTGCTAGACTCCTTTTGAGAGAAAACAACCGGCCTTCCCATCGCAAGTTCTTTGAGACCTGTGATGTATATGCACCATTTTGGATCCATCGATCCATGTTTATAATTATCTGTGAATCACCTTCCACCACCAATGGATTCTTCCCTGCTTGTAGAGCCCATGATAAGCCATTATTAGGCCTTCTAGCTCCACCATATTATTTGTGTTGTTGCTGTCACATACCCCAATTTTGTAAAATTATGTAAATTGTTTTATTATATTTCTAAGACATTATGTTAAGCTTAATCCTGAGTAGGGATTGATGACTCAGCAGAGTCAACAGTAATGGAGTGTAATTCAGAATATTTTATTATTAATAAATAAATTGTGGAGACAACAGCATGGGAGAGCTGTTAAAAAGAGGTTACTGGTCAAACTGGTGGATGGAACTAGGTGGAAAGGCAAAAGACAAGTGGCAGCATCCTCAAACACTTCCTAAGTTGCAGGTGGCAACTTCCCTATATTTGGGGTCATGATTCCCCAAGAAAGTGGAATCAGAGCAGGTGGCTCATTAAATGACAGTTAACCCAAAAAAGACCTAGGAAATCTTTTAAAAGTACTCAATGAAGAGAGCTGAGGCTGCTCAGTTATTTTCCCAGAGAGAATTCATTCAGGTGAATTTTATTCAGGAAATTCATTGAGGAAGAGGGAAATACAGTAAGGAAGTTGTTCTAAGAGGATTGCTGCAGTAACTTGATTTTTATTTACAGCTATTGATCTGAAGAGAACTGACTGATAGTTCTGAGTTAATACTGAGTTTGAAGACTAGTATCTGACTTTACTGCACCTAGTTCCAGTCAGGGAGACCAGAGCAAGCTCGGGGGTCCTGAGAAGTCTCTGTCTGAGTGCTCTCCAGGAGTTGGTAGGGAGGAACAACCTCCCATTGCTGTTGTTGTCCACAGTTTCAACAGGTTCTGTCACTTATCTTTTATGTTAAATGAATATGAATGGATGCATGTCATGTTTATATTATATGTTTGAAGAGTTAGTTAGTTTAGTAATGTGAGTATCTCAGAATATTAGTAGTAAATCTGTTGCTGAGTTAAAGAATTACTCCGTTTTTCCACATCTGGAATCACCAGACCGTACTCCAGCACAGTATCTCGGTATTGTGAAGTAGTATCCTTCTGAACCGAGTTTCCTAATTAGTTACTTTCAGTAACTGCAAGTGTTTTACAAACTCATAAGTTATTTTCTAATAGTCTTAAAAACTACTTCCTAGTACTGTATCTTGTTTCCAGTAAATGCTAGCTGTAATAAAGAAAAGATAGAATAAGTATTTCTGTTGTTTAAATCTTATAATTGTTATCTTCCAGTATGAAAGAATCTAACCTCTTAATGTTAAAAAAAAAAGAAACAATACTGACAGTAGGATATAATTACTTATCGGTTTGATTTTACAGTTAAATCCTAGTAGTGTTAGTCTGTATTTTGGTTAAGAATGCAGTTATTTAAGTACTGAATCTTCTTTTATTTAAAACAAGCTTAAATAGATTTCAAAACTGTTATACTAGTTTTCAAATATGGTAAATCAATGTTATTTTATACACAAGAATTTATATACATATGTATATGAGAATAAACTTAAGTATTGATTGAGTATTAAGTAAAAATACTCAGGTATTATAACTAAATAAATAAACCAAACCAAATATTGAATAACAACATTAAATAACAATCATAGTAACATTGATCAGAAACATTATCTTTATAGTATCACTAATAATGTATCTATATTATATACATTATAAAAGTAACATTTAAAGTAATATTTTATTACTACAATTATAAACCTAGACTATTTATACTCGATGTATAAATAAATAAATTTTATGTATAAACTATCCATAATCTGTGTATTACAAAGTAAATAAACCTTACTTGAAGACATTAGTAAAATATAAGAAGAATACAACAGGCTTACATAATTTAATAGGTATGCACTTTGCATTTATTGTTTCTAATAAATAGAAGCCAGGGTATAAAGCCTGTATAGAAACTTTAACAATAAATTTATTTAACAAAAGCTGGAGAGTACTTTAACTACAGAACTCTTTTATAATAAAATAAATTACAGTATTATAACATGACCAAGAACAATGAAAAAAAAATAGTATCCACAGCTAGGATATTGGTATAAGGGTATAACCCTATATATATAAATTAAGAAGTTAATATATAATAAATGAATCAAAGTATATAACCCTAACAGAAACATTATTAAAAAAGAGTTTACCAATAGTTAAATAACCCAGTTATTATTTAAAAAAAAAACAAAAGAAATAACAGAACAGTAATTAGCTCAATCTTTGAGCTTAACCATTATGGTTAATATCATTCATTTAACTCTCAATTACCAACAAAGTTATAATTTTAATGACAGATTAAGCAACTGAACTTAATCTCAACTGTAAAATTAGGGTTGAACCCTACAAGTCCAGTTTATACAAGTAAAATAAATACTAAGAGTAAGACAATGTTTTCACCTACGGCCGCATCATAAATCCACAGTATAAGTGGTTATAAACCTATATTTTTACTTATTCCTGTACAGAGCATAGAATTAAAAATGCATGTGATAAACAAACCCAAATATACAGGAAATCTTTATAATAAGTCATATTACAAAACTCTGGGTGAAAACCCTGAACAAGTTAAGAGCACAGCAAGAGAAACAGAATGTCAAGGTCGTAACCTGGTATACAGGCAGGCTTATAGCCAGTGCCTTTTTTATACTATATTTTTTTTACAGTAATCTTAAATACAGAAGAAAGATGAATAATTACAATATCGACCGAAGCCGTAATGCCCATGCACAATGCAGGGCTTAACCTATTAAGAATTCATTTTAACATACAGTTTAAAAAACTGAACAGAGCTGAAGTAACCACAGAGTCGCGTCACTCAAAGCCAACCATTAACAACCCTAAAAACTAGCAAGGAGGGAATGCCACGTTCGGAACCAGGCTTACCGGGAGGTTCCACGGTTGAGAACTTGCATTTCCCATTCCACAAAGAGAAGACTGAACCTGGAAATAAAAGAAGGAGCAACTTATTAGTTAAACCCTTAACATTTTCTGGTTAAACTATTTTCTAAAATGGAAAACGAAAAGATTGAACTGTAGCTTACCGGTGAGTTTGAAGGAAGTGCAGCCACCGTAAAAAGACTGATAACCACGAGCAGAGGAAGCATAAACCCTTCTTTTGTCACCGAGAAGGACGAGCTGGTAAGAGCAAAGGATACCTTACACAATGGGAGCATTGACAGTGTCAAGTGAAAGAAATGCACTCACGTCGTGACAGGGTCAAAAATGGTGTCGAAGGGAAAAACCCTAGGTTTTTCAACAACCATATGGCTGCCAACATCAAGCTACAGACTTCCACACAGTGCAGTAGATGAGCATGAAGGACTGGAGCAGCATAGAAGCTGCTATCAACAGAGCAATAGCAAAAAAAAAATGAACCAGGAGGGTTTACAGAGCGACCAAGCCCGAAGGCGAAGGAGAAATGACAAATTAGGGTCGAGTCAATGGTTTTATAACATTAGTGCATGGTCGAGGAGTGACCACGTCAGTACTTTAATACATTGCATGCAAGTGGGTTGAAGTTCTAATGTTCTACGACGAAGTCTGCCAATTGATTGCTTTCCAAGCAAATCATAGCATGGATATTCCATTGGGTTGCTATACTATGGTTTTACCTGCCACATAATTCACCATCATGAACGTTCGAATAATGCGCTTAAAAACTATGCATTGTACATATTAACACTTGCTTTATATATATTAAAACTTTGCATTATAACATCTTTCAAGATTAAGTCTTGAAGTATTTATACATGGAGGATTTGATTTTAATTATAAAAGTTATAAGGATAGGGGTATAATGTTGAGTTATAGTGGTTCATAAAACTTACTACCATATGGCCAACTACCCTAGTCTCAAGTGAAGACAATAGATTTATCATTTCTTTAAGTCTATAAAATAATAGAGTAATGTTAAGTATAGTTGTTTACAATTCTACAACTATAATGCCTATTGCTATAGCTTTGCATAGATGGTAAAAGACTAGTCATTCTCTCTTTATATGACTTTAACTTGTAGAATTCAAGCTTTATACCCCACAAATTTGAAATAAGGTTACTCTATTCCATTTTACTTGTTATTACCAATATAATAACAATCTCTTAATAGTCTTAGATTCTTTATGATATCAATTAGACTTTTGTTATCTTCATGTTCAAAGATTTACAAGGATTGTGTAATTGAGTATATGTTAGGCGGTTTATGAAAATTATTATAACCATTCTTGTTGGTAGTATAGTCTGGAAACTCATAAATGAGTTTAATCATGATAATCTAGAACTAATTCTAAAGATGCTTATAGATTTTATTCAATTGTCAATCATGGAAATAGAAGTAGTTTTCCCATCAATGCAAACCCTTAAAATGTAAGAGAAGACATGTATCAGACAGTAAACCTTGTAAATTGCTGGAAGTAAGAAAAGTATATATTGATATTTTAACTCCAGATCCTTTACAATTGTAATTACGGATCAAAACATATTTTGAATTTAAACTTAGCATGATGCAGTAACAACGGATGAGTAGAATAGGGTCTAAATATGGTAACCTAGTTATAATTACTATGTTAGATAAGAAATATTATTTACTTCTACTTTTGCATTTCAGTAAACTCATCAAATAATCCAGTACTCCATAGGGATACTTAATGCTGATGCTATGAAGGAAAAGCCTTACCTTTAAAAGCTTGAAAAACCTGGCTAGTATGCATATACTTTTACTGAATGATTTGGTACAGCAATTTGTTATCTAATACTTTAAAAAATTGGTTAGCAGCAACCCGAAATTTACCTGTATATCTGTAAGAGAAAGAAAACTGCTGCATTAGCTCGGAAGCTAAGTAACCCCAGTCTATCATGGCAATTCCCCTTGTGGTTGCAAACAGAAAACAATCAGTAACTGACAAGAAACTCATCTTTAAAGATTAAGTATAATAAAAGATCATTCAGTTACAATTATGGTAACATAAACTAATCAAACAGTTAATGACTGTATTTAATAAGATTATATGCTATTTTTAAAAGTTTTAATTTTTTTGGAATTTTTGGGGTTTTGACAGTTGCCAATTGATCCTGAGAGCATGCTGAGAATAATTCCATCTGAGTTCCTTAATGCTCCTTTGAATCCTATAGGGCCTGGGTTTCCTTTGGCTACTCCGTTGAAATTGAATTTTAAGGATACTTTTGGTGGCCTAGTATAAGTTTTCGCACTGTTAACAGAAGTTGGAGTCATTCTGGTTAGCCCATTGTTGACAATAATTCAACAATCCCCAATTCATACAAAATAATTCTTTCGTTTTCTTCTTCTATGAAATCTTCTTGTGTCCACTGGTGTAGGGTAATTGTTTCTTCTAGGTGTGCTTCTATAATGGCCCAGATTTCCCCTTTTTTGGGGTTTTGTTTTCAAAGATTTGACTGTTACGAGTTTTCCATAGTTCCCACACCATAAAACCAGGGAGAAGATCCCATATTCTATTAACAATTTTATTTTTGAATACCTTCATGGGCCATTCTGCAATAGTGACATCCAACCTTCCTTTGTGTCAGTGGTTTTTTTTTAAATGGATGCTCCTTTTTCCCAAATTGAGTCTTCGACCAGAAATTCATCCAAAAGATGGTTGATAGTTTCATTTCTCTCCTTGCACATACAACACCTAGAGGGTCCAATGAATCCCCTGATCTGAAGGTTATCCCAGGTTAGGATGCGTCATTTGAGCATGAGCCAGCAAAAAACCATTACCTTTGGCCACCACTCTGCTCCCTAGACTTTTCCCCATTTGGCTTCGGGTTCAATATTATGAGTCCCTGTTACTAGACCTAGGGCCTCTTTGGGGTTGAAATTACCTGTGTTGGAGTACCCCCATATGAGTTTGTCTAGACCGTCATTCTTGGCTGTTCTTCTCGAATTAAGCTCTGCCACGAAGTATTCTACATCTTCCCATGGGGCTTGAGATTGCCAATAATTATCATCTTTCCAATCCCTGAAGATCCAGTCATTGTCTCTAGGATCCCATAATTTTTCGACCGTGCTCTGGGAATGGTTCTGAGGAAAGGAAATTAGAACAATGGATTCTTCACCACATGTTAGAACTAGTTCCTCATTCCATGCGTCCCTATCAAATTGTGTGGTTCTGTCATCCCGCACTTCCGATAAACTATGCTTCTGGACAAAACCTTTGTTTTCCTGTACTGCTTTCCATATACTAGACCCTAGTAATTTTTCTCCAAATTGCACCAAGGATTGCTTGGGCCAGAGGGGAGCATATTTCAGGTGCCATAGTTTGGCCCATGGCTCCTATTCGTAATTAATCCACCTCCACCATATTTTAGCACTCATCACCTTGTTATTGCCTAGAGGATATTGTAGTCACAAGGCCCCCAATGCCTTAGGAGTACATATGGTTTTCCAATCCACCAAAGGCTATTTCCTATGACCTTCCGATCCTCCCCATAGGTAATTATCTGAATATTTTGGATTTGTTTGATGACTAATTTCAGATCTTCTAGCACCGAGAATAGATATAAAGGCATTTCCTGTAGAACATATTTCACCAGGATGAGTTTGCTCAAAAAATTAAGGGCTCTGAAGGTCCAGAGGTTGAGCTTTTGTTTGATTTTATCCAACAACTCCTTCCATGAGATTTGTCTAATAGTTGATTCTGCTAATGGTGCTCCCACATATTTTGATGGAATTATTCCTTCTGAAAACTCCAGGATTATGAGGATATTCCTTTTGGTAATTCTCGGGGTATTGAAGAATTAAGTCTGAGACTTTTTCTTGTTGATTTCTAGACCACTTGCTTCCAGGAATGTGTTCAATCTATCTATGATGCCCCTGGCCTCCTGGACCTATGAATGTCCCATAAGCATGTTATCATCCATGAACTATTGATGGGTCTGGAGGTCCATCCTTTCAGTTAGAGATAAGCCCTGAATCATGTTCTCAGATCTTCTATTTTTGAGAATCCTTTGTATTCCTTCAACCACTATGATGAAAAGGAAGGGATATAGGGGGTCCCCCTATCTTTTTCCTCCGGAAGTGTTGAGCGAGTCAAAGGGGAGCCATTGACCAAGATTGAAGAAAAAATTGAAGAGACCATATTCATGACCCAGTTTGTCCAATCCTCTGAGGAACCAAAATCTCTAAGAATTCCTGCCAAAAAATTCCAATTCAATTTGTCATATGCTTTCAAGAGATCCAGTTTTAGGAACATACATGGAGTCTTCATGGTTTTAAGTTAATGAATTGTTTCATGGACCAAAATAATGCCATCTAGGATCTGCCTTCCTTCCACAAACCCAACCTATTCCAGTAAGATGATGAGTGGAAGTAGGGGCCTCAAACGATAGGCCATCACCTTAGAGATGATTTTGTAGATGACATTACAGAAAGAAATTGGTCTTAGTTTCCCGATATCCTCTACACCATTTTATTTGGGGATGAGTGTTAGAAATGTAGAGTTAATAGCTCTTAGTATATTGCTTGGCTTCCTAGAGTCTTCCACCAAGGCCCATATTTCCTCTTTTAACCAGTCCCAACAAGCAAGGAAAAAATTCAAAGTAAACCCATCCAACCATGGAGCTTTGTCTTTTTCCATTTTCTCAATCACCATCTCAACTTCTGTCATCTTAATGGCCATGCCCAGAATGTGATTGTGTTCATCTGTGATAGGTTTGGGGATATGTTGAAACACTTATCTCTGAGCTTCCTCTCTGTCTTCTTCTGATTCCTGCATAAGCTTAGCAAAATAAGAGTTCAAAGTGGTTTCTAATTCTTCTTGAGTTTCAGCTATATTCCCGTCCTCCATCTTCAACCTATCCAGTCGATTTCCCTATCTATGTTGGATGGCCACTTTGTGAAAGAATTTGGTGTTGTGTTCCATTTCTTGGACCCATTTGACCCTTACCTTCTGGTTTCAATAGACTTCCTCCTATTGTTCTCGTTGGCTAAATTCCTGTAACAAGATTTTTTCTTGTATCCTTAACTCCTCCGAAAATCCCATACTCATCCCTTAAGCCTGGTTCAGATGCATCTTACTTTATAGATCCTATTTTTCTTGAAATATATTACCAATGGACTCCTTATTCTATTTTTTAATGTTAACTTTCAAGAGTTTAATTTTTTGTTGGAATTGATACATTCGGGTGCCTCTAATGGGTGGGAATCCTTCCCACCATTCCATGAGTTTCTCATGGAAATCCGCTTGGAGGATCCAAAAAAATTCAAATCTTAATCGTCTATGAGAATCTATCCCTACATTATCCCATTCCATACTGATAGGCCAGTGATCCGATCCTGCCGTTAGAAGTACCATCGCTCTTAATTCTCCACTGGCCATCATGATAGATTTTGAGATTAAAAAGCATTCAAGTAGACAAGCTATCCCTCTGTCTCCATCTTGTTTTTTGTTCCATGTGAATATACCATTAGAATTTCTAACATCTATCAAATTAAGGTCATCAATTAAATCATTGAATTGAGCGCTTGTAGGGTTTAAGTTTCGTATATCACCTTTTTTCTCTTCTAGGTTCCTGATCAGGTTGAAATCTCCACCCAGGATCCATGATTTTTCCTCAGCAATTTCTTTGATATCAAAGAGCGAGTCCAGAAAGGAAAATTTATGCTCTGCCCTCGGGGGCCTATAAACATTGGTCAAAAATCCCTTTATTCTATTACCTAAAATATGGAAGTTGTTGGGGTGTGTTCGACTATCTTAAATACACCTAATATTTAATTATCAACTGGGGTTGGTAGGATTAGAGTTGATACAAAATATATGCAAAGGTAAAAAGGCTCCTAGGGTTTCATGGAGATATTTTAATAAATAAAAGATCGAAAGATCTTTCAAAATGAAAAACCGAGTCAAACTTCTAAGACTATCTGAATAATCAGACTGGACTAGAGTATCAAATTTTAAACAGATACTAAAAGAAAGATATAAATAATAATACTTCTAACTTCAGACACTAAATCATACATAACAGGAATTATAACCATTGAACTAACAAATAACCAACTAACTACTCCTTGAGAGGAAGGTTGGGGTAAAAAGACAACTTATCTTACAAAAAATAGAAAACTAAAAAAGCGAGTAGAAAACTTAATAAATAAAACTTTGAAAGAAGCAAGTAGAAAACTTAATAAAGATATTTAAACTCTATTCTTCAATAAACACATACCAAAAAACAAGAATGATTCCTATGATTACAAATAATCTAACTTCCTCTTAAGATTGACACATCTAAACCTAAACTCTATATACAAAAAAAGATAACCATGACGTAAAATAGTAGTAAAATGAAATCAGTGTTTAATATTCAAGAAATAAGAACTTAATCCATATTTAATTTAAGGTGAAAAGAAAATAAAAGAATAATAATAAAACCTTAATCAATAACCTAAAACACTCAAACTTTAACTGTAATGCTTAAATAAAACTAGCAACTACAAACATAATCCAAATATTGACAAAAAAAAACTAGAAACAATCTTAAAATACAAAAAAACACTAAAAACAAAACCGAGGGTTAAATGACAGACTGAACAGTAGGTATGTAAGGGGTGGCTGAATGGCAGACTGGATAGAATACCTGAATGGTAGTCCATATAGTTGAAAATGGTAAAAACTAACCTAAATGAACTAGTTCTTCAGCTAAAGTTATGCAGATCTAAACCTAATGCATCGAATCAATAAACAAACCTATTTAATCATCAAATTAACTTCAAACTAACCCTTAAACAAAAAGAAATCATTGCATATTAAACTAATTAGTAAGCTAGAAATTAATTTAAACAGACTGGAAATTAACTTAAGGAAGTTCATGGTAGGAAATAAATAAACATAACTAAATCTAAATGAAAGCAAACTATTTCATACAAGCAAATTCATAACAGGAAATAAATAAAAAAGACTCAATTCAAATGGAAGCAAACTAATTTATATGTTTGGAAATAAAAACTAAAAGAAATACTGGAATGAAATGATTGTAAATAAAATAACTGAAAACAAATAACTGAAAGCAAATGACTGGAAACAAATGACTAAAAGCAAAGCTATGCATGCATCTACTTGTTTAACTGCTGAAATAAAACTAAGTGAATGCAATACAGGAAATAAAATAGCATTTATTATTATCTAATGATAACAAACTCGAAATTAAACTAGACTAGCTAAAACGGAAAAGAAAGAACTAAATTAAACAAAGAAATGAACCTCTGGTTGATGAGGTTCCCTCTTAACAATTAGAGGTGATGTCTGCTAACTCCTACTCAAACACAATCTTCAATAGCAATGCATATAGCTCTTTATTCAAATTCAGAAACAAAATAACAATGTTTATGAAAAATATGAACTGCTTAACAAAATACTTCTCTAACTCTTTCCTGACTAACTCTGCTCTTTATTCAGAGACTGATATATATAGATTACATGAGAGATGAGCAAGTCGACCATCATAGCTCCACTGCTCTCTAATTTTGGTCAATATTTAAAGGCACATAATTGATTTTAGCAACCAACGCATGGACATCTTCCTTCTTCAGCGTGAGCATGAATGCGGCGTGATACTCCTCCTTTCACATGGGAAAATATTCTTTAGCATGGAGTAAATCCCTTCCTTAGCGTGGTTGATGGGCTAGTGTTGAACGTAGGCATTGTACACAGCAGCAGGTTTCTAGAATGCAGGTCCCTCATCAGCGCAAGCGTGTTGACTAGTGGTTTTGCGGAGAGCAAGGGTGGCGACACAGTCGGTCTTCTAGAACACAGGTCATTCTATCCCTTTGAATCGTGTGGATAGTGATCAGCTAGGTGGTGAGTGAAGGGGACTGCAAGCTGGTGTGCTATCTAGAACATAGCTTCGTTTCCCATATGTGTGGATGATTAGTTTGGTTGGAGGATGTTTCATGTTTAAATGCCCAAAACCAAGTATGGACAGCACACAGGCTGATGGGTGATTTGAACAGGGAGCTGAATGAAACATTGAGTTGTGAGCTGGATATGATGGGCATCGATCTAGGGCAAACATGGAAAACCACCAGTGAATTTCGCGCGATGAATGGATGATGAGTTGAACGCCAAGCTATATCATGAGCTGGAATGTTATGCGGAAGGCAAGATGAATGCGTTCTGGTGTAAATTTTCCCAAACAAACTATAAAATATGCAAACAAATATACATATTGGATAATACATTAAATATGATTTAAATAATATAATTTTGAGTGAATAAAATCATAAAATGATATTAATAACCTAAGTTGTAATAACATCAAATTTGTTCTTACCTTGTGCTGAAATAACAATCTGCATGACATAAAATATACTAAAGATGATAAAATATGTGTTTAAATGTGTTATTTAATTGCCAAAAATGATAATAAAATGAGGCTCAACAGAATTCTGCAAAGAGTGAAAATGGAGTTTCTAGGAAGCCTGAGAGGTTAACCTCTCAAGGATTCCAAAGAATTCCCAACTCTCCTGCTTCCCCTTTGGCATCTATCACTAGTGATTCACATCCCTTCCATATTTTTCAGGTTATATGTGTTAGCTCTTCGCCTGAGAATTTTGTTTCTTGCAGAAAGATGATCCCAGATTTTTCTTTTTCAATCCTTCTTCTAAGAAGACAGATTTTCAGAGTGCTACTACAGCCTCTAATGTTCCAGGATGTAATCCACATCAATAATTGGTTAGATGGATGGGGAAAGGGTAGCATCTATAGTTGGATACTACCCTGAATCCACCATTTGCTCTCCTATGGATTTGATTCTTTGAACATTGCTTGGCCTTCCAAGCTTTTCTTTTTTTAGTTTCTTCTTTCCATCTGTGTCTTTGAGAGATTCAACCACTACTCCCAAGGAATTCATGTTTTTAGCTTGGATTATCGACTTCTCCAGTAGGGAGACTTGCTATGGGGGAATCTGGTTTGGAGTCTTGTTAGAGAAGGTAGCTTCCAATCCTTCCAGATCCATATCTCCTATCTCCATGTCTTCCAATGCGGGTTTAGATGTCTCTAATACTTTCTTGATCGTCTCTTGCTGCCTATGGAAAAATTGATCTGTAGATGTTTTGATAGTTTCTTGTTGCTTTTTTGGGATTGTCTCTGTCTCCTTCTCCTAGTTATCTTTAGTTTGTTCCCTATGTTGTTCTTCTTTATTGTTTACCTTATTCTACTTTGTTTGCTGGACTTCTTTGCTAATTTCCTTATCCTCTTGTAGGATCTCATACCTATTCTGGGTTTGCACTCTTTTGTTGATCTCTGAACCCGATGTCTTTCTCACTTGCCATTTCTTGTTTTTGGTTTTGGTGAACCCATCAGCATCTTGATTGTCCTGATATTTCTTCCCTCTTGGTCTTTTATTTTGTGGGAAATCCTAGAATAGATGTCCATGCTCATGACATCTTCTACATCTAAACAATATCTTTTCGTAGTCTATTGCCTTGAACCCTTCTTCATCTTCCCATGTTTGCTTGATTCCATCTGGTAGGTCCCTAGATATGTCAAGGAAGATACAGATTCTGGCATACGATATGTATTTTCTTTGTCGATTTTGTTCTAAGACTTTGATGAAATTCCCCAACGTATTCCCTATATTGATCAGAATTTCTTCCTTCCAGTACTCCATTGGAAGAGAGTATATTCTTATCCATACTGGGGAAATCATGAGGTTTTCTTTGTCAAGGTTGAATCTCTCTTTCCATGGTCTAATGAAGAGGCCCATCGAATTATATAATTAGGGACCATTCTCAAAAATTCACATTCGGTCTTCTTCATTAAATAATATGATCATGAAAAACCCTTTAGCTCCCACCTGAAGGTCGTAGTGGCCTTGGGGTTTGCATGTGGTTTTTATCCACTAGACTGGGGTCTTTTCTATGGGACAAATCCCCACAAATTTTCCTATGAGAGCACATTCTTTCATGTATTGAATGTATTCTCTGACTCTTTCTCATTTGATCTGCAACTTTGGGACCGTCTTGGATTTTGAGACACATTGCCTTGTCCTTCTTGTTCCCTGATTAGTTATTTCCTCCTTATTGATCACACTAGAGCCTTTCCCATCTCTAAGCATGTCATATGGAATAACTATTTCTTTTCCATTTTTAGTTTCCATTCCCAAGATCACAAAGGGGTTTGTAGGTCCCTCCTCCGAGGATGCATTCCTCCCACAGTCCCTCTCCCCATGAGGAGGAGTAAGAACCATCCTTAACCGAATTACTAAGATGCTTCTTCCCTGCTAGTACTCCATTGAACCTTCCTCCTTGGTACCCAAACCCCCAACCTCGCATCAAGTTGCAGAGCTCGAATTCATCCAATTAAGCAAATTGCTCTAATAAGTTAATTGTATTCGACTACGATTTCGCATTTAATATCACATAAAAAAATTTAAATTTTTGGGAATTTTTGGGGACATTACACTATCCTTCAATAATTTGGATTCCTTGGCTCATTATGTTCTATTTTACACCACATCACCCTCCAATAACATTACATTACCCATGTTAGCCCAAAAAATCCCTCACTAAGCTCTACATGACCTACACCACCCAAGGACATCCTTGCACAACCCTCATTTAACCCCATTTGACCCCCACACCCTCAAGAAGGATTAAAAATATGAAAAAGGGATTAAAAACCCCTAAAAAGAGCTAAAATATCTCTCATAGGGGCTAAAGCCTCCAAAAAGGGACTAAAACCCCTCAAAGGAGATTAAAACCCCCAAAAGAGCTAAACATTGAGTGAAAGGGGATAAAATCCCAAAAAAGGGGCTAAAGCCCCAACCAGGGGCTTAAAACTTTAAAAGTCTTAAGAAAAAGTATAAATAGAGGGGTGGGGGTCACTCTCAAAACATTCCTTCACTCCATATCATTATGCTTCCCATGTGAGTGCCTTGAGACCATTTGCCTCTCAAGCCATTCACCCTCCCTCTCCTCCATTCCTCCATTGAGCCATAGCTCCCCATTACTAATAGAGGTGCTTCCATAAGCTAGGGCATGGTGGCCCATTTCCACCCATAGAAGGTATCATTTTCTATTTTCTTTCATGTTTATTTTAGTTGTTTAACATATTTTTCTTGTAGGTTTATTGCTCATGTTTTGTTGCAGGTCCCCATTGATGCCTTGCAGGTAGTTCTTTGTTTTATAATAGTTGTATGCAAGGTCTTGGAGCTTAACCCTAACCTTGTGTGCAGAGGGGTTTTATTTAGTTTTCTTTATGTTCTTTCATTCTCACAGGAACCCTATCCTTTCGTCCTATAGACGGAAGGTATTCGTTCCTGCAAAACCCTAGTATTTCCCATATGCAGTGACATTCCTGGTATTATAGCTATGATCCCTTTCCCATGAGTCAGTTTCATTTGCTACTTGGTCTACCCTTCCATACTCTGAACAAAGGAAGTTTGAGTCTACTACACTCCCTTTGCCCCTGTTCAAACTCCTTCCCTTCCGCCCACCATTCAGTGGGTCAGTCCTTAGATTGTCTCACATCTTTCGGTTATCTCCCATGCACTTCTGGTCAAGAAAACACCATTTCCTTGATTAGGGATAGGTCTCCCTCTGTCGACGACAACACATGTATTCCAGAGGATATATCCAGAGGTCCCTGTATCCTAGTTTCATTAACCTCATGGATGAGTTCCTTGGACCACTTGAGAGGAGTCCTTAGTGCCTCTCGGGATAGTTGTTTCTCACGTGCTCGACTCCAACTACATCATCGCACCGTTGAGATTTGTACAGGGTATTAGTCTGTGTAGTATTTGGTCGAAGACCCCGGATGTCACCTGACTCTAGCACATTAATGAGTCTATTTGAGGGACCCCAACAAGTTCATGTCCCTTGTGATTTTCGGGTTGCATTGGAGATAGTGTTTAGAATCCCCAACAGTGCTTCATATATATTTATGATTGATGCAGCATACTTGTACCATAGAGACTCTGACTCTCCGTCAGTAAACTATGTACCATTCCAGATCTAGCAGACCATCAATCATGAAGATATAACATTCCATGAGAATGCCATGGGTCCAATGTAGTAGTTCTTCATATCAGTATTGTATTCAGCCTCTCATTGAAGCAACCACTATTGTAAAAAATCCCTCACTTATCTCTACATGGCCTACACCACCCAAGGACACCCTTACACGACCCTCATTTGACCCCATTTGACCCCCACACCCTCAAAAAGGCTCGAAAATATGCAAAAGGGCTTGAAATCTCATAAAAAGAGCCAAAATAGCTCTCATAGGGGCTAAAACCCCTCAAAGGAGCCCAAAACCCCCAAAAGAGCTAAAGATTGAGTCAAAGGGGCTAAAGCCCTGACCAGGGGCCTAGAACCCTAAAAAATCTATAAATAAAGGAGTGGGGGTCACTCTCAAAACATTCCTTCCTTGCATATTGTTATGTTGCCCAAGTGAGTGCCTTAAGACCATTTTCCTCTCAAGACATTAACCCTCCCTCTCATTGATCCATAGCTTCCCCATTGTCAAGAGAGGTACTTCTCCAAGCTAGGGCATGGTGGCCCATTTCCACCAAAAGAAGATATAATTCATGTTTTATTTTGTTCATTTCTATTTCGTTTTTCTTGTACCATAGAGACTCTGACTCTCCGTCAGTAAACTATGTACCATTCCAGATCTAGCAGACCATCAATCATGAAGATATAACATTCCATGAGAATGCCATGGGTCCAATGTAGTAGTTCTTCAGATCAGTATTGTATTCAGCCTCTCATTGAAGCAACCACTATTGTAAAAAATCCCTCACTTATCTCTACATGGCCTACACCACCCAAGGACACCCTTACACGACCCTCATTTGACCCCATTTGACCCCCACACCTTCAAAAAGGCTCGAAAATATGCAAAAGGGCTTGAAATCTCGTAAAAAGAGCCAAAATAGCTCTCATAGGGGCTAAAACCCCTCAAAGGAGCCCAAAACCCCCAAAAGAGCTAAAGATTGAGTCAAAGGGGCTAAAGCCCTGACCAGGGGCCTAGAACCCTAAAAAATCTATAAATAAAGGAGTGGGGGTCACTCTCAAAACATTCCTTCCTTGCATATTGTTATGTTGCCCGAGTGAGTGCCTTAAGACCATTTTCCTCTCAAGACATTAACCCTCCCTCTCATCCATTATCTCATTGATCCATAGCTTCCCCATTGTCAAGAGAGGTACTTCTCCAAGCTAGGGCATGGTGGCCCATTTCCACCAAAAGAAGATATAATTCATGTTTTATTTTGTTCATTTCTATTTCGTTTTTCTTGCACAACCACCAGGAACCCTATCCTTCCATCCTATAGATAGAAGGTAGCCATTCCTTTCCTATAGTAAGGGAGAAATCCATGCTACAGATCTAGCAACCATACCAGGTCGCTCCCACAGGATCCATGGGTTTTAATCTTTGAAGTTTATTTTCATTTTCCCTAGTTTAAATTTCTATAAAATCTAGCTTAGATATCTATTTTTCTGCATTTCTAGTTACTGTCGAGCCTCCTTAAGGCCAATCTGAGTCCATTTCGCCACAGTTCAGGTTACTATCATTTTAAACTGGCTCAAGATCAAAAAAAAATTCAATTTATGGAGCAGGTCACTCTTATCAGGCTGATAGGTGCGACCAGGATGCTCATTCAAGCCTGGAAGGTGCGACCTGGTCACCCATTTTGCCCCGAAAGGTGCGACTCCCTCCCAGAAGTCAGCCCGCTTCTCTCTACAGGTTCTAAGCGACCCCCTTGCGTATTTTTTGGAAAATTTGGCCACCCCCTCGCCACATTTGACCCGAAAAGTGTGATCTATCTCTCAGATTCTGATTTTTTAAAAGTTAAGGACTGTTAGTGCAGCTCAACCTCCTCTATCCATCAAATCTCTTTATGTTTATGTTCAGTATTTGTTCATTTTATTTGCAGCATGTGTAAATCAATGGTTAATGGATTAATGAACATGATGAAATCTTGATTAAAAATTGTTGTAATTAAAATCAACATCTTTCCTAGCCCTTCGTCCTCTACCTAGTCATCACCCTTCGGGGTATTCTGGGATAAGACGAAGGGTGAAGCTCATATAGTAATAGGCAATTCACCTATTATTTTTCAAAGCCACTAAAAACAGGTGACTTCGAAGGTAGAGGGGGTAGAGGAGGAAGGGCTTCTCATGGCACTCAACGTCCTCCCTGTTGACCGACCTTGCATCCGGAGGGTGACCTATGGATCTACGGATGTGCTTAGTCCCATTGTGTTGAGAGCCCATCACCCTTTCCTGGTTGAAGAGAAATATAGGTTCAAGGTAGTCACCTATTCAAGCTATCATAATTCAGATTCACAAATGGTACATGTGTAAATTTCTGATTACCATTTACTACTTTCATTGACAATGCTATGAACTCTTCAGAATATTCATAAACCATTTAAGCAGCAACTAAGTATAATAGAAAGAAAAAATACATACACACAAACCATACCATATAAACCAACCCAACTCAGTTCATGACATTGAGTGAGCCATTAAAATTTACAATTTACACTAAGTCAAACATCTACAGCCTTTGAGGACATAAGTCCCTGACTGCCTTAACAGTGGAAAGTACTTGGGCTCAGCCCAGAAACTCATTATGAGGAGTACCACAAGAACCCCAAAGTAGCTAGCCGCTGAGAGGAATTACCAAGTGAAATGGACAATGACCCCCACCAATTGACTAGCACTCCCATGAGGAAAAATCCAAGCACTGTCTTTTGGCAGTCTTGGTGGCTGAGTGACCACCTGAAGCCAATAGGAAGCCATTAAAACTGGGGTCCAAAAATCATCACCATATTTCACCATTCTGACATACAAATCAGACACGATGTATCCCCCACGTTCTTCCTCATACCTAAGAGGTGACCCACCACAGTTTGGGTCCTTGAACCAACACCGTCGAGACCATTCTCGATGACCCTCTACACCATCAGAATGCCACATAGCCTCTGATTCTAACTCAGAATCATACCAATCTGAGTCAAACTTGCATACTGCACCATCAAGCCCCATGGCTGGTGCAAACCCAGATCCATTTTTCGACGTAGTGATTGGTAGTGGACCCATGTCCACACCTCACATCACCACCAACACCTCTACTGGTGGCCCCAAAACAGTCATGCAAACTGTCATAAGCCAGCTACCGCCACCCACATTGACTAGTCAAGTTGTCCCACCTGCAACACATGGGGGCAGTATGCCTTCCACCCACACTAGCCCACTTGGGATACATGGGGGTAGTGGCCCTTCCACCTACACTACCCCTCATGTCATACATGGGGGCACTTTCCCTTCCACCTACACTACCCCTTCCACCACACTTGGGGGCACTGGACCGTCCACAATGGTGCCACAAGTACCCCCTTTTATGCAGGCGCATCATGTTCCTGCAAACCCTACCACCATGGCTGCCCCATCTCACATCAACCTTGGCTCAAACCTTCCTTTCATGGCACGTCTCAACTTGCTTGACTTGGCTCAGTTAACAAATGACCCTATCCTCCATCAAACGTTTTGGCCTCCCATGCCAACCAAACTTCCCTCCGACATTCCCAAGTTTGAAGGGAAGGCAGGGGAGTACCCCCAAAACCACATCATGACGTTTCATCTATGGTGCTCATCAAATAGCATTGTAGATGATTTGATTAGACTCCGACTATTCCAATGTACCCTCATAGGTGCTACAGCCAAGTGGCACATTGAGCCAGCACAAGCCAAGTACCTAAATTTCAACTCCTTGGCTTTCATGTTCGTATAATATTTCCAACTCCCCATTAGATATGACAAAGGGGTGGAGATCTTGTTATCTTGCTGCCAGAATACTGCTACCCACGTAACCGACCACATCCATGAGTGGCAGCAATGTCGTAGTTTGTGCAAGATCCAAATTGATGACAAGATCTTTCTGGATTGGTTCCTAAAAACCTTGCTACCACCTATAGCAAAGGAAGTCACATCCAAATGTCCCCAATCCAAAGAGGAGGCCATCTTGAAATCCTAGTAGTTTGATCTTATCTGTGCATAGTCTAGATAACTTTACACGGTCATTCCATACGCTTCCCATGCAGGCACCTCCTACTGGGATGCACTGGGGGCATCCCATGACGCAAATGGAATCATATGTTCTATCTCCCACCAACCACAGCACCGATCGACACCACCTGCAATACCACCACAACAAAGCAACACCGCTAGTGTTACCTACCAAAACCAAACTTCAGACTATGCAAGAATGATGCCCCGGTCTAGAGCCACAACTTCTTATGCACAACCTACGCCACCACAGCAGGCCCAGGGATTATCTTGGATGACATAGAAATACATAGAACAAATACCCACATTTGTGGCACGGGCTCCCACCCAAGTCTACTATGCACCACCGGTGCAAGCTGTTCAAGCCCCCACCCCTGATCCACCTGCTCCATTGGGACAGGTGTTTGCACAGCAAAACCGTCCCAACTAGCTAGCCCCCAATAACCAACAAGGACAAGCCAGGAATAACTGACCCCAAAACCAAGGCAACAATCAACCGTAGGGAGGCGGTCAACAACCAAATCCTCCCAACAATTATGCGGCGAACCAGCCAGCCCAAAATCCTTAATGACCAAATGCACCAAGACGCAACAATCAATTGCATACAAACCAACTGTGCACATTATGCGAGGTCTACGAGCACTACACATATGAGTGTCCCTTCATTGGTCGCACTAAGCAAGCCATTAGGAACGAGGTTCAACATGCCACCAATACAACAGACCAATCCCAACCCAACCCAACACCACCAGGACCTCCTCCTATGGTGCTCCAAAACCCATTACCAGTCCAAGGATTGGTGGCAACTGCACCCCCTCCCTAACCCAATCCCAACGCTCCAGGAGAACCTCCGACGGTAAGAACAGGTGTCCACCACCTGTTAGCTATGACAACTGAAGAGGTGAATTTACAAACTAGATGAAATCAGTATGGAACCAACACCGAACCCGCTAACACATCAGCAGCATCTACGTCTAAAATAGCCAGTGCACCTCTTTATTTAACCCCTTTCCCACACCCCCCCATACGCTGGGTTGCCAACAACGCCACGAATAGAGCTGCTATCAGCTACAACATCATGGATGATTTGGCCCAAACACCTACCTCCATGTCCACTCTTGAGGTACTCAAAACTTTCCCAACACAGCAAAAATCCTTACTAACCGCCCTAGGTGTTGTAGACCCCTCAGACTCCAAGTTGATCACATTCAACACGGGGAATGGAGAACCACGGATGCCATCAACCATTGCCTTCAAAATCCCGATGTATATCCGAAATATGGTTGTGCATCGGTGCATAGTGGATGAGGGGGCATCCACGTGCGTTATGTCTACCCTAGTCTGGAAGAAGCTTGGATCCCCAATTCTGCAACCATCCTCTACTACTCTGCGGGCTTGCGATGGCCATCCCACTAAATCCCAAGGAATTCACCCCCATGTCCCCATCACATTAGCTACAAAAATAGTACTGATTTGGCATAGAGGACTATAGCCTTCTTCTCGGAAGAAGTTATATATATGCCATGAGATCCATAGCATCAACTATTTTCCGTCTGATGATGTTCCCCCANCTTATCACGATTCGTAAGGGCTAACAGCACCTGCCAACGTTATCCCTACGATCAACACCATTGATTTGCAAGGGCTGGACACACCCGCCAATGTTATCCCTATGGTCAACACCATGGTTGAAAACATACCAGCCTCCCCATTGTTGAATGTGGGCCCTCGGTTGTTTTTCCATACCACCTTGACGACTTCTTTCCCCTTAGTGTCACCACTAATAACACCAAATGAGACTGCGGATTTGTGCATGCTCTCATCCAGCACTGCCGCACCCAAACAACAACCGCAACCACAGCCCCAACCCCAACACTGTCTACAGCCGCAACATCATCCACAGCCACAACATTATGTGCAGCCACAACCACAACCTCATCCCCACATACAACCATCGGGGAGTTATCTGGGCTCCTCTCTATTCCACACAAGTCCCTTCCTTTTTCCCCCGCCTAGTGTCATAAGCAAGCCAGTAATGGCCACCTTAAACTTACCCAACTTTACATTGGGAATTCTCGTGTGGTATCTTGATCCACCGGCTCAACCACCAATTCCCTAGGTAGTATTAACCTCGTACAACCCATTGCGGTCTAATCTCATCATCCACTCGGCCCGCAAAAACCAACCACCGCACCCGCACCCGCACCCGCACCACCCCACCCAAAAAGGTCTAGGGACAAAAACATGAAAGCTACCGCTGAACCTCGTCAGATCCCACTTTGCACCTTCTGCAAAGAACAGGGCCATCGAACTCAAAACTGCCCTGAGATTCCCATAATCTGCGCGCATTTGGATGCCATGGATACAATGGAAAATCTCCCCATGGTTGAACTCCCAAGCAGGCCAATAGTGAGAAACAAGTCATTGAGAACAAACCATGCTTGCACCCTCTGTGGATTGTATGGACACTATTCTCACCACCTCTAAGACTTGTCTGAGTTCCGAATGGCTCTTGCCAACCTTAGACAACATTCCCTTGAATCTGAGATCACTCTAATCAAAGAAGTTCACCCCCCACCTCCTTCTTTAGACACCATATCCATTTACATGATGTCCGGTTCTACAGACCTTCTTGTCTCCACCATCACCGACGCTCCATCAGACCTGTCTCTTCATTGCTTCAGTAATGATGAAAAGATACTTGAATCCTAACCACCCTGGACTACCCATGGGATGGCATGCACCTACGCTTGTTCTTCCTCCCCAAAGAGCTTGTGTCGCAGTATGACCATTTTTCATGGAAACCAAATATTTCATTCATGGGAAAGTCGACTGGTTCAAAAACCCCATTCCAACACCAGATGCCTTCAAATAAGGGAACATGGCTAGCGTCTCGCCAACCATTAAAATCAACATCTCAACCAACCATGAGTTCATTGAAGAAATCATGCTAGGGGCATCCTGTTCCTTGGAAGAAGTTGCTTCCTACAAAGCTCTCTTCCAAGAATTCCGCGACATCTTTGCCTGGTCTTACACTGAAATGCTCAAGTTGGATCCATCCATCATGGAACACCACATCGACACATGACCCGATGTGGCCCCCGTGTGCCAAAAGCAATGACCCATCCATCCCTCCAAAGCAGCCACGGTTAAAGCCAATATAAAGAAGCAGCGAACAGTCGGCTTCATTTACCCCATTCCTTACACCACTTAGGTTTCTAATCCTATTCCCATGAATAAAAAATAGGGTACCATCCGTGTTTGCATAGAATTCCGCGATCTAAATCCAGCGTGTCCCAAAGACAACTTCCCAACACCCTTCATCGATCATATTATTGATGCATGCACGGGACATGAGGTCTTTTCCTTCATGGATGGATTTTCTGGATATAACCAAATTCAGATCCAAAAAAAAGATCGTTACAAGACTGCATTCACAACCCCGTGGGGCACATTCGCATATCGAGTCATGCCCTTTGGCCTGAAAAATGATGGAGCCACCTTCCAGTGCGCCATGACATATTGTTTCCATGATCTAATCCATATCATCTTGGTCTACCTAGATGACCTTACTGCTCGATCACCAAAATGAGCACAGCATATGGATGACTTGCGGAAAGTATTTTTACTTTGTTGCAAGTACAAAATTTGCTTGAATCCCCTAAAGTGCATTTTTTGTGTCCCAGGAGGTCGTCTACTCGGGTTCATCGAATCCCACAAAGGGATAATGTAGACCCCCTTAAGTTTAGGCTATCCTTGATCTTCCTTCACAAAAAACTCAGCACCAACTATAGAGCCTCCAAGGAAAGGACAACTTCCTTCCCCACTTTGTACCAGAGTATCCAATAAAATCCTATGGATTCATCTGCATGCTCCGCACAAAAATCCCCTTTTTGGGATCAACAAGCACAAGAATCATTTGATGCACTCAAGCAAGCCCTGGATTTTGCACCATTACTCTTAGCACCAAACTTCACCCGAGACTTCATTCTCTATGTGTTGGCCTTGGACAATGCCATTGCTGGAGTCTTGGTCCAAGAAGATGATGCTCGCCATGAGCACATAATTTATTACATCAGTCAGAAGCTGACAGGCCCCCCACTACGATATTCACCCAAGGATAAATTAGCCCTTGCTGCCGTTTTCTCAGCTCAGAAGTTGTACCACTACATCATTGCAAACCATAATTATGTAGTGGCCGATTCTAACCCAATGCGGTACCTCTTAAGCCATCACCTCCTACAAGTTTGTGCGGCGGAGTGGGTAGTCATCCTCCAAGAATTTGACTTAGAATTTGTTTCCCCAAAAAGCACAAAGGCACTTACGCTGGCCATGCTCATGACTGATCTAACCCCATTAACTGCGTCATCGCCTCCCAAGGATGACCTCCCAGATGATTTCCTATTCATCATATCCACGAAAGACCCATGGTATGGGGACATCCTTCTATACTTTCGAACACAAAAGTTCGCAACACACTTAAACCGTGAGGAAAGGCGATGCATTCAACATCAAACCATTTGCCACCTGTTGATTGGAGATGTTTTATATCGTCGAGGAATTGATACCATTTGATTTCATTGCCTCACCCATGACGAGGCCAAGACCATCCTCAACAACTCTCATAGTGGAGCCTGTGGTTGCCACCTTTCAGGACTGGAAACCACCCAAAATATTTTACGTGTCGGATACTTCTATCCTTCCATCTTTGCTGATTGCATAGAGGTAGTCAAGCATTGTCGCAGTTGTCAGCTCTTTTCCCCAAAGGCAAGAACTCCCCTTGCACCATTACACCCTGTAGTCATAGTCAGGCCCTTCTACAAATGGGCAATCAACTTCATGACAATCAACCCTACCTCGGCCAACAGTCATAAATAGATCATTATGGAAGTCGATTACTTCACTAAGTGGGCCGAGGCCATGCCCACATTTGATTGCAAAAGTGAAACAGTGGCACACTTCTTATTCAACCATGTTATTTCATGATTTGGTGTTCCTAAATAGTTGGTCTCAGACCATGGTACACATTTTGAAGATATTGTTTGGGCTGAGCTGTCAACCATGTTGAAATTTAAACACCAGTACTCATCTTCCTACTACCACCAGGGCAACGGCCAAGTTGAAGCAGTCAACAAAATCATCAAAAGAATGCTCCAAAGGATGGTAGGAAACCATAAAACCAACTGGCATCACATGCTATTCTCCACCCTATGGGCTTATCGCACATCCACAAAAACTGCAACCGGTTTCACCCCTTTACACTTGGTACATGGAGTTGAATCAATACTCCCGATAGAGTTCCAGATCCTGTCCCTTCACCTCGCGGTAGAACTCCTCCCCGATACTTCTCCTTTGGAAGAACGACTTCTCCAACTTGAGCAAACCATAGAAGACCACTGGGTTTCCCTTCAAGTCATCGAAGCAGTGAAAACATGGTCAAAGGCCCACTATGACTCCCATGTCCACCCTCGCACCTTCAGCGAAGGCGATATGGTTCTAGTATACGACCAACCCAATGACAAGTTGGGCAAAGGCAGGTTCAATTCAATGTGTTATGGCCCATATGTCATCCACCGTTGCCTCGAAAAAGGGGCATACACCCTTATTGACTCTGATGGACAACTCTTGGAGAATCCCAGCAACGGGCTCTACCTCAAGAGGTTTTATGCTTAACATCACCAATGAGTCGCTTGATTTTCCTTTTTCTTGTTTTTTACCACAAATCAGGGGCAGCACCATTAGTTGCTAATCCAAAGTCACCCAGAACCTATTCGAGACACCTCTCACACCTTCAGGCTCAAATTTCTATCTCCTTCTGACACCATCGTCTCATGTTTAATAAGTAATTTTTAGGTCCACTTCCTGGGAGTTACCTCGATTTATGAGCCACATCATTCTGATACAAGCGTCATCAGACCTGTACTTGCATACCGCCACTCCTGCGGTTTCTCGGGCCACTTCCCGTAAGGCACATCATTTTATTTTAGCATATAGCTGTCTAATCCATCCACCGCACCTTATGCGGGTCCCCAAGACACTTCCTACAGGATAGATCATTTATTTTGCATGCATTTGGCATATAATTGCCTCTATACTTGCACTCACACCACATGTAGTCAAGTCTGTCCACCACAACTCACACATAGCTCTCCTGACCTCTGTCCGAGAGCCACCTCGGTTTGCATACCTCTATCGCACCGACTTGCATGCCTTTTCTGTGATCTATCATGTGCATGTATTGGTATGATTAAGAGCCACTTGCTCCATCCATACTGCATGGATGACCTTTGGACCACTATCCATCATCCCAACATAGGGGCACCACCTGTGCCACCGCGATCAGTTGACCATACTAGAGTTTCTTTTAAGCTCTTTTCTAACTCCTAGAATAATGAAAAGATGGTCGAGCGCAGCGGATTCCTTTCCCGCTCATTAAAGTATAGGAAAGGGCATCTACATGATCTCATTTATCTTCTTTTGTGGACCATATACACCATCAAATGAAAAGGACCATCTTGGCATATTCAAGCCAAGACCGTTCCCCTCTGCATCCTTTTATGCTTTCTCGAGCAGAGAGGCCAAACTTTACAAAAAATCTTGCCATGGGTTGTCGTTAAGCTCTTTTCTAGTCTTCTCATCAAGAAAATATCACCGAGCAAACTTGGTTTCATTCATGCTCGTAAAAGTATCTAAATGACTGTCTAGTCAGTATAGGTTTAACATTTTCTGGCCTGACTAGACTACCAATGGTAAAGAAGTCTCCCATCCCCTAAAGGATGGGCGATCTCTCCTCTGTACACTTTTAACATTCTTTGGTTACAGGAAAATATCAATGAAAAAGATCCCCCACTGGAGTTTTTTTCTTGTTTTCAGACTCCCTAAAATTGAAAGCACCATCGAGCATTTACTTTCTCAGGCTTGCCAAAATTCCACGAGATCGTACCAAAATGGTGTCTCTAGACACCACCCCACAAATAACAGTTTGGTAGCATTCCCAATTTGAATCTCCTTTGTTCAGAGTACTTTCCAATGTGTCTTCCTTGGATCCCATCGGTACCAAAAGTATCTAACTCCCCCAAGTATTTCACATATGCAGTGACATTCCCGATATTATAGGTATGATCCCATTCCTATGAGTCAGTTTCATTTGCTGCCTGGTCTACCCTACTGTCATACTCTGAACAAAGGAATTTTGAGTCTACTACACTCCCTCTACCCCTGTTCAACTCTTCCTCTCCCCCCCCCCCCATTCAGTGGGTCAGTCCTGAGATTGTCTCACATATTTTAGTTATCTCCCTCACGCTTCTGGTCAAGGAAACACCATTGCCTTGACTAGGAGAAGGTCTCCCTCTGTTGATGACAACACACTTATTCCAGAGGATAGACCTAGAGATCCCCGTATCTTGGTTTCATTAACCTCATTGATGGGTTCCTTCGACCACTTGAGAGGAGTCCTTAATGCCTCTCGGGATGTTTTTTTCTCACGTGCTCGACTCCAACTACATCGTCGCATCATTGAGATTCGTACAGGGTATTGGTCCATGCAATATTTGGTTGAAGACCCTGGATGTCACATGACTCTAGCACATTGATGAGTCTATTCAAGGGACCTAAACAGGTTTACGTTCCTTATGATTTTTGGGTTGCATTGGAGACAGTGTTTAGAAGCCCTAGTAGTGCTTCTATATAGATTTATGATTGATGCAACATATTTGTACCACAAAGACTTTGACTCTCCATCAGTGAGTTCTTATAGCTATGTAACGTTCCAGATCCAGCAGACCATCAGTCATGAAGATATAGCATTCCATGAGAATTCCATGGGTCCAATGTAGCAGTTTTTTAGATCATTATTGTGTTCATCCTCTCATTGAGGAAACCACTATTGTAACAACAATTGTACATGATTAGCTCTTGTATTATAGAGCTTAGATCACATTATTCTTTTGACATCGTTACGAACATGGGGATTCCTTCCTCACCCATATACATGTCACACATTGTTTCTATCTCACCCATTGATGGGAACCATATTAATACAAAAACCAAAATCCACCATGCCCCAGCCTAAGAAGCACCACCTCTCCCCAAGAAATCGTATGATGTCTGTTGGCCATATGATGAGCTCCTTCCCTCACACATCAAGGGGCAATCTCTTAACCCAAAAAATCCCTCACTAAGCTCTACATGACCTACACCACCCAAGGAAATCCATTCACGACCCTCATTTGACCCCATTTTACCCCCACACCCTCAAGAAGGCTTAAAAATATGAAAAAGAGCTTAAAAACCCCTAAAAAGAGCCAAAATAGCTCTCATAGGGGCTAAAGCCTCCAAAAAGGGGCTAAAACCCCTCAAAGGAGCTTAAAATCCCCAAAAGAGATAAAGATTCAGCGAAAGAGGCTAAAAGCCCAAAAAGGGGCTAAAGCCCCAACTAGGGGCTTAAAACCCTAAAAGTCTTGAGAAAAAGTATAAATAGAGGGGTGGGGTCACTATCAAAACATTCCTTCACTCCCTATCATTATGCTGCCTCTGTTAGTGCCTTGAGACCATTTGCGTCTCAAGCCATTCATCCTCCCTCTCCTCCATTCCTCCATTGAGCCATAGCTCCCCATTCCTAAGAGAGGTGCTTCCCTAAGCTAGGGCATGGTGGCCCATTTATACCCATAGAAGCTATCATTTTCTGTTTTTTGGCATGTTTATTTTAGTTGTTTAACATATTTTTCTTGTAGGTTTATTGCTCATGTTTTGTTGCAAGTCCCCATTGATGCCTTGCAGCTAGTTCTTTGTTTTCTAATAGTTTTATGTAGGGTGTTGGAGCTTACCCCTAACCTTGTGTGCAGAGGGGTTTTATTTAGTTTTCTTTATTTTATTCCATTCTCACAGGAACCCTATCTTTCCATCCTATATATGGAAGGTAGTTGTTCCTATTCTATAGCAAGGGAGAAATCCCTACTACAACCCATGTGTTCTAATTTGGATCAATATCATGCTAAGTGTGTGGGGAATCTAGTCACCCAAAGGCTCCACAAGATTCCAAGTGTCTTCATGAATCAATGCCACCTTATTTTCATAGAATTTATTGTTTTGTGACCCATTTAAATGTGAATATTTTAAACTAAAGTAATTTTGGGTCCCATATCTGCTTTGTTACAATATTTATATCTCCGTCTTAACATAGGGAACTAGTAAGTTGGTGAAACATTATTTGCAAGTATTCTTATTTGAATGGGGACATGAAATTCCTCCCACCCAATATTGTTTGTCCTCAAGCAATGCCATTTTTTTGGTGTTTAAATTTTATTTCATCTTCTTAATTGGTATCCTCACTTGTTACTCCTTCCATAACACCAAGTTTTCTCTTATGGTTCTGCTCCAATTTTCTTTAGCTTCCATTTTAGTAGGGGCACTCATGTAGTGCAATTATGTGTTTACAAAAGTAAACAGATTTGGATTTTAGATATTGATATCTCATGTGACATCACCACTAAACACCAAATATTAATTAATTCCATTAAAACAAAATTTGTACAAAAAGTATTTACCTCCATATTTTGGAAATCCATTTACAACTTTCAACCCCCCTTTTTCTCATGTATAATTCTTCAAAATTAAAACTGATTTACCCAACTTTAATTATTTTAATATATTAAGAAAATTTTAGAGAGGAACCACCATGCTTGTTGCTGCACTACTCTAATTACAATCACCTTCTCAAGAAGTGACTCAATCTCCCATACTTGCTTGATGCTCCCAAAAATGAAACCAATAAATACCATGATTGCATTGTGTGTATTGTACAATTTCAAACATAATAAGTAAAAAATATAGATCATTAAATTACATAACAACATCCTATAAATGTACATAAATAAGGTACCTCATCAAAGAATCATGAAAGCACTTGTACATATGACTAAGTAGATCTTTATGTGGCCCAAACACACAAGCATGGGGTATTTTTATCAAATATGACCCAATGACATAGGTGAGGATCCCATGTCCTATAATTTTTGTCCACAAAAATATAAGGTGCATTATGATAATCAGCCATGTATTCCTGCATCCAAGAAGTGAATGAAGAACCTCCACCAAAATCTCAACCAAATATGGAGCAAAATTAAACATGAAGACTTCAAGTGGCTCAAATAAGTCTCGTCAATACACCTATGAATATGTATATCATCATGAAATAAAAAGGGATTTTGCTGCCAATAATAATGTTCTTCAATCATATATATATATCACCCCAAGTGTGGGATGAAGTTCCTCCAACATCAAATGGACTAGGAAAGGAGTAAGGAAAATCATGATTCTCCAAGTGACTCAAGTGAACATCATAGGTGCATCCATGTAGATGTGTATCATCATAATATAACAAAGTATTTTTCTGCAAATCTAAAGAACATATCTCTCTAGTCATGTCATAATAAAATGGATAGATATAAGTTACATACTCTTCAAGTGGAACCATAAAAAATAAACCTTTCACCCATACTTCATTAGGATGAATGCTGCAATATATGGAAGTGTAGGATGTAGGAGAAAGAACTAACTCACCAAAAGGATTAGACAGTGCAAACTTTTCATCATGTGAAGTATCCATAGGTTTAGTATTATGAATATCCATAAAAAGTGTGACACTTTCCTTGTATGTTGGTTCCAAGGTAGTGGAATCATACACTGCTTCCAAAAGTGTGTACCCATTATCAAGAGGCATCTCAAGCTATTCTTCCACCTCAACAAGTGATTGGTTCTCATTAAGACCATATTCAAACTCAAGAACCTATAATTTTCCATGCTTATCATGATCCATCATGTCATGAGAATCCTCCAAGCAATATACCATATGCCAATCTGAAACATAAGAGGAAGAACAAGTATCTTGCAAACTCTCAAGAAGTTGCTCATTTTGAATTTTGAGATTATGAATATACTCATGATTCTTAAAGTATGTTTAGTGTAACCATTCCTAATGTTCAATCACATTGTTTATATCAAAAATAAAAGACATTAAATTACCTTTTATGTTGCACATTTCTCTTTGAATCTTCTCCATGTATTTAAGGAAGGATGGCTTCTCCAATGAAGAAACTTTCCAACAAGAATTTGATACCAATGCTTGAGTGTCATGGAGTATGCTAAGGGACTCATAGATATTCCTTTCACTAATATTGAAAGAACCTTCAATGGAGGATGGTTCATGAGAGTGAACCTCCTCTTATTCTTTATACTTGATTTGATCAACTTATTGAAGCTCAAGTGGTGATGGGGAAGTTGATCTTGCTTCTTCATTCACTACAACAAATCCTGGAATTAGCGTCCCATTTAGCGTCCCTTTTTAGTGTAATTTTTTTTTACATTTAGTGGTAAAACTAGACGCTAAATGGGACACATCATGGACAAAACTTAAAGTGTCTCAAAAAATGCCTTTTTTTGCTTCCCAAATAGCATCCTTTATGGCATCCAAAATAGCGTCTCTTTTTTTACTTCTAGAATAGCGTCCAACTTTGCTTCCTAAACAACATCGAGGTTTTCTTCCAAAATAGAATCCAACTTTGCTTCCTAAAAAATGACGAGGTTTGCTTCTAGAATAGCATCCAACTTTGCTTCCTAAACAATGTCGGTGTTTGCTTCCTAAATAACCTCATATTTTGCTTCCTAGTGAGTGTCTGCTTTTGCTTCTTAAATGACAACCTCATTAGCGCCATATTTGCGTCCTTAATAGCACCATTTTAGCATCCAATATTGCATCCATTTTTGCTACCAATTTAGTATCCCATTTTGCACCATGTTTTACTTCCAAATATGTGCCAATTTTTGCTTCCAAATTTGCATCAATTTTTGCTTCCTTTTTTGCATCGTGTTTTGCTACCAAAATGACGCCAAATATTTCTTCTATTGTTGCACCATATTTAGCTTCCTATGTAGCAGCATCTTTTGGATCCAAAGTAACGTCTTATTTTTCTACATTATCAATGCCATGTTTGGCTTCATCATTAGTGCCACGTGTTGCATCCTTTTTAATGCCTAGTTTCGTATCTCTCATGTTTTGGTCACTAATTTAGTCGTTTTTAGTAATTTTATATACAAGTTTTGGTCATTTTGTTTGGTCGCCTATCTCTTATTTTTTGCTTACTAATTTAGTTGTTTTTAACCAATATTATAGTATCATTAGGGCATGGAAGAATCGAACCACCAACCCCCTGCTCGTAAGGCAGGAGCTCTTCCATTGAGCTAGAACCCTTTAAGAATCTGGGAACCTAACTTACAGAGTCCTCTATAATGGTAAAAAATATTAATACACAACTTTGAGTATCTAATGGTTGAAAAATGATGATAGATTGTATTATCTTCAACATGGAATTGATTATGTTCCTTGGTTCTATATATATCATTATCCTATGATTGTAAAGTTTCTATCATTACAGTACCAACATCTGCAGCTTGTGTGGCAGTAGCATCACCTTTTTCCTATGATCTAGTGGTATCATGGGCCTAACCTGATTTTGTTTCATTAACTAGTTGATCCCTATATAACTGAGAAACAAAATTATCCTCAATTCCTAATTCTATCGTAGTTCCACTCATTCCTCTAAGTTGCTAACTATCATCAACCCAGCTACTCAAATGATTTATTGGTCGCCCACTTCAAAGTGTTCAGTAAATATAATCCAAATGGGATGGATTTGAAGTACTTTCAATATTACTCTATGCTACAACCCTATCATTCTCTGCAATCATAGACACATTACATTATATATGTCCTTAAACTATGAATTCTAAAGTTCTAATCCAAGAAAAAAAAATTATAATCTAGCAGATGTTCAACAACCAGAAATTTTAAAAATTACATATTGCTCAATGAAAAACTGATCTAAATGGGGTAGATCAATATGGGGTAGTAGTCAATATGGCTTAGTCACGAATGTGAAAACCACAACAGTGATACTCAACCCCACATACAATAGAAATCAATATGAATCAGTCACCAAGTGTGAAAACCCCAGCAGTGATACTTAGCCCCAAAATTGGTACAACTGTAGCAAGGAAAGATAAATTTAGAAAACATAACTTTCATCTCTTTTAACTTTAACACTCCAATGGTCACTGTGTTAAAGTTGGTCCTTGACATACACTTCATCAAATGCAATGTACAGAACATAAACAATAATATAGTACAAAAAACAAACTAATGGATGGAAAATAATAAATAACAATGTCGGTTCATATCTGGTTTGAATCAGCCTTATACTTATATACTTTTAGGATCAAATCTTGTCACTAAAAGGACAAGATCAACAATGAAACAGTTGATATACATTGAGAGAGAAAAGGTTAGTAATAAGGTTAGGCACATATAGTAGCAGTCAATATGAATCAGTCACCAAGTCTGAAAACCCCAATAGTTATACCCAACCCCAAACACAGTTAGGCACCAGCAGGATCACAACTAGTTAAAGAATATTAACACACGTCACAATTGAGATCTTAGCAACCCAGCAAGGTCAAGTCAGAGTCCTGACAACCCATAAGAATCATAGCTCTGTACAAACACCTCATAGAGGTCACAACTCAAGTTCAATGAGCACACACAACGATCACATCCCAGCATAGGTGGCATCCAAGAGTCATAGCTCAAGTCTAAACAACCCCAAGTCCCAAGGGTCACGATCCGCTCTAACAAACAGCAGAAGGGTCACATCCTAAGTCTGGGAAAGCAACAATGATCAAGACCCAATCTAAGAAGTCACAAAAAAGTCACGACGTGTCCAAGAGGGCTCAAAAAAGTCATCAATAATCACGACCTATTAGAGAAAGCATCAACATTCTATGGTTCAGTTAAGGTAAGGTCAAATAGTCATGGCCTACCCAAGAAGGGTTTTACCTAGTCATGACCCAACTCAAGAAGGGTTCCACACAGTCATGGCCCAACTAGCAACTCAATCACAGTTCAAATCTAAGGGGTTTAGATCAGTCATGTCCCAACCCTAAGGGGATTCTATTAGTCACAACCCTTAACAAAAAGGTGTCTATTAGTAAAGGCCTCCCCAAGAAGGGATTCTATCAAAATTAGCATCCTACAAAATATTATGCCCATATCAAGGAAGATCAACACACGCCAAGGAAACACTTAACAAGCTGAGAAGATTGACACAACTTATTCATAACAACAACAACTTGAATAGGAAGACGAAAACACTAGCAGGCTAAGAGGTCAGGTGGTGGCAGCTCAGAGATAGAAACAAAACCCTAGACGTCAATCTATTAGCATCATCAAATCCTAGATAGGTGAAAGATCATATCTTCAAATTTCTCTTTTGAACGCACTCTCTAAAATGAAATTCAAGACTTGAATTTATAATCTTAACAAGCCTTCTAGAAAGGTTAATCCACAAACCCCTATATTTTAGGGTTGTTACCAAACATAACATAAAATAATGTTAAGTTGAATTAGGATAGGGTACTAACAGTCAAGTGGTCATATAAAATAATAAAAAATAAGGATAAGTCATCATACCAAAGGTTATCATGGTACCACATACAACAAGGGTGCTAGGACCAAAAGGACCATAAGTCTACTAAGCGTCAAAACAAGTTGGTAAGGAAACCCCCATACCCATAAGACCAAGGTGTACAATAAAGGTGGGGAAACAACCCCTTTTACCCACAGGACTGACAAGACCAAGGACATTAATCTTTTCTCTCTCAAGGTATATTGTCATGTGTGTTCCATACAATTTTATCATCACTGTATAAGGAGAATTCATGACAACATGTATTGTGACTTATCAAACACACATTATAGGAGGTCTATACAGTGAAAGGGTGTTTTTCAATATATTTCTATCTCATAACTTGTGGCCATGAGCTTGTACCTGTGCATTATCTTTAACATGTATTGACACTTGCTTGTCTACATCCCTGTTTGGATTCAGAATACAAAAAGAAAGCTTCTGGTCTAGTTTATCTAGAGTGGGATGTAGGAAAATAATGTCATTCTCTTAATAATGTGAGAAAGAAAATAAAAACCAAATATGTTTTGAGGATGGAGACTCAAAAAAATTCAGATATACCAGATCCCAGAGCATTTGGAGACCTTGTACAAGTACAAGTTCCTTGATCGAGAACTTGTGGATAGCGTTCCCAAGTTATGAGATAAAAATATATCTAAAAACACACTTCAAACTGTATAGACCTCCTATAATGTGTATTTGCTTCAAACTGGGATAAATAACTTCAACAATGTTTACCAATTTCACAAACCTCAAGAGAATGATCCATCATATATATAATGAAAGTACTGCAGATTTAAAAGCCATTCACCACAATAATATTTAGCAAAATAAGGTCTGATATAATTTATCTCACAGCTGGAATCTTCACAAAAATGATAACTGCTTACAGAGAATACATAGATCACTAGTTGGTGAAAGAGTGAACACTTGGTATTGGCTGGTAACTATAGTATGGGGAGGAAAACACCCTTTCACTATACAAACATCCTATAATGTGTATTTTCTTCAGACTGTTTGTCTGAAATAAAGAAATTCAACAATTCTCACCAATTATCAAGAGTAATATCCTCCATATATATACTGAAATATTTAAAATATATTCACCACAATAATATTTGGCAAAATAAAGCCTGATATAACTTATTTCAGAGCTAGAATATTTACAAAAATGATAACCACTTACAGAGAAAACATGGATCATTGGTTGGTGAAAGAGTGAGCATTGGGTATTGGCTGGTAACTATAGTATGGCAAGGAAAAACACCCATTCACTATACAAACCTCATATAATGTGTATTTGGTTCAAACTGGGATAAAGAACTTCAACAATGTTTACCAATTTCACAAACCTAAAGAGAAAGATCCACCATATATATAATGAAAGTATTGCATATTTAAAAGACATTCACCACAATAATATTTGGAAAAGCAAGGCCTGATATAATTTATCTCAGAGTTGGAATCTTCACAAAAATGATAACCAGTTACAAAGAATAAGTGAATCACTAGTTGGTGAAAGAGTAAACACTTGGGATTGGATGGTAACTATAGTATGGCAAGGAAAGACATCCTTTCACTATACATACCTCCTATAATGTGTAATTGCATCATACTATTTGTTTGGGATAAAGAACTTCAACAATGCCTACCAATTTCACAAACCTCAAGAGCAATATGTGTTCATCTAGTATTCAGCTATTTCCTGTGGAAGAAATTTAATGTGGAAGAAATTTAAAAAAAAAAAGAGGATTGTGGAAGAACCTTTTCCAATAAAGTGGGTTGAGTGGGTGGATTGAGATTAAAAAGAAGAAAGAAAAAAATATATTGTAGAACCTTTCCAATGGGGTGGGTTGATTTAAAAAAGAAAGAAAGAAAAAAAGAGCAGGATCGAGGATTATTTTTTATAAGGGCAGAAATGAAATATCCATTAATTATACAAATGCAATATGCACATGTTGCATGTAATTTCCATACCATTTCTAGATCCATAACTTGTATCTGCTTGTATTGTTCATCTTTCTCCCCAAGGGGCTTCCCACCTTGGAGCCTACCGATTATCTCTGCATGATTTAGTTCATTTTCATTTTTCTTTCTGCATATTATTTATTATAGAAGATGCTTTAGAGCTCCCACTTTGTATTGACATCATTGTAACCAACAGTATATTTGACCTACTTTAGTGGTCACTTGTTGAACATTAATAAAATTATCTTATCTTATCTACAACAATTACTCCTTTTGTATTACAACACTACACAACTTGGGTGCAATTTTCTCTAATACAAAATCTAATTGTTCTTGTGAAGAAAAATAAACACAAAATGAACGAAAATATAATTTGCAACCAGAACTCTAGCATGTTAAAATACATTTCACTACACCCTGTGTATATCATTCCATGCAATGCATGTTGGTACATGGAAATTTATATTAAGTATCAACCATAAGTTTTAAACCAAACATAAAGGTATTCAACAAACCAATGTTGTGGAGCACAAAGTGAGGCAAGGATCGAAAGCTGCAAATCCATGAGCACACCAATCCAAAATTCCAAAGGGTATTCCATATATAATATATGTTGTATTTATTATAATGCACACCCAATGCCCATATAGTAGAATAAAATATAAAAGCATAGATTAGAGTGTTACTTGTAAATAAATACTACATTATTGAAAGTTTAGAAATGTCATTTATAGTAGATAGCATTAACCATTTAGTACACAAATAACATTATATGAAAACTAAAAAAACTCTTAATGGCCATGATCTTTTTATATTTGTTTGGCCCATGGAAGCTTGTGTTAACCACCATGATCATCCCCATGTGATGGGCACAGTCAAGACTGAATAGTTAGCTCCCTTATATAAGCATTGTGAAATAAGCAGAAAATTGTATTCCTTATATGAGAATTGTAATGAAAGATCTTCTTTATATAGTACTGGTGCTGAAAGGACCTTGAGGAGACAAACATATGAGATACTCCTTCTCAGTAGTTTGTTGGATCAATAATTTGGTTGATGGATGAATGAGGACTTGGTGTTAGATTGTACCTTGAACAATCTTTTGCAGGACTGGGCAGTGGGACACACTACTGAATAGATCTGGGCACTTTAAAAGGACAGTGAGAATACATTTCTTCTTCAGAAATTGGGCACATTAATTATGAGGGAGTAATCAGTGTTATAAAATTGGATTGCTCTTCTATATTTAGTAATCTATTCATATCATCTCGCATGTCATTTCTCAGTTAAGTAAAAGAGGACACATGAAATTACATGTGTTAGAATACTAAGCAGTTTTCTAATTTCTAGCTTAAGTCTAAATTCAGTTAGGCACATGCAGTCTAGTAGGTAGGGTACATTCTTGAATGCCTCATATCATCTTTAGTTGAGGTGCTATTGTGCATGTACCTACTCTTCTTCTCATTGTATAAAAGAGAAGGAAAGGGTATAGGTTTATCCATTCATTTTGGAGCAACAAATAGTGAATTAGTTTCTTGTGGTTTTCCAGTAGCGGATTTTAGATCAGACAATACGAACGCAGTAAAATATTTTGATAGTCCATCTACTAAGATTTTTTTTTCTTTTAAGAGTGAGTAAAAATGATGTGATTTAGGAGTCAAGATAGACTTGCTAGTTTCTGTTATAATTTTTCTGCAATATGTTTTTGTAAATTTAATCATTATTAGAATAAAATGATTTGAATGGATTTAAGGTTTCAACTATCTAGTAGTTTATGAATTTGTTTATTACAAAGTCTATTGACCATGGTTTAAAAATTTTATCATGGTACTAGAGCACAGTTTCTGAAATTTCCCAGATTCCATATATGGAGAGGAACACACTGTCTAGAGTAGAGAAGTGTCAGAGGATTGCAGTGGGTAGTATGTCCAAGCTTCAGTGATCGAAGCACAATTGTGCAGTGATTGGCACATGGACCTCAGAAGGTTTGTGGGGTAGGAAATCCTATTTTTGATGCAGCGACAAAACAGTGGAAATAATGGCCATTCCCAGCATGTGAACGTCACTTGTTGGAGGGAGACCCTTCAACTTTGTGCTGTGGAAATTGAGATTGTAAAAACTCCCAAAAATGGTAGACTTGTAGTACCTTGCAGAGAAGATGGTTTCACCACCTATAAACCCAAATATCTGGCAAAACACAACAAGGTAGTAACCACAAAGTGAATCATGTTGGATTTAGTGAAGGATCACTTGATCCCTTGTATAGTCAAGGAAAACACAACCAAAGACATGTATGATGCCTTGGAAACATTGTTCCAGAGTGCAAATATATCTAAGAAGATGATCTTGAATAACAAGCTCACCTATTCCCATACAAGCAAAACATTAGCAAGCAATCTCATTAAAAAGCAAAGATGAAAGACCAAATTGCAACAGTTGGAAACACAGTTGAGGATAATGAGCTAGTTTGGGTTTCTATGAATGGTTTAGTCCATTGGATCACAACCTTGTCCAAGTAATCAATGGTTGTGAACATTTTCTTGAATTTAAGCAATAATCAAATGCTTTTATTGGAGAGCAGATGAGACTACAAAAATTTTCCATCAGTTATGAGGATGTTTCAGACTTAGCCCTCATTGAGAAGGTGATGGAGGGAGGAAAGAATGAATCCGAGGAGGGTTATAAGAAGAAAGAATATTCAAGGCCCCCTAGATAGAAAAATAAGGATTCGAGCCATACCAAGAGCTTCAACTGCAACAAGCATGGCCATTATGCTTCTCGATGACCTAAGAAGAAGATGGGTAAGCAAGGGTAAAATGCTCATTTGGATTTGCCTAAATAAAAAACATAAAATTACCTAAAAATTAAACTCTACCCCTTATGGGTTAGCACAGAAACTAGATCATATATTCCAGTAAAATGTTCTTGTTTATGTATGTCCATAGCTGCTATCAAAAAGCAAACTCGGTAGGTAAGAAATGTAGCTGAAATACATTTTAACAATTAGCTATTAGAAATGAAATCTACTAAGAACCACGTGTATCTGTGTTCAAATTCAACATATATATAAACTTTTTTTCCAAAGTTAGTTGAAAAACAAAAAGTTGAAAACAAAACTCCATCTACAGCCAGGGGATTTCTATTATAGGCTGCATTAAGAAACATAATTCTGGTCAACTGCTGAAATGGTTAATTCTCTTCAACTGCATATCTATCCATTTAAAGAAAAACTTTTATTATTGAATATCAGTTAAAAATTTATGTAAAAACAATAGTGGTATTGTTTTCATTGAGGTTTTCTTTGGTATTGTTTTCATTGAGTTTTTTCCTTTTTACGGCAGAACATAGTTGAGCCCTCTTCAAATTAGTCCTTTTCTTATACACCTTGCATTTTGTGACCCCAACGTAAGCCAAAATAGTCCAAATCCTTAAAATTGTAGACAATACACCAAATAAAAAATAGATAGAAACGCCATAATCACTAGATGATGTACAATAGTTGGTGCCAATTACAACGACTTCAAAAAAATTTGCATTTCCACCAGGAAATCTAGGGAGCATTTAAGAAGAAATTTTTAATTTGTTAATGCAGAAACTTGAACCCTAGGACAGCAGTAGCATAAAAAAAACATTGATCCTAAACAAGAAGTTTGGTGTCCATTGTTTTGGCTAGTTACAATTTTTGCAGCGTTTTCCAACAAAGGAGAAGAGTTTAAGGTGCTCATCAAGTGAAGGGATTCGAGTTGGAATGTATATTGTATGCGCAACATACAGCATATGGTTCTCTTTCTTCGATGTTTAGGGTGTTGTTTATGAGATTTGGTTATGCATAGGGTATTTTAGTGAGATTCTACAACGTGTAGGTTGTTGTTAGTGTGATTCGTTGATGTTCAAGGTGTATTTTTTTATGTTTGATGTCTTCCTCGCCAACATTGAGATTTTCTTCAACTCTTTGATGTTCTACTTTATAACATTTAATAAATATCCAAGTTTCAAAATATTTAATATTTGAAGATTTCATTTACTGTTTGAGCTGCGATGATGGACATGATATGTTTCACACCACAGTTTACAGTTCAATATCAATATTTTTCCCTATCAACATGGGATACAAATTCCCTTTTTAAACATCCTTATTAAAACACCCAAAAAAATGTTTGGGTCCACCTTTCTTCAACAATTTTAAAACCTGTCCTAAAGCCGCTTATGCATTGTTTAGTTATCCTAAAAGTCCTCAAGATGCCAACAATTGTCCTCCTTGATGTTCAGAAACCTTATGAGGCAACCCAAGTTATCCCATAAATCTCCAAGTGACCCATCATGTAAAATGGGGGGTAACACATTGGAGTATAAGACTTGACAGTTCCTTGATTTTGCAAGAAAACAGATTTTATGAGGGAGTATATCATGCCTTATCCTTATGAATTCATTTGAAAAAGGAATAACCATAGTATTATAGATGTATTTGAAGTAGCTTGATATACCTACACTTGAATGGGCAAAGGCTTGCAAATTTTTAAAGAGAAGGCATTCACATGAAAAAGGCCTTTAGTTGGTCACTTGGAAGTCATTGAGTCACAACATATCCTTACATCCTTCGGATTAGGAGAGGAAATTGGATGGTAGAAGTAAAAAAGGTGGTTTGTGGACTATATCGATGATGCTAAGGCCTACAAAATATTCATTCCTAGATATTTATCTTTAAGGAATGTGGTTTTACTAACCATTCTACTATTTTGCCGCAAGCTTGCAACCTATAGTCACAGTTGATAGCAAAAAGGATAATGTACAAAAAGGAAACTACAATATTATAAAATATAAGGATGAGGAGATAGATAATAAAATTAAATAATGTGCAATGAATTACCAAAATAAATTGACAAATAAGTTAATGCAGGGAAAAATACTCAATGTATAGGATTCTCATAAGTCACTATGAATGCAAAAATGATCCACATGCAAGATATTCATTCTTCACTCTAATTGATGAAGGACTGGAAATAAACAGAATAGAATCCTCAGTTTCATTAATTGAAACAGAATGTGGAAGAGCTGCAGAACGTGCTTGTTCTCGCTTAGCTTGTGTAGCTACTATAAGATGCTTCATAGATGTAGATGGGGTAGAAATGTGTAACTCCGGTTGAAGAGGGCCAGTGTATTTCCCCTGTGGAGGGTTACTATGATCAAACCCCGGTTCAATGGGGTCTGTGAAATAAATAAATAATTCATTAGAGTTTCTAATGCAAAGCTCTGATTCAATTGGGTTTGTGTAGTACAACTCTGATTCATTAGGGTTTATATAATAAAATCGTCCTCCATCAGAGTCTACATAGCCATTTTCCTCGAAGATTTGATCATTTTGAACAACGTTCAATGGATTTTCATCCAAATAAAGGTTTTTCTTTTCACTTTTCTTATTCTTCTTACTTGTAGACACTTCAACTTCCATGGCATCTTCCATTTCATTTTCTTCTTTTTCTCTTCGGTAACCCTATCGCCACCATGTTCCTGGTTTTCTTCTCCTTCGGCTTCCTCTTCGACATGAAATCATATTTTTCTGGTTCATTTCTTCATTTTTTCAACGATTTCCGGCGGACAGCTGCCCCATCCTCACCCTGATCGGCTAAGGCCTGTAACTCTGAACTTCTCATCTTTTCACCACCCAAATTTCCGCTAAAACAACTTATTGTAATGTAGAATAAAAACTCTCAAAATCTCGGGTTCAATAGGAGATGGAGTGAGGGGACTTCCCAAGCTTGTTGCACAATATCCACACGGCAATTGCAGAAACAAGAGCTTGCGCCTACACTCTACAGATGCTATGCTTGACAACATTATTTGAAACCCCTGGAAAAATCAAAGTTTGCAATAGGATACCTTATTATTATTATTGTTCTTGTTGTTATTTATTGTATTAATATATGACAAATTAAACTTATGGATCAATATTGTATATTAGTAATGGCTCTTTTTAGTTGTAATAAAATTTTGATAGAAAAATACCAATATGGAAGAGAAAGGATTATAAAAGGAATAGTTGTCTTGTAAACATCTATAAAAAGATGGAAATGGATATAAATATTTTTAATTAGTACATTGCAAGATAAATATGTGAGTTGAGTGTTTTTGTTGCATATGGAAATGTTGAGTGTTTTTGTTGCATACGGAAATGTTGAGGATTATAGACCTCAGAAGTAAGTTTGATATAAGGACCATGCAATTATAGGTAAATGTATACAGAATTTGCAAAAAAACAACAAGGTAATTGTTCTCAAGGAAGGTAAAGTACATTGTAAAATAGTTGCAACATAGCCTTCATTTAATTTCTTGTTTGTTATGTTTATGGGAAATATTTAAAACAATCAAGAAGCACACAAATATTTGCAACGTAACCAGATTACCATATATGAGAAAAAATTATGCTAAATGATATGAAGATGATCACAGTTTATGTCATTCTTTGGGGTCATATGTTTAAGTCTGTATTAAAAAACTCCATGGGTGGGGGGATTTTCATACAACCTTTTCTGAGTGGAAGGAAATGTAACATTTCCAAATACACTAAAGGAAATGTAACAAATGAGGATAGAGGTTGGGTTAGTTAGGAAACCTTTCATTTCATTATTAATCGTTGCTTAGTGAAAGTCTTAAATTCGAAGCATTAATATAGAGAGTTATCCCTATAAGGGAATCAATAGAATGGATTATTTTTTCCCACACTAAAGAGTGTTATATGGGGAGAATATTCATGAGGAATTGTGAAGTAGGGAAATGAAAAATATTCCTTGTGTTGGTTAAGGTATTTGATGGGAATGTCATGTTTGATCAATGGTTGGAAAAGTTCCCTAGAATTATCTATAGTGAGTAAATTCATTGATCTTGAAACCAAATGGATGGAGTTGAGTATTTCTGAGTTTGTAGCTTGATTCGTTCACCATAGTGGCCTCATAACCGAGTTTGTGGGTGGAATCCATCCAAGAAGCTTATATTAAGGTGAAAATTTTCAAATGCACAACTAGTTTCCTAAACAAACTCTATTTAAGAAATAATTATTATGTCTCTACTTATAAATATATAATCGAGTTGGGGTTTCTAATTGGAGAGCTCATCATGGCTAGAAATTGAGGATATATGGGTGAAAATCAAATTAGGGAGATGGGTATAGTGTTGAAAGGATTTTTAGGTGTCTCGCAAGTTTTGTCTCCCTAAGCTGAAATCTCTTTTAAAGAGGGCCATGAACCTAGTAGACTATGGGGAGGACAGTGATCCAAACCCTAACTCAATATTTTCTTAAAGGAAGAACTCCTTGATATTTGTCATAGTTCAGGATCTTTCCCAAGTAGATGTAATTGACAATTGAGACAATCATCGTACTGAGGAAGGAAATGTGTTGAAATAGATGGTGTAGAGAGGGCCAAAGTTCCTATCAATGACTAATTATCAAAAGCAATATAGAGAGTGCAATAAAAGCTCATTTTTGTGATTTAGGTTCATTGGGTTTGTGAACTCTGCGTTTGGATGTGGAAGAGCAATCTATAAAGATGACAAAGTAGTATGTTTTCCTATAGATATCATTCTATAGAATCAAAACTTTCTAAGGAAAACCTATTTTCTTTAATGTTGTTTGAAGTCACAAGCATCGTCCTTTTGGGGTTTAATTTAATTATCATTGGGTTTTTGTACACTACAACAAAAACTGGATTTAGCGTCGAATTTAGCGCCGAATTTTAGTGTAATTTTTTCCCAATTGTGGTGAACTATCTGGCGCTAAACCTGGTGCTATTGTACATTTTCGTAAAACGGCATCTATTGCATCTTTTTTTCCGTCCTTTTTAACATCCATTTTTG
>LPNX011037885.1:162795-176788 GCA_001517045.1 Pseudotsuga menziesii | reverse complement strand
TCATGCAAAATTGCTAACAAGAGAGACTGAATATGGAGCTGTAACACAAAATTATATTAACTGAGTGTACAATAGCCAACCCTGTAATATCATAGGCTTATGAATAAATATAATACAGGAAGAAATTGAATTCATGAGGAAGCATCCAAATCTAGCATAAAGCAGGCTTACCAAAAATAAGCAAATCCCCCATAGGTGTAAAAGCTGGATCCCAAATCTGTCATGGAGCTCACGAATTGGAAAAAAGGCATAGGAAAGCTAAAGAGTGGTGGAATGGAAGCTCATACATGCTTTTCCATGGATAAAAGAGAGGAGGATGTGTAGGACAAAAAACAAGTTCACCTCACCTAGTCTAGCTTTCCCATGTGCCTTAAAACACTAAAAAAGCAGGCAATAAAGCAGAAAAAGTAGATAGGAACCTAGGAGGCTAGGAATAAAGTATATTTGATTCCTAAGGCTTTCCCAAGTGCTACATGAGTCAGATATGGCAAGTTTGACCTCTATGGATAGGCAATTAGCAACTTGCACAAGGTGGGACACATGAACTAGGCAAATAAGACAAAAATAAATGAATTAATGTCTAAGTGGGTAAAATATGGGTTGATTATTATAACACTACTAGCACATTCTCGTAAGAGGATCGATCACCCAGATCACTTGCGTTTAATCTTCGAACGATGCAGATACTACAAAATTTGCTTGAATCCCCACAAGTGCATTTTTTGTGTCGAGTTAGGGAAACTGCTCGGATTCATTGTTTCCAACAAAGGTATTCAGGTGGATCCTTTGAAAGTTGAGGCCATAGTAAATCTGCCTCCTCCTCGTTCCATCAAGCAGCTTCAAAGCCTGCAAGGGAATTCCAACTTTCTTCGACGTTTTATCGTAAATTATGCCAAGATCACTAAAGGTTTCATGCGCCTGTTGAAGCATGAAACCCCATTTGTAGGGGATGAAATCGCACAACTTGCGTTCAAGGCATTAAATAAATCTTTCTTGTTGGCACTATTACTGCACCTACCTGATTACTCTCGTGATTTTATATTGTATCTAGCCGCATCCAAGTCGACCATAGGGGTAGTACTAGTCTAGGAGAATGATAAGCCCCAACACCATGTCATATACTATCTTAGCTGTGCTTTAGCTGGACCTAAACTTAGGTATTCCCACATCGAGAAGTTGGAATTAGCAGCTGTGTATGCTGTTCAGAGGTTGCATCACTACATCTTACTAAGGACCACGACGGTAGTGGCGGATGTTAATCCTTTCCAATATATTTTATCTTGACGGATAGTTGGAGGAAATTCAACAAATGGATAGTCATTCTTCAGGAATTTGACTTAGATTTCTAATCCGCCAAATTCAAAAAATCCTCAGTTTTTGCTGAGCTCATTGTAGAATTTTCGGTTGAGGAATATGTAGCCATTGAAGAAGACTCATTACTAGACAAGCACATCTTTTTGATTTCCACCTCTGACCCTTGGTATGGAGATATACTTATCTATCTCCAAACTTTTAAGTGTCCTGCAACCTTTTCGTGGGAAGAACGGCGCAAATTACACCTGCATGCAAAAAAAATACCTCATTATAGGAGATACGTTATATCGTAGGATGGTAGATTCTATTTTGCATCGATGTCTTACCCACGAATAGGCTGAGATTGTCCTAAATGATTCCCATAATGGAGCGTGTGGGGGTCATTTATCTGGGTTAGCAACGACCCAGAAGATCTTACGTGCCAGTTATTTCTAGCCCACAATATTTAAAGATTGTGTGGAAGTCGTGAAGCGTTATCATTCTTGTCAGATTTACACTAGAGATATGGGGTCGCATCCTGCTCTATTATTTCCCGTCATATCAGTGGGCCTCTTCACAAAGTGGGGGATAGATAACGTGATGTGCAACCCAGTATCGGATGGGGGGCATAAAAATATCATGGTCGCTGTAGATTACTTCACAAAGTGGGAAGAAGCAATGCCCACCTATAAAGCTGATGGGGAAACTACAGTTTTTTTTGTTTTCAACCAAATTATCGCATGTTTCAGTATCCCTAAAGAGATTGTCACTGACCATGGTAGTCATTTCCAAAACATCATGATGACCAATTTGACCACTATGCTAGGGTTTCGAAAAGAACATTCACATTCTTTCCTCAAGCGAATCGTCAAGTCGAGGATGTAAATAAAACCTTGAAGACTATTCTCAAGTGCATTATTAATGTAGCCCATTCCAATTGGCACATCATGTTGTATCCTGCACTTTGGGCTTATCGAACCAATGTGAAAACTGCTACATGGTTCTCTCCTTTCCAACTCATTCATGGCGTGGAAGCAGTAACCCCGGTTGAATTTGAAATACCATCTTTAAAGATTGTTATTCATGTGCTACCTGATATGACTGAGCTGGAAGAACGGTTTTTACACTTAGAACATCTAGATAAACAACATAGAGATGCGCTGATAGCAAATGAGGCTCATAAAAATAGGGTAAAAAATCAATACGATAAATAGGTCAAACATCGGATTTTTTTTAAGGGGATCTTTTCTTGCTCTAGGATCAAGACAAAGAACCCCTTGGGGTAGGAAAATTCAGGTCTATGTGGTTAGCACCTTATGTCATGTCGAAAGTTTTGAATAAAGGTGCATATGAATCAACTAATTTTGAGGGGAATAAGCTGCCTGAGCCTAGAAATGGGCTCTACTTGAAAAAGTACTATGCTTAGGCTTAGCACTTTTTCCTATATTTTTATTGTATGTAACTTTATGTACAATAGTAAACCGATTTGTGTTCTTATATCATCTGTTGGTTGTTACAGATTTCTTTCAAGTGGTTCATAGGGTTTGTAGATGGCTCTAGTCGTCACACTTGCAACTAGTTGCCTGTGGAGGGGCTTGCCTAGGTCCTACTACCAATAATGTGGTCAAATACAGGGCTATCATTAAGCTTTTATGGGATGCTTTGTCATGTGGAATCACCCAGCTGGAAGTCAGACTTGACTCTCAACTGGTAATTTCCCAGCTCAATCGAGCTTATCAGGTGAAGAACCCTATTTTACTGCGTCAATTTATGTGAGTTAGGTTATTGGAAAGAAATTTTGAGTTTATTACATTCAATCATATTCCAAGAAATCAAAATTCATTAACTGAAGCATATGATAATTATATCTTGGACTGGCACTTAACACATTTTTCATAAAAATATACAACAGATGCATTACAAAAACACATGTAAATAAAACCGACAATATATATATATGTAAATATCTATCCATATAGATAGGTCAAGTTTTTGATCCCAGATCCAGTCATAACTGTATAATATACAAAAAATGGATCGAAGTCCATAAAATGCTCCTAGGTCTAAGCTTGACCACCCTGGTCCCCCTGATCATCCTGATCATCCTGATCTCAGGCTTCTTCAGCTTCCTCAGCTACAGCAACCTCAGTGGCATCTATGTACACAAGCACTGCTCTAGCTACCTGCCTCATAAGGCGTATCCAGATAGGTGGTATACCAACCACTAGCTCCTGCATAATGGCAGGGATCTACTCAATGTGTAAAGTAGGTACTCTTTGGGTAATACTGGCCAGCTTTTCCTCAAGAACCCTAATCAAGCCATGATACTCTCCTACCACAGGTCGCACATACATACGTGGATTCCCAACAGGGTTAACTGGTCCAATATATGCATTTTAACATTTAATAGGATTAAAAAATCTTATACATATGTATATATTTTTATGACTAAAAATTCATAAAAATTTAAACACTTGAAAACAAAAATACCTGACGCTCCCCATGCTCCTCCAGGAGGGCAGACAAGATCATTGTCACCTCAAAAATCTATCCCAACATATGGAAACGGCTCTAGTGCTGGTAGCTATCACTCCCACCATAAGTCAAATTCATCATCATATACACTCTGAACCGATCCATCACCCCCCTAGCGGAGGAATATTTCTCCCCACCTACTCAGTCTAGGCTGATGGAGAGAAGAAACTGGTAGAGGTACTTCAGGACTCAGATCGGGCACTCTCTCAAAGAAAAAGGCCACCAATATGATTGAATAACCGAATTTTTTCCGTCGACCTCTTTTGCAGTCAAAGAGTTGCTTCTTCATTATCGAGATTACTCCCAAACACCAGTCAAATAAGGCTCCCTATAGACATTCCACTGCAAGTCTCATTTGGTTTTGAGTTGCAAGATGAAGTGATGATGACCCTGCAACCCTCACTATAGTGCTTGCCAACACCTACAATGGAAAGTTGCAAAAATGAACAATAGGGATGCAACTACCCCTCTTTTGAGGTCACCGCCTCTACCGGTACCTTCCAAGTTGACCAGAGCTCCTCATCATGACAAATTAGAGATGAAATAGATGTCTTCCAAGGTAATCTCTAGAAACTCACCTTGTAGGTCAAATGCACCAAGATCATGATCCTAGTAGTTTATCAAAAACTCCAGTAAGTGGACATTGGATCGCATAGGTGAGGTACAAAAGAATTTAAGCAACCCACTCTGCCGCAAAGAATTTACCGTGGGGGCACTTTGAAGAGCATCTTGGTCCATGTCTTCATGCTCCCTCTCCCTCTACTCCAACACCATGTTTCAACCTGTTAAAAAGACCATTATCAAACATTAAATTCATATAAAAACTTTTGATTTTGGTCCAAGATAATTTTTTTATATATCGTGCAGTGTACGCAACTGTCCTTCGAACATGTCACGTATCATACGTGACTTGATTTCGAGCAACCCGGGTATAAAATGCGTGTACATGCCTGTTTACATATCATACCCACGTACATGGCATTACTTCCTTTAAAATGGTTAAAAACATCAATTTTTTGCCTAAAATCAAAATTTTCTTGGATAAAATGAAAGAGCATGGAGAGTAGATTTACCTAGCACTTGTAGTTTTGACAAATCGTCAACCGAGTTGTCCACACCGAGCAATTGAAGGAAGAGGTAAACCTTGTCTATATTGGGTAAAAATGTCAAATGTTGAGTTTTTATTTCTATTTTGAACTAATTATAGAAATATTATTTCTAAAGTGAGTTTTAACCTATAGTTCTTATTTTTTATAAAAATCAAACTAATACCATGTCTTTTTTCTTCAATGAAATAGGTATAAGGTCACTTGAAGTTTTTTTTCACTCATATAGGGTAGGATTTTGGTCATTCATATGCATTTGTGCATTTATACCTAATTTGTCTTAACCCTAGAATTACTACTTTGAGCACGGACTATGGTATCTTAACCATTAGTACCTTGTCTATTCTATTGTTCTTCCATGGATAGGGATTTCCTCACATGAGTACCCTAGATTAGAACACATTTTTTTTCTTTTGGTACTCATTCCGCATTTTTCATAGGTTCAGGGGAGTCTATTTAGCTATTTTTCATGCCAAATTGAGCCTCATTTTGGTCTCTTTTTACAAGTTATCCCTTTTAAAGGATCCCCTCCCTTATGGAGTTTCTTTAGGGCCAGGTCTAACTCCTCAAAATAGACTTGAATGCCCAGTAAACTTGTCCATTCAGGCTCATTAAGAATATGTGAATGGGCATCCACATTAGTGGTAGGTTATCTCTTTCTCAGACCATGTGGAATAATACAAGAAAGGATCACTCTCTTTTCTTCAAAATTGAGAAGAGTATTCTCAGGCATAGGTTTATCACTTTTCTGGACCTGAGGGACTAAATTTATGGGAAAGGAACACCCGGTATGAGCTTAGTTTTCTCTTTTTTGTGCTCTGGACCTAAACATGAAAAAGATTCTGAGTATACTTTTATGTCTTTGTCATGCTCATTAAACACTAAGAACAAAGCATCAATTTTACTGTTGTAAGCCCCATTCCTCGTACTCAAATGAATCTTTCGAAGTGATCTTGCTTTCCTTCACACTCGTAAAACTCAAGCTATATGCTGCTCTAGAAGGAGCATTGGGTAGGTGGTAATTTAACCTTTTTCGGACCTCCCTGACTAACTACGAAAAAGATTCACCTTTTCTTCTATGGAATTTAAGAGAGTTCTTCTATGGTATGTTTTATACTTTTTCAGCCTCAGGAGACTAAATTGGATGAAAAATGACCCCCCTGGAGTCTTCTTCGGAGTTTTCAGACTCTAAAAATAAAAACACCAAGTGAGCATGTACTAGTTCGGGCTCATAAAATCCACGAATCAATAACATTATCAAGCATTATTCCCTATTCTCTTCAAGCTTGTCAAAAATGAAGAGAGACTTGAGTTGACTTTCCTGGACTTGTTAAAATTTAACAAGAAAGATAAGGAAGAAGTTTTCTTTTGATTTTCAGTCAGTGGCAGCATGTCATCCTTGAACATAGTACTCTTTGCACTTTCTGATACTCATGTCTTAGTGTTCACTTTTAGTTTAGCTATCACTTCGACTTTCTTACTCCTACACTTGTCCGTTACACCTGGGGAATCTGATCATGCCTCCTACATGATAGATAACTCTAGTTGTACTATCTATAAAGTTAAAAGCATCCTTGGGTCATCTCTGTGTCATGCTCACTGTTCAACGATTTATCCCTGCATTTGATTTGTATCTTGATCCCATCATTGTCCTATCTGATATTACTTGTGTCTACCTTCCTTTATCCAATTCCTAGTCACTCTTGTGGTCCGTTGGAGGATTTATTTCCTTCCTCATCATAATATGGTTTCTCATTAGCACTTCCTAACGACGAATACCTAGAGTTTTGACGATGGTAACTTAGGATTCATTTTCACTATTGGTGAATTCCTTTGCTTCAGTTGTCAATTATCACCTATTGGTTGATAATCTATTGAATCCTATCCATGTTCAACTTCAACACATATATTCACATGGCTAGGATTGTACTGGTTCCTTTGGATTTTTTACGAAGACCTTAGGTTCATATCTATAAACTAAGTTGCACAAGATTAGGTTATGCTCACTTACACAGTTTCCAGATCTTCGAAGACTCATCATTATTGTATATTGTGGCTTCGATCCACCTTTGTAATATACGTGGTCTTGAACCTGTATCATATGATGTACTCAAATATTGTAATGTAGCTAGTGTTCCAGTATATTGAACATGGCATCCTTAGATATGATTTTGTATATGGCATTGCTATGTATTTGTTTCAGGTACTTCCTCTGCTTCATTGGACTTCTAATTTCTCCAAGATAATGATTATAATGTATTTCAGCCATCACTTCCCTCTGACCTCACACATTAGGGGGCATCTATTATCATCCCAAATGGCACTTCTCTGTCCGAGTGTCGACATTCTTCATGTTGGTACAAAAAAGGACAAATTAGGATTGAACTGGCCAAAACACTACAGATGGGCATGACCTAGGATGCATTACCCTCAAACCAACTTTATATATATTTTTTCTAAGTGTTGAGTTGCATATGCGACTATCTGCATTGCAACTCGCATATCATACGCGAGTATTTGCATTGCAACCCACATACACTTGCATACACGGGTTTCCTTTGAGAAATTTGCGTGTCATACGCGGTTTTCCTATATTAATAGTTGCGTACACCTTGTTTCGACTTTAAAAAATATAAAATGAGATTAGATGAGATTAGTTGGGTCTTAATCCATAACTACCCCAACTATCTCAACCATCCCAACCTTTGAAACTACTCTATTTCCCAAGTATAAATAGAGGCCTTGGGGTGGGGACTAATCAATCAATTTTTGAGAGAAAAGTTATGCTGGTGGTATATCTTCAGAATCTTGGAGCAGCAAAACTCAGAGTCCTTTGGTTGTAGAAGAGTCCTTGTCTCAGAATCTGGGTTGTACTCTTATCTCATTCATCCATTGTTAATAAAGAGAATTCTTCTTCTAATCTTGTGTTGATTCTATTTCATGTATTTTGATTAATGAATATATTTGATTATATGCTTGATATACTATTCATCTAACCTCTGATATATATATGCATGAGATATTACTTGAAGGATTTTCTCTTTGCAGGTGAAGAGGTGCATCCCTGGAAACTTTAGAGAGAAGAGGAGCGGGAGAAGATCAAGCTTGGATCAACCGTCAGTAATCAAGTAAGTCAATACTTTCTTCCTATTCCCTTTATATTATCTAGTAAAGTTGATTGTGTGCAAGTCAGTAGTAATTTGGTAACCCCAGACCCTAGGTTACAAGGGTTTTTTATCCTGAATAACAAGCCCCTAGTCTTCTTTGGGATATGAGGGGCAGTTTTGGGAGCGAAATATGTGTTTGATGGGCCCAGAGGAGGGCGTGAATCCACCGTGTTGGGTTAGATGGGATTCAATGCAATTTGAGGCATCAAAGGTGGGGTAAGTGGTTCAAGGTACCACACAGGAATCCCCAACGTAAAATTTGCTAAATTTAGAGTAGCCATAACAGGATCACCCATGATGGAGGATGGTAGGAAAAGGAAAGGAATTATATGGATCAGGAACGAGCCCTAATAATTGCCAGGTGATTGAGTTTCTGGTGGCAACTGATGTTGTGGTGTGGGTGAAATGGTACTAGATGAGAGGACACACAAATCCACTATGTCATACGGCTCTGGTGAAGGAGGTAAATACGGGAAAGTGGTCATCATAGGTGTGTCAAAAAATAATATTTGTCCTACTGCAGATAAGGAAGGGGTGGCTACGTTGTGGATGGAAGTATAAATGGTTGGGATGACATGCTTCCACACCAAAGTTGATCATAATAGTTCAATTGGACAACCGTCGTGATCTTCCCATTATGGGGAAACATCATAAGGTGAAATATGGTGGATGCCACATCTCTCATGGCATACATGTAACTACATCTGAGAAGGAGGTTTTAATCAAGTTGGGCATTCACAACTTCTATGTCAATCAAAACCTTTTTACCGGCTAAGGAAATAGGAAAATTTAGGAGAATGCCCTGGTCCTTTGTAAAGCGAACATGATAGGCATGAAAGGCAGTAGTGGATGGTTGGAGGGTGGGGGACCCAAGTTTTTTCCAGACAAAAGTTAACATCACACAGGTGGATGCCCCTTCTGTTATCACTATTTTTCACTCAGTGGGTGATGGCGAGAAGGTAGGCAGAGCGACTGGAGCCTCAAAACACGCATGAAATTCCAGTCTCAAGGTGGCCAAACAATCATGTTAAAGGGGAGAGAATTTATACGGTGAGGATCTGAAGGTGAGTCAGATCGATGGGAAAAATGATTTTCGTGAATACCACCTTCCAATCAAAAATTCCCTTTGCATTTCCATGAAATGACACTAAATCTACTGCAAGTTCCAAGGGCCACAATCAATTTTGCTAGATCAAAGTGTTAGTTGGGTTTTTTGTCTTTTGATCCGCAAAATAGGTTAAATAACACAGTATTCAATGGTCTGAATCTCATCGAAGCGAGATCTACGGTGGGTAGCACCTTCGCCAATGGGACTAGCATGAGATAATTGGCCCCATAAACTGACAAAATATTACGGTTCTGTACATGTGGACGATGGATATGGAGGGCGTTCAGATAGAAAGGTTGAGAATATTTCATATCTGTAAAGATCATGTTAAGGTTGATTTGAATGCGGAAAGGATGCCCTCACATATGATCTTCCTTCCCGACAGGTAATTGAATTCTCCTACACCATTCATGGCATGCCTGCAAGTGAAAATCATCCCCACGGCAGCGCCAGCTCTCCCAAAACCAAAGGTATATCATATGGCTTCTGTGTGAAATCAGAAGAATATCATGAAGGTCTAAGATATGGAGCAATGAATCTAATATCCACACGAAGCAGGGAAGACATGACAGAAAGGAACTGTTTTGATATTGTCATCGATAGGAATGAAAGGGAAAGAAAACATCAAGTCCATCTGCCTTGAAGCATATGGTTGATAAGGCGAGATAACACCATAATTATTTTCCACAACCAGTAATGAAATGTCACAGCAGATAAGGAGGCATGAATAGATCTCTAGCAGGAAATAGAGATCCAAAACCCACATGCCCGCTCATGCTATCATCATGATAATAAACAATGAGGTGTGAAAAAATGCTGACACATCATCCCCATGTTCATTTCCTAATCCTATATAAACACCACACTTTTGAGCCATAGAGGTGCAAAGGATGAGAAAAAGTGGAAAAAAAAATTGAAGTGCCAGTTTACTGGGATTTTTGAGAATTCTAGAAGAGATCTGAGATGGTCGTGTGGTTTGAAAATCTTGTCTACTAAGGTATGTTGCTGATTGGAAAACATAGCTCTGCATTCCTGCACTCCCTTGATCATTTCACCAAGGATGTTTCAACCATCGAGAAAGAGACATTCATTGTATTAGAGGATCCATATGGTTTCAATGAGGTCGTGATAAAGATGTTCATCATATTAGATGAACCTCCAGAGGCTGATGAAGGCATTACTGTCTTAACAGAAGACCATGGCTTCAACAACATTGTGCCAAGGATTTCATGTCCCATGGGCGTCCCTCCAGAACCCCCGGATGCAGTCACTGCCACCAAAGCCTCGACACATGATGGTAGTCACTAGCAGGGCTCTGTTGGAGTGAATGCTCGTACTAGAGCATCGGGGGTCCAAAGTATTCATCATCACTTTCATGAATCCCATCCACCAACTTTTTCTGAGGTGGTGAGGAGGTCGAAGACACACCCCACTGTATTTCCCACAAGAGAACCCTCCTCATGGGAGGTGAGGATTACAATAATGACAAGCCACTGTAGGGGATTGTTACTGCTAGAAGCAATGCAGAAATTCTTCAAGTCCCTTTGTATAACAATTTTACGAGGAGAGGGGGGAGCTGTGAAGAAGTTTGAGCATGGAAGGGACACAAAATCCCTCCTAATCTTGGAGCCTATGCAGAAAGGTGCCTTTGAGCATGGAATGAACACAAAGGGAAAGGAGGAAAACATGTTGCTGACTCGACGGACAGGAAAATGATTTAGGCCCAGTCAGTAATGAGCCACCTAAAAGCAGCCTGAGAATTCATTTTCAAGGCCAATGAGCTCAGAACCAGAAGCGTCATGCTGGCATCTAGAACAAGCACATGCATTTTCTCCATGGTGTTTGTTTAATATATGTAAATCATGGTAGAGGTGCCACTTTCTAGTTAGTTAGTATTTTGATTATGACTGTAAACAGTTTCTCACTCTGTTTTGAGGATTAGCCTCAGGGGTCTGAAACGATATAAAAATCTCCCCGCCAAGGGAGGAAAGAGTTGGTTGATCGATTTTTCCAACTCGCTCATGCTTTTTCCAACTCGTGAGGTCCTTGATAGATTTGGTAAGTGCTTTAGCCACCTATGGGGGTTTGCTATATTTTGGTAAGTCAGCCTTTTTGAGCTTTATGATTTGTTTCCATACAATTTGATTTTCCTATGAGGGATGTACTCTTTATGTACACTATTATTCATAATTATTCAATGGAAGGATACACACCAATATTCATCTCTTCATTCATGTGATTCAGTCTCTTTTCTTCTCTCTAGTTTTCCTATGTATGCTTGTGAGAATTCTTAGTAGCAAGATCTATTTCCTATGCTTCTTCTTAGCATCATTGAAAATATAATTGATATATTATTTCTACATGGTATCATAGCAGCAAGGTTGATCAAGGTCTACAGAGTTGAGGAGCACATCCAGTCTCCTATCCCTCTCTGAAGAAGAGCTTGTCTAGCTTACAAGATTTTCTCCTAGTTTGTTTTGCAGGTTGCAGAGATTTTATTCTTGAGCACATCAATTCAGAAATATGGATTATTCATTAGCTATAATTCTTACTTCCTTAAACTACCATGAATGGAAATCCAAAATCTCCATTCTATTGCGCAGTAGAGGATTATACAGAGTTACACTAGCTTTGGAGAATGAGCCCAATGTTGTGATTGAGAAAGCTGAGTGGCATAATAGGTTGGATGAAGCCTATGGATTGATTTAACTCTCTATTTCTCCTGATCTACTCTTTCATATATATGGTTTGACCACTCCAAACCAAGTATGGACTCAATTGGAGTCTCTCTTTGGAGTTCAAGATGAGCTAAGAGCGCATCAATTGGAGATTGAGTTATTCTCACTGAGTCCAAGAAATTTTGAATCTATTGAGGGTTTCTTCACCAAGTTCAAGTCACTTGTTCTAATGCTCAAGAAATGTGGGATTGATAAAGCAAATGATCAATTAATCCTTTCCATTCTTTCAAAATTGGGTCCTGATTACTCAGTTTTTGTGTCTACTTTTCATGCAACTAGACTTGTTCCTAAGTGGAAAATGCCTTCTTTAAATTATTTTCTTGATTCACTAACAAAGGAGAAAGATAAATTGATCCATATGGGTGTCCTTAATTCTTCAAAGGGAAAGTATCATGCTCTCTTGGTTCAAGGAAGCAAGAAATTCAAATCAAAAGAGAAGCAAATTGTGAAGAAGCCAAAGTCAGAAATTGAAGATTGTTAGAATAATCAACCCATAGTTTACCCACTTAGACATTAATTCATTTATTTTTGCCTGATTTGCCTAGTTCATGTGTCCCACCTTGTGCAAGTTGCTAATTGCCGATCCATAGAGGTCAAAATTGCTATATTTGACTCATGTAGCGCTTGGGAAAGCCTTAGGAATCAAATCTGCTTTATTCCTGGCCTCCTAGGCACCCCTCTACTTTTTCTTCTTTACTGCCTGCTTTTTCAGTGTTTTAAGGCACATAGGAAAGCAAGACTAGGTGAGGTGAACTAGTTTTTTGTCCTCTTCATCCTCCACTCTTTTCTCCATGCAAAAGCATGTATGAGCTGCCATTCCACTACTCTTTAGCTTTCCCATGTGCCCTTGCCAATTTGTGATCTCCATGACAGATTTGGGATCATCTTTTTACACCTATGGGGGATTTGCCTATTTTGAGTAAGCCTGCTTTATGCTAGTTTTGGATGCCTCCTTATGCATTCAACCTCTTGATGTATTCTATATATTCAGAAACCTATGTTATTACAGGGTTGGCTATTGTACACTTAGTTAATATAATTTTGTGTTATAGCTCCATATTCAGTCTCTCTTGTTAGCAATTTTGCATGATAAATTGATAATTGTTGTGGGTAAAATTAATCTATTGCTGGCCTGAATTTCTACATGGTATCAGAGCCATTGTAGGTTGTTACTCTCCTTCAAAAATTGTTTTGCAGGTTTGACATCAAGACTGGGAGCCTTCTACTGACAGTCGGGACAGATTTTCTAAAGCTATGGATTCACAGAAAACTATCTTGACTCCCTTCAACTATTTTGAATGGAAAGCAGAGATGGAGATATTGTTGAGAGAGAAAGGCCTCTACAGGGTGACTATGGCAATAGAAGCAGAGCCCAATGCAGCTGCAGAGAAGATCAAATGGCACAATCGGAGAGATGAGGCCTATGGCCTCCTATGTCTCAGTATTTCCCGAGACCTCCTTTTCCATCTCGATGGATTAACTTCACCAGATCAAGTATGGGAGAAGATTTCTGATCTTTTTGGAAAGACAGATGAGATGAGGGGACATCAGATCGAAAATGAGCTGATTTCTCTGAGTCCCAGTAGCTTTGAATCCCTGCATCTATATTTCTTCAAGTTCAAAGCACTAGTTTTGCAGCTGAAGCAGTGTGGTATCGAAAAGAAAGATGATCAGCTTGTATTGGCCATCCTCTCGAAGCTAGGACCTGACTACTCAGTCTTTGTTTCGACCTTCTATGCCACAAAACTCACAGCTCGAACCTGGAAGATGCCTAGCCTTGCAGATTTCATGGAATCTCTCACACAAGAACAAGACAAGCTGGTGATGATGGGCACCATCAAACCATCCAAAGATCAATCTTTGATTGCTGGAGATTCGAGGGTGGATTCAAAAAGCAAAAAGAAAGCTAAAAAGCCACCTAAGCAAAGGAGAGACAAGAAGAAGTCTCCAGAGGATCAACAAGGTCCCAAGAAAAATACCCAGAAGAAGAAAAACAAAGGTGAAATGAACAAGTGCTCATACTGTTCGAAGGGCAATCACATTAAA
>LPNX011037885.1:91918-159552 GCA_001517045.1 Pseudotsuga menziesii | reverse complement strand
CCTTGTTGATAGGCCCTATATTTTTTATTTATTACTCATAAAGTCAGGCTTAAGGGGGGGTGTTAGAATAATCAACCCATAGTTTACCCACTTAGACATTATATCATTTATTTTTGTCTTATTTGCCTAGTTCATGTGTCCCACCTTGTGCAAGTTGCTAATTGCCTATCCATAGAGGTCAAAATTGCCATATTTGACTCATGTAGAGCTTGGGAAAGCCTTAGGAATCAAATATGCTTTATTCCTGGCCTCCTAAGTGCCCTTCTGCTTTTTCTGCTTTACTGCCTGCTTTTTTAGTGTTTTAAGGCACATAGGAAAGCAAGACTAGGTGAGGTGAACTAGTTTTTTGTCCTCTTCATCCTCCACTCTTTTCTCCATGAAAAATCATGTATGAGCTGCCATTCCAATACTCTTTATCTTTCCCATGTTCCCTTGCCAATTTGTGAGCTCCATGACAGATTTGGGATCAGCTTTTTACACCTATGGGGGATTTGCCTATTTTGAGTAAGCCTGCTTTATGCTAGTTTTGGATGCCTCCTTATGCATTCGACCTCTTGATGCATTCTATATATTCAAAAACCTATGTTATTACAGGTTTGGCTATTGTACACTCAGTTAATATAATTTTGTGTTACAACTCCATATTCAGTCTCTTTTGTTAGCAATATTGCATGATCAATTGATAATTGTTGTGGGTAAAATTAATCTATTGCTGGCATGAATTTCTAAAAAGATGAAGATTCATATGAATATTTAATGAAGAAATTTAAGAAGAAAGAGAGCACATCCAAGTGTTCTTATTGCAGCAAGGGTTTTCATTCAGAGAAGAAGTGTTTCAAGAACAATATGGACATCATGTCTCAGCTTCTTGAGAAGCACAAGATCGAAGTTCCAGATGAACTAGAGAAGTGTGCTGATTCCTCAGAACAATGTCATACTACATAGAATATATTAAACCCACTCACAACTTAGGATAAAATAATTAATCATTATTTGATTAATTATTCACCCACTAGCTTAATTAGTTGGCATCCACTTGCACCTTAAAGTCAATACATGCCATCTATATCCTAGGAATGATTTATTTCCAATTATGGGTTGATCTTGACCACCTTTTAACCATCCAAAATTAGTATACAAGACTTTGCAACAGATTCTACTTTATTCTGCTTTTCCTGCTTTTCTATGGATAAGATAAAAGCTAGTCAACTAGGAAACTAGGAGCTTTTGTTTCCAACCCATCCTCCATTAGTTTTTCTCCATTTTCTAGGATTAGCATGTTATTTCCATCTCCTTGACATCTCACTCATGTTTTTTCCAACTCATGAGGTCCTTGATAGATTTGGTAAGTGCTTTAGCCACCTATGGGGGTTTGCTATATTTTGGTAAGTCAGCCTTTTTGAGCTTTATGAGTTGTTTCCATACAATTTGATTTTCCTATGAGGGATGTACTATTTATGTACACTATTATTCATAATTATTCAATGGAAGGATACACATTAATATTCATCTCTTCATTCATGTGATTTAGTCTCTTTTCTTCTCTCTAGTTTTCCTGTGTATGCTTGTGAGAATTCTTGGTAGCAAGATCTATTTCCTGTGCTTCTTCTTAGCATCATTGCACATAGCATTGATCTATTATTTCTACATTGATATCCATTTTGTGAAAAAATAAATCTAACCTTGTTATGTATGTGTGAGAGATCCCTCTCTAGAATCAGAGGAGCCAGCTCCCTTTCCTAAAGTGGTTCTATTGTTACCTCGGGATCTGTCTTCCTGCAACCTTGGGTGCGATTCTGAGTGCTAACACCTTCATCTACAATGCATCGATGGACAACCAAATTCTGAATTGAGACTGGAATCTAGAAGGTGATGGTGGATGGCATTCTTGGTTTGTCATGATCCAGATAAAATGTGATTAATCTGGAATCAGTGGGATCCACGACACCTAGTGAGGATAACAATGATTTCCGCTGCATCGGGCATGTTTTGAGCACCTCTAGAGCAGACATTATCGTAGGTGATTGGTCCAAGTCATCAATGATGCTATAATTTAAGGCAACTCAAGTAGTCGTGTTGTTGGCAATACGTTGTATAGGGAACCGTGGATCTCTAGCCGCCCCATCCGTGGGGGGTGTAGGTAGGTGGAGGGGCATGGTAAAAGTGTTAGAAGTTGATGTCGTTGATGGGTTAGTGGTCTCCATGGTGGAACCGTATTGTTTTTTCCTAGTCTATAGGTTCACCTCTTCGTTTGATAGTGCCATTAAGTGATGGATACCCATTTTTGTGGGTGAAGCCACGGCAGGTGCTACAGGAGAAGGTGGGGGAAAGGGTGTGTTTGTAACCAATACTTGAAGTGGTAACAGGTTTTAGAGCACCATCGATGAAGGTCCTGGTGGAGCTAGGTTGGGATGAGCCTGTGCTGTCACATTAGTGTCCCATTGAACTTCGTTCTGGAGAAACTGTTTGACGCGGTCCATATGAGGGAATTCATAAGTGTAGTGATCATAGACGTTGCATAATTTACATGGATGATTAGTCCATAACAGAGTGTTTCATCCCAGTAGATTAGGTTGTTGGAAATTTTGCATCGAAGGGTTAGTGTCATTTTTGTTAGGAGGATTAAGTTGTTGGCCACCTCCTTGCGGTTGGTTGTTACCTTTACTCCTTGCTTGGTTTTTCTTACCTTTCCCTTGTTATTTGTTGGGGGCAGGTTGGTTGGGACTATTCTGCTGAGAAAAAAATTGTCTCATGGAAGTTGGAGGAGATGGGGAAGGGGCCATAGTGACTTGCATAGGTGGTGCATAGTAGGCCGAAGGAGCTGGAGGGGCTACAAATCCGGTCATTGGGCCCGAATACAATTTTGTCGGCCATGTCGATGCATGAGCATGCTGATTTGGTGCAAGTTGTGCATACAAGGATGTGGCTCCAGACTAAGCCATCATCCTTGAGTAATTGGGTATCTAGTTTGGTTTTGAAACACTAGGGGTGTTGCTTGGGTGCGGTGGAATCATAGGGGGTTCCATATAGTACTGTGGGTGTTGGGAGACAAAACTAATGACACCATCCGTAGCATGGGATGTCCCCTACGCATCGTAGTGAGAGGTGTCGGCACAAGGATATTGAGCGTAGATTAGATTGAACTGTTGGGCCTTTAAGATGGCCTCTTCCTCAAATTGGGGACATTCAAAGGCGATGTCCTTGGCTATGGGCAGTAGCAAGGTCTTCAAGAACCAATTGAGGAAGATCCTGTCATAAAGATGGATCTTGCATATCCTATGTCATCGCTGCCACTCATGGATGTGGTCGGTGTTGTGCGTAGCAGTATTCTGACGGCAAGATAACTAGATCTCCATGAATTTGTCATATCAGACAGGGATTTGGAAGTATTGAAGGAACATGAAGTCCAACGAAGTGAAATCAGGGTAAGAGGCTTGACGTAGTTCGATATACCACTTTGTTGCAACACCTGTGAGTGTGCGTTGGAATAATATTAGTCTGATCAAGTCATATACAATCTTGTTTGACGAACACCATAAATGAAATGACATAATGTGGTTTTGTGTGCACTCGCCCGTATTTCCCTCAAACTTTAGAATGTCTGAAGGAATTTTGGTTGGAATGGGAGGCCAATGGGATTGATGACTGATTGGGGCATTTATTAACCAAGCCAAATCTGGTAAGTTAAGATGAACCATGAATGGTAGGTTGGACCCGATGTTGGCTCAAAAGGGACCGACAATGGCACTGGGGTTTGCAGGAGTAGTATTTCCATGCATGGCTGGGGGCACATGAGGTTGAATGGTTGATGTATTTGTAACTTCAGAATGTATTCACTTGTATATATTGTATTTCAGTGGTCCTCAGTGCTCCTATCGGGAAATTCACTTGTATATATTATATTATACCACGATGTTCCTACTGGGAGAGTCATTAATATAATAAAGTCATGTAAAGTCAATGAGGTTAACCCTCAGTTGTAAGTCGGGGCAATAGTCTCCACAATTGAGTTGAGGTTAACCCTCCTTGTTGATCAGGGGGGTAAAGTCCCCATAGTTGTGGGGCATTAGGGTTATTAGACTCTCTTAGAGAAGTCAGCCCTGGTAAGTAATTGTCAAGTGAGGATGGCTTATTGGAATGGAAATTAAGTGAATGGAAGAATATAAATAGAAGTGAGGCTCTCCTCATTTCTACACACACTCTCACTCAACCGGGACTCATGAGTGAGAGAGAAGAAGTTGGGATCAGAGAAAGAGACAACTTCTGTCGGAAGATCATCTTTGTGTTTTCAAGTTTTACTTTTACTACTAGTGCTCATTCTATCTCTGAGGAAGTTGCGGTGTTTCCTCCTTTATGGTTTACCCAAAGAAAATTATTTGTGTCTCTTGTCTCTTGTGATTATTGTTGTGCATGTTATTCTCTTAGATAAGATCCTAAGATCATATTGCTTAAATGATAAAAATCTAACATGGTATCAGAGCTAACCTGAGAAGAAGACACTATGCAGTTGTAGAAGCTATGGATTCTTACTTTTTGGGTCTCTCTCCACAATCCATCAGCAAAAGGATCCTAGGTTAACTCTCCATTGAAGGGCGCAGCTTTCTGTCGAAGCAAAATTTGATTCCGAGCATTTTTCAGTTTTTGCTGCGGGAAATTAGGGCTTTTCACAGAAGAGGCATTTTTGAGTGAGGCCATCATAGGATTTCTCTCCTCATCAAAATCAAAGTTTAGATACCAAGGTCGATATTTTTGATGGGTAAAAATTTGGGAAAGACAAACCCTAGTTTGACCCTGGGCCTGAAAAACCCTAAAATACTAAAACTAGTAGTGTTGGTAAATTCGCTATATTGTGGGATTGAAGAAGTATTAGGGGCCGAAATTTTCACAGGATAAAGATAAAATCCTTATGTACCATGTGTAAAAATTTAAGCCTCAGATTCACTATATGCTGGGAGATATGTTTCCTCCAAATCAGGGTTCCATTCTCTTCTAGGATTCATCCCTAAATAGGACACCTAGGGATTCATCCTCTTCCATGTTTCCTCCATATGTACCGTGTGTAAAAATTTAAGCCTTAGATTCAATATATTCAGGGAGATATGTTTCCTCCAAATGGGTTCCATCCTCTTCCAGGATTCATCCCTAAATAGGAAACCTAGGGAGAATTGCTATATCTTGGGCTACAAAGGTCCAAATTAAATTTCTAACGATGTTCCAAATAGGGAACAGACGGTAATTTCCGTGGTATAAAATTTAGACCCATAAGGTGAAACAGGGACATGTGGAAGTCCCTACAAGTTTTCTATGCTGAACAATCCTGAATTGAGTCACTGTGGGAAAACTATCATAAGTCCGAATTGGTGAAACCAAATATGATAAAACCTATGGTTTTGGGAATAGGATAGATGAGGATACCTTAGTATGAAATTTCACACATAGAGGATCAGTACTTTCGGAGATACCGCAGAAATAGTTTCAAGAATTTCTGCAGAAGAAACTGGAAAACTAGGGCTTCATGTTCTGGGAGTTTTCGTCCACTGTTTTTAGAAAAGGAGTACATTGGACATCTCGCCTTGAAGAGGTCTATCTTTCTATCGAATCAGAATTTTTAAATTCCAAGTTTTTAAAATTAGGGTTTCTCTGACAAACCCTAGATCAGCCAGCTCCGGAACCAGGACGGACACCTCAAATCGGTAAGATCTAATCTTTTGCTATTTACATTTGAAGTCCTCATTTCAAGATGACTAATCACACCATATTAATGACAAGCTTGGTGAAGCTGACAACTTCCAAGCATGGAAGTATAGGATTTCACTGGTTCTTTAAGAAAATGAATTGGACAGCTACATAAGTGGAGAGGTTCCAGTTCTAGAGAGAGATGAGTCCCAAATCCTTACACAAGAAGAACTTGGTCAAGGACAAGAAGTTCATTGTTGATTCAATCAAGGATCATCTTATACCATAAGTGTCTTCCCTAAAGACAACTAAAGAGATGTTTGAAGGGAAGAACATAAATCATAAGATGACTTCAAGAAACCAGTTGAAGAATGTGAAGATCCAGAATGCTGAGACCATACAGTCATACTTTACAAGGGTCTCTCAAATCAAATAACAACTTGAAGCAATAGATTAAGAAGTGGATAATGTAGAAGTTGTGATAACCACCTTGAATGGCCTCCCAGGATCATGAGGATTCATTCATTCAAGGAATGTGTTCCATAAGGAAGTGATTACTTTCAGTAGACTTTGGGAAGAGCACACACAAGATGAAGGTCGACTAATAATAAGAGAAATAGAAGATGGGAGCAACTGAAGATCAAGTGCTCACGATTCAAAGAAGATCTCTCAAGCGATGAGGAATATGAAGGACTCAATTCTCAAAGAACCTCTTATCCATCTTAGCATTTGGATAATAATTGATGTGGTTACAAATGAATAAGATATTGAATATGAAGGCTCAAGAATGAGTCTACCCACAAAACAAATAAAAATAAGTATTCAATTGTCATTTCATGATATTGTTTTGTTATGCATTTATTTCTATTCAGTTAATGTATTATGCATAATAGAATGTTTGTATTAATGACAGTATACTACTAATATGCATGTGATGGGTAAGTAGCTCATGGTTCTATACAACTTTTCATTGCTACTTATCTAGAATGAAACCTCTTTGCTAACATATTGGATTACTGCATAATCTCAATGTTGTTTTGGTAGATATGGAAGGCATCTAGAAAGTTTCCATGAGGTATGGATGAATGTTGTATTGGCTAAAATAGTTGCATAATTATATCTTGATGCAAAATAATTTTTCATTGTGAATATACCTTATGAAATGTTTCTAACCATACAAATAATGCATTTGGCTTGTTGGAAAGATCGCATACAATCACCTACAAGAAAAGAAGGCCAAGACTTGTTCTGAAGAACAAGTGATGATAGTTCAAGAAATAATCCAAGAATGAAGAATAATATGACAAATGTAGTTATGTGACACTATTGAGTGACATCATTGATGCAGAACCTTCCAGCTAGGAAGAAGAATCCAAGAAGAAAGGGAAGGAGAATACTAGTTCAACAAGAATGATGTCTAGGATGCAGTATCGAGACCTAAAGGGAAGTTCGTAGTTCCATCATGCAGTAGATGGAAACATCGTGGGATACAAGGAAAGCACGAGGATTCTCATGGAAAGAAGGCATAGACTACGAAGAGACATTTACAGCCACTAGAAAGACACATGACAAGTAGAATCATGTGTGCAAATGAAAGAAGGCCTTGTACGAGCTCAAAAGGCACCCATGGGATAACACATACATGAGGAGCTTGAATATCAATTAGAATGATGAATATCTTAACCTTTACTAAAAGGTTGAAGATGAAAACCTATAGAGGATGGAAAGATCACAGATGGGTGCAAGGAGAATGTTTTCAAGATAGAGGATCTTGGTATCTAGTGACCCTAGATGGCTACATAGAATATTAGTAGCATAGGAAGCTACTTGTCACTCCAGTATAGAATGTGTCAATGCATAGAGTATGAAAGGAAGAGGGAGAATGATGCTCCACTTCAGAGGGAGTGACTATAGAATATCCTCAGGTTTGACATGGTACGACAGGATGGAAAACTTACTAATGGTTCTAGGATTTACTAAGAGTAAAGTAGATTCCAACCTTTACTTCAAGGTTGAAGGCAGAAGACCAGTGATGCTCCTGTTATATGTCGATGACTTGTTCTAGAAAAAAAAGAGGAACTCATTAAAGTTGCAAGAAGGAGACTTGCTATCGAGTTCGAGATGAAGGACTTGGATATGATGTACTACTTTCTAGGCATGGAGGTGTGGTAGAGTGTAGATGGGATCTCCCTAGGACAAGGGAAGTATGCAGTAGATATCCTAAAGAGGTTTCGGGATGGTGGACTGCAAGGCCATGACCACACCTATGGAATAAAACCTGAAGCTATTGAGTGATACTTCGTCATAAATGGTTGATGCTATGATGTATCATCAAATGACTGGATCCTTGATGTAACTGACAAATACGAGACCATATATTTTCTTTGTTGTGAACACATTGAGCCAGTTCTTAACGGATCTGAGACATGTTCACCTGATGGTTGCAAAGCATGCAGTGAGGTACCTGAAGGGTACAGTTGAGTGTGGGCTCAAGTATGATACGAACCAGAGGATACTGGATTCATATTGGGTAGGAAGTTCCATTGATAGGAAGAGAAATTTGAGGTGCTACTTTAGCATGGGATCATGTGTGATCTTTTGGTTTATCATGAAAGGAGTCCTACATGGCACTGAGTACAACCGAGGAAAAATATGTTGCCACCTGCTCAGCTATCTGGGAGGTAGTATGTTTCTTTTGAAAACTACTATTTGATTTGATTGATCTGACTTTCATTTTTGTATGATCCAGATAGGAGCAGTGAAGCTTGAGTATGTGATCTAGATCGAGATATCTCGAAAGAGGGAGTTCTAGAATAGCCAGTGAGATAGGTTTTCTGAGCATAAAATCCTGACGAAGCTCATAGGTGGCTCAGATGTAAAATGGTCATGTAGGTTGTCCTCGGATGTAATTGGTCCAGGAAAAGCTCATAGGTTATCCTTGGACGTAATCAGCCCTGATGTGATTCTATGCTAGAAATGGCCAGAGTGAAGTTTGAGTACTTCAGGGAGAAGCTTGGTGTTCTCCAGATCGAGGTTCCCTCCAAGGGGAAGTGATATGTCCAAGAGCCTTTCTGACATGGTGGCAAGCTAGGCCTCCCATGGTCAGATGTAAGTGCAGAGCCTTTCTGACTAGGTCATATATAAGTGTTGAGCCTTTCCGACATTGTGGCAGACCAAACCTCCCATGGTTGAATATAAGTATTTAGCCTTTTCGACATGGTGGCAGGATGGGCCTCCCATGGGTGGATATAAGTCTTGAGCCCTTCTAACATGGTGGAAGGCTGGGCCTCCCATGGGAGGATATAATTCCTAAGCTTTTCTGACATGGTGGTAGGCTGGACTTCCCATGGTCAGATGTGAGTGTGGGCCTTTATAACTAGGTCACATATAAGTGTTGGATGAGCCTTTATAACATGGTGTCAGGCTAGGCCTCCCATGGTCAGATGTGATTGCTGGGCCTTTCTGACATGGTGGTGGATGTGTTCCTCTCATGGTCAGATGTAAGTGCTGGGTGGGCATTTCTGATTAGGGTCAGATATAAGCGGTGAAGAAGACCTACCTAGAGGCTAGGCCTACAACCAGCATGAAAAAGGGATGGCTCTGTAGAACTTCCTATGGCGAGTAGAATTGAGAGATACCACTAGTTGATCAAGATAGTGGAAGCAGTGATGATGATGATCCAGTGATGATCCAACTTAGATGATAATCCAATGATGATCCAGCATTGATGATGATCCAGACTTGATACAGAGAAGAAGACTTGTGCTAATGAATTGTGTCAAGATAATACCTTCCTAGTTAAGAGGGAGTGTTGATGTATTTGTAACTTTGGAATGTATTCACTTGTATATATTGTATTTCATTGGTCCGCGATTCTCTTATCAGGAGATTCACTTGTATATCTTATATTATACCGTGATGTTCCTATTGGGAGAGTCATTAATATAACAAAGTCATGTAAAGTCAATGAGGTTAACCCTCTATTGTAAGTCGGGACAATAGTCCCCACAATTGAGTTGAGGTTAATCCTCCTTGTTGATCAGGGGGGTAAAGTCCCCATAGTTGTGGGGCACTAGGGTTACTAGACTCTCCTAGAGAAGTCAGCCCTGGTAAGTAATTGCAAGTGAGGCTGACTTGTTGGAGTGTAAATTTAGTGAACGGAAGAATATAAATAGAAGTGAGGCTCTCCTCATTTCTACACACACTCTCACTCAACTGGGGCACATGAGTGAGAGAGAAGAAGCTAGGATCAGAGAAAGAGACAAATTTTGTCATAAGATCGTCTTTGTGTTTTCAGGTTTTACTTTTGCTACTAGTGCTCATTCTATCTATGAGGAAGTTGCGGGGTTTTCTCCTTTATGGTTTCCCTGAGGAAAATTCATTGTGTCTCTTGTCTCTTGTGATTATTGATGTGCATGTTATTCTCTTAGATAAGATCCTAATATCATATTGCTTAAATGATAAAAATATAACATGACCTCCCACAGTGGGGATAGTTGGGATGATTGTGGAAGGGCCACTGCCTCTAGGTATGTACAGTGGTACAGTTGGAATCATGGGAGCTTTAGTGGGGTCACCATTAATGGGTAGCGTACCTACAACAACAAGCATAGTGGTGTTGGGATCACTGATAGGGATATTAGTAATGATGTGAGGCAAGGACATGGGTCCACTGCCACTCACCCCTCCAAAGAAGGGATCAATATTTGTGCCAGACATGGGGCTAGATGGTGCAGTGAATAGATTCAGCTCAGATTGATAGGAACTTGATTCATAATTAGAGGTTGTGTGTCCTTATGAAGGTGAGGAAGGTTGTCGAGGAGGGTCTCGACGATGACGGTCTAAAGACCCAAACTGAGGGGGGTGCCCTCTAAGTCATGAGGAGGAACATGGTGGATCAATGGTGGTTTGTTGTAGAAGAATTTTTGGACCCCAGTTTAAATTGGATTCCTATTGGTTCATAGGTAGTCACTCGGCCACCAAGACTGCCAGAAGATAGTGCTTTGGATTTTTCCTCACAAGGGTGTATCTAGTCAATCGGAAGGGGTCATTTCCCATTTTGCTTAGCAATTCCTCTCATTGGCCAGCTACTTTGGGGTTCCTATGGTACTCCTCACAATGATTTTTAGGGAAAATCCCAAGCACTTCCCACAGTTGTTGCGGTTGAGACTCATGTCCCAAACCGAAAGATTATTAAGTAAGTTAGTTACTTTTATGGTTTCGCTCGGGGTCATGAACCAATGTTTGTTTGATTATTTGGTGTGAGTATGTGCACTTGTGTATTAAATTGTTAATTTTACTTTCAATTATGCAATAAGCAAATAACACTGGTTTCTCTGCAAGAAACAAGAAAATGGCTTGAACCAAAACAGATTTGAAAGGTAAAAATAAATCAAAACAAAGTGCAAGACAAACTGTAATAATAGGTGACCGACTGTAGTTTTTGGCAAACCTGTAGTGTGACTACCCCAAATTTGTATCCTTCAAATCCAAGAGGGAGTGTTGGTCTCTCATCAAAGTGGAAACAATTCCACCCATAGATCCGCAGTTCAAACCCCAAGTGCCCGGTGCTCAACAAGGAGGACGTGAATGGCATGAAACCATTGACAGTCTCCACTCCCCGTAGCTTCCAAGGTTACTTGTTTTTAATGAAGAGATTAATCACAAAAATGGATGCATATTACTAAGCTTACTCAACCCCCCGTCGTATCTCATAACACCTCAGAGGGTGATGACTGTGTAGAGGAGGAGGGGCTAAATAAGAGTGTTAATTTCCAACTTTTAATAATGAAAAACATAATGTAAATTGTAAAAATTAACATAGAAACAGACAGATTGCATGCAACAGTCAAACAGTGGCTACTAGACCATTCAAACAGGAAAAACAAATACATCTGGGCTCTAAAATAGACAAGTCGCACTTAATCATTGGATAGTCACAACTGGGTTGCTCAAATAGGCCAAACAGAGGCGACTAGGTCACTGAAAATGCAAAAACAGAGGCGACTAGCCCCCTGGGAGGCAATTCGCACTTAATAGGAAAAAAGTAGGGATTGGGTCGCACTTAATGGGAAAAAACGTGTGACCTGGGTCGTGAGTTTTGGCCTGAAAGGTGTGACTTGGGTCGGAACTAGAAAAAATTAAAAAAGTAAGCCGACAAGGATAGGAACTGGTGCCATACAGACTCGGATCGGCCTCATGGGGGTCCAATTAGGGAGGACTGTGAATAAAAACAAAAAATACCTACAAGAAATGGATCCAATGGGATCAACCAGTGGAGTCACCAAAACTGTAGTTGAGTTTTCACCCTAGCTATGTGCAAAAGCACCTCCCTTCCATCTATGAGACAGAAGGGTAGAGTTCAATGGAAAATATCTAGCTGTAAATAAAATATTGGTAACATAATAAACAATAAGAAAAAAAAATGAATAAACTAAATAAACAAAATGGGACAAGTATACCTTTTGTTTTTCTTGGAAATGGGCCATTGTGCCCTAACTTGGAATGGTACCGCCTTTCCACGGGCTTGTTAGTATGGAGGATGCCTCAACGTACAGGATGGGGAGATGGTGGGGAAATGGAATGGTTGGAAAAATGATGTGAGTATTTTGAGAATGATGTATTTTCAACATACTCACGAAAAATAGAATAATAGCAGAAGGAATAAGTGAACCTTGTGATGGAGACCTCGACACTATTTTATAGTTTTTTCTTGTCCTTTTCTTTCTTTTAGGGTTTTGGACCCTAATTAGGGTTTTGAGCCTTATTTAGGGTTTTAAGCCCCCTTTTTAAGTTTTTTATCTCTTTTGGGGTTTTTAGCCCCTTTGTGAACTTTTTAGCTCTCTTGTGAGCTTTTTAGCCCTTTTGTGGGTTTTTTAGGCCCTTTTTTATTATGTTGAGTTGTTTGAGAAAGAATAAGGTTAAACCATAGTTGTGGAGGTCAAAAACGAGGGAAAAAAGGGAGGAAAAAGATATATGTATGTGGTTTAGGCCATGTAGAGCTAGTTGAGCAATTTTTTGCGTTATCAACGTTGATCCAACTTTTCATTCTTCTTGTTTTTCCAATTTCTACTTAATTCAGATCTTTGTTTAAATAAAAGATAGCACAGTTTAGCTTTCCTGATTGCTTCATCAATAGTCTTAGGAATGTCAAATTCAATTTTATCTTTATAGGCAGGAGGTAAACAACTGATAAACCTATATACCTTAGCTTTTTCATCCTTCAAATAAGGTACGTAACATTGTAAATTTACAAACTTAGTTACGAACTCCATCAAAGTTAGTTGCCCCAATATTAGAACGTTAAATTCTTTGGATTTATCATCATAATATTGTTTTGACATGTATTTCTTGTTAACCATATTTTTTTTTAATTCCAGCTTAACTCTTTATTACGTATATTATTTTCACTTTTTTCCTCCTTCCACCAAAGGGCGTCTTTCTTGCTTAACTAAAAAATAGCTAAACGTGCCTTCAAGTTATTGTAATAGTTGTACACTTGAAAATATAATTTTATGTTTAACAACCAAGCTTCAACAACCTCTTTAGATTCTCCATCGAACATCATAGGTCTCAATTTCATAAATTCTCCTTGTAATTCCATAAGTTTTTCTTTTTGTTTCTTGTAATTTGTTTCATCATCTTTCTTTAATTCCTTATTGGTTATATGGAGATTATCTTTGGTTTCCTCACTGCTATAACTTGTTTTATTTCCCTTCCCTTTCTTCCCGGTACTGCAAGATGTTTTACCATTATTTTTCTATTGATCTGTTAATATTTTTAAGGTTGATTCATTTATCTATTCTTTATCTAATTTAGCATTCATAAATATGATATTGTCCTCCTTAAGGTTGTCTAAATCAACCTTCAAACTTCTCATTTTTTCTAACATTTCTGATCATATCTCATCGTTACATTTTACCTCGAGTTCTACATTGAGACTTGCATTTTATAATACGTGCATACCCATAGGTAATGGCTTTTCTTCCATGATTTGATTTGGTTCAATCATTGGCAGGTCTGCCTGCAACAAGTATTGGTTTGTTATTTTCAAAAATTACATTACTTACAAATTGTTTAGCTATATTAGATTATAAATATAACAAGGTAATTATGTGATGTCCCATTAGGTATGAACGATATAACCTCACTCTGATACCATTTGTAACATCTCTTTTATAGTATTTTTTTTAATTACCATAGTAATTATATTCTAAGGTATAACTACGACCTCTCCTAGGGTAAAGCAACTTAAACCCCCATCTATTTATTTTCAATCATTGTGATTCAACAAAGACATGATTTATTTTTGGTACATATGCTTTACATACATGATTGTGGAGTTAATTTGTGACTTACTTAGATTCTATGATAACCCCCTTCTTGTTTAAAAACACATGTGATAATAAGTATTGAGGTTAAAGGTAATTAAGGCGTTACCTCTTAAGGTTTAATCCACTCCAATTTCCAACTTTTGATTGAGATGTTGTAAATTGTTCACAAATCATCCTTTGGTAAAGTTCTCCATTTCATGTTGTGAGTCCCGAAGGGGGGGATTGCTTTACAACTAGCATAATTTTACCCATTTTAGGATAGGGTTTGAGGTTTATCTTTTCCCTTTACTAGTTTTTACTTGCTACCGAGTTGTTTGGCAGAGATGGGATGTTTATTATCCTCCCATGGCATCAATTGCACTTGTCTTGTAAATAATGTATCTTCATTTCACCTAGAAGGTGGCTGATTTTAGCTCTGGTTTAGTTAAAACTTCATCCAGATTAAACATAGTCAAGCGTTGTATTCTCATCATCTATGTTGTGCAATACAATCTACGCATACTAGGTGCTTTGTTAAAATATGGAGTTGGTAAATTTTTCAAGCACTAGTGGCTACGGTTAATATTTGTAGCTCTAGATACATTACACCAAAGAACTTGGAATTTCACACTCTCAAGACTGGGTTTTGCAATTTCTGAGTTCACATTATAGGTATGTAAAATTCGTAAGCTTTTTGCCACTTTAAGGTTTGATTTTTACATGCATTATTTATCCATTAATTCATTTTATCTTGTGTCATAGTTCCCTATTGTATCCAATGGAAAGACTTCTTTTGGTTGGACCATCGCCTGTGGTTTTTCTTGTATTTCCTCGTTTACTTTTTCGTCATGTCTGTAACTGAATGAGTGGAAGAAATTTCAAGGGAATGCACTGGTGCTACTGATATTTGGGTATAGAGAAATAAAGAGGGTTTTGGTTTCGCTCACCTTTCCATTATATATTTTTTAAACTAAGAGTTGGGTTTTTAGGTTTGTTTAACCTTCATGAGGTAATTTGTGATGCGAATAGAAACATCATATCTTGTTATTATTAGGGTTTTTAACTCCTTTTTTAATGAAATATATAGTGGTTATGTGAACTTTTGGTTATCATTTCCATTTGTTATACTTGTTTGATTGTGTTGGGAAAACCCTTATTTAAATATACTCGATTATGTTCTTCTGCTTCGTTATAGATTCGGCTTGCATGGTTAACAGTTGTAACAATATTTTGATTAGTAAAACGGTCCTACTTGCATGCTGTCAAATGTTGTATATTTTTAACATAAATTTGGTAAAGTTGTTCTCAACTATCGGTTTTTGTATAAATGTAATACATTTGTTTTCCTAGGGTTTAGTTTTTCGGTTAAGAAATACGCTCTTATCCAGCTATCGATTTCTGTATAAAAGTAATACATATGTTTTCCTAGGGTTTTGTTTTCAGTTAAGAACTATGCTCTTATTCATAAATGGGTATGTGATTACTGATATATTTTTCCATTTTCTCTTTCAGTCACTATCTAATCCTATTTTTAGAGAAATAATAATCAACCATAATTTTTAACTGATTTGACCATTTCAATGATTTAAATAAGATACTTTGTAAAAGAATGAATAAAAGATTCAGTAATGCTTTCTACCTTAACCATATATTTTAAAAAAGAATCTCCATACATAACATGTTATTTGCACTAAAATAGATGGAGACATATTTTATAATTATAAAAAAACAAGGGTTTAGTTTACTAAAAAACATATCTGACTCCAATGTGGAAATCTAAAGTTAACAACCACGCACCAACCTGCCTCAGGAACCTCGAAATTTTGTAGTCTACAAGAGTTCCATCCCCTTGCCCAGAACCCTGAGTTTATGTCTCACTTGCTATAGATCCAAGTTTCCACCAATTAAAATAGAGAGTTAATTATCCCAGAACCTATCACTTGAATGTGCTCATTGGAGGTTTTATCTCAGACCCTAACATCTCTCAGATGTTCTCTGGAAACTCTATGTTATTTCTCATAAATTTCTTAGAGCCTACACCCATTGGTGATCTCTGGCAGCTATACTTTTTCTTGATGCCTCTCTTATTCATGCTATCATTTTATTGATTTCCTAAGACTTTTAATAGCTAATAACCAATTATCTCTATTACTGGCCACTTGTCTTCGTAAAATGGTTGAAGATTTAGTCACTACTCTAAACTCAAGTTTCTATGAATTAATTCCATGACTACTTAACTTCCATACCTAGATTTTTACAAAAGAAATAAACTTCTATAAATTATTAATTTATGTTACAAGTAAAACTTTAAATGAAATTACTTTTAAATTTTACTAGGCGGGTATTACAGTTATATATTGTTCAAGAGCATCTAGAGTTGATTTTGCAATTAGAAATATCTTGTGTCAAACCTTTAAAATTGAAAAAGTTGTAATGATTGGTTTGTCAATTCTTCATCTCCTCTCTTATAAGTTGGAAAAAAAAAGTATTCCTTCACACTAAATAAAAAATAAGAAGTTTTACTATCAAAAAAAACAAAAAAACTTATGAAGTAGGATTCTTATATAAGAGAGAAACTTTGGTCTATTTAACTTTCCTAGATCTTTTTTGCTTTCATGTAAGTTAGCAAGTTATAAAGAATTGTAGTGTTACAAGTACAGTGCAATTGAAACTAAATATATACATATACATACAATTTTAAGAGATTTTAATCATTCATTCCATTTTGACTATACACTATCAAAATTATGAGAAATTCTAATTTTATTTTAACAATATCAATTTTATTTTCTAATTTTATTTAAACAATACCAATTTTATTTTATAAAATAAGGGAGATGCTAAAGTGACTTACCAAATGAAGTGAGGTAAGTTATTGATTTTCCTTAAATTTGGGATATGTTTTTTACAACCTTGTTAACTATATGTCTTATGAGTCAATTAAGACTCATGCACTTGGCTATACTTATTGCTCTCATCTTGGGACAACAGTTGCTATCCTTGGCTCAAGCTAGAAATGGGCATTCGACCAGTTCATCTACCTAGAACCAACTTAAATAGTTATTGACTGTAATCCATTAGTGAGACCATAGTATCATTGCCATAGTGAAACAATAAAGAGAAATTAGTAGTTTATTTGAGATCAAGTAGGATATACTCAAACCATTGCATTCAAAAATTCATTCCATTCTCACTAATGGACAACTATCTGATCTTCTTGTAAGCACCCTGCTACTTGTCATCTTTGATGTCAGTGTCGGGGGGGATTTTGATTGTGGTTTACCTTCATCTCAATCTTTCATTGAGGAAAATATAGATGATATTCAAATTTTCAAAATGATTTGTTTTGGAAATCATTTTAACAAGTTGCCTAAGAAAATGGTGGACAACTAGGAATAGTAAAATTTATTCTACAATTTAAAGAACCAGGCCCTCTGCTCTACGTCCAGCGAAGAGAGATCGGTTACGGGGTTATCACTTTGTATCTGTAGAGAATATTCTTTCTCTTTGAGGAATTTGGTGCAGGTTCGGGATCAACCTCCGCCAACCCAACCAGCACTTCCAAGATCTAGTGGCTCCTACACTTAGCAGGACTTCCCAATTTATCCTAATGGCCAAACTCCACGCTAAAATTACCTTCTTGCATACGGGATGCGGGATCTCTGTTTTCCCCAAATTTTGTTCCGCAATTCCACCTCTGCAATTCGAATTGTAGGATGTGGGATGTGGAATTCCAATTTCTCAAATTTTCTCCCCCGTAACTTTGCTTCCGCAATAATCTCCCCGCAATATTTCTCGACCATCAATTCTTCTTCGCAGCTTCCACCACAGTCGTCGATCTACCTTCTTCTATGAATCACCCAGATCTTGGAGAATCTGTTATCTCTCTCACATATTCACTTGAGAATTACTCTTGGACAGTCAGATTTACATCTGCAGACCCAATCGGTGCTGTCCATTTTCTACAAAAACTTGTTAAGTCAGAAAACTTGTGTTCTGTGTGGATTGATCAATCCGACCTCCAATCTATGTGATTCTTCAGTCCAGCTCTCATATGCATGCATCTATCCTACCCTTCAATAATTCAAGCAAATATCTAACCATTGAACTAACAATTTTAGATAAGTCTACAGATATTCATGAACACACCGAAATCGGCTCTGCATAGATACGCCACTCAACATAATGCATACATCTAGACACACAATCCTCAGAACACACTATTAACTTCTATTTAGAAAATAAAAGTAAATGCACATGGATTTGGTCCTCTTTCATCCTCCTCCAATATTTACAAGTCGATACAAACATAGGTCTTCTCGCTTCTCTACAAAACGCAGTTTTACTCCTGAAAGATGGAACCCCTTCTACTCACTGAAGCTACCTATTTAAACTAAACTGTTAACTCCTCCTATGAGTGGTCCTGCAGCCAAAACAAACCACTACTGCGCATGCTGAGAAACATCCCTATCACTTGTGGCTTGATCTCTGTTGCCGCTCCTGACCAACGTGCATGTGTCAAAGCCCAAAATTAGGCACTTCGGGCTGATGGAAACTGCGAACAGGGAAGCCACTATCACCACGCTCCTCTCTTCCTTGCTTCAAGTTGGATATTCTCCAAATCATGGGGGGCATCCTTGGTGTTAATATCCCTAAGGCAGGAAATAGTTGTGGATAGGGTGATCGAAAAAAGTGGCCTTAGTTAAATGGTTGTAGCATAAGAGTATTTGAATGGTTGACGGAAGGAGGGAAGGATCAAACCCCACTAATGGACCAATGCTGGTATACCTAAAGGAAAAAATGAAGTCAAGGTAGAACCCACAAGGGACTTGTGTCAAAGGGGCATCTACTAGATCTTCTTCTTTCTAAATGCAGAAGATGTGCTATGCAAACAAATGAGATGCTACACAATCAAGCTTGATAAAGTGTAATCATCTAACATGTGCATGCATGCTCATAAAGAGGAAATGCTAGAAACTACTAGGATTTCCACCTTCCAATAGGATGGGAGCATATGTTTATGGTCCCCAGATGTAGACATAGAAGAGAAAGAAAGCCTCTAACAGCTAGCACTCAACAATACAAATTTACACCACACACCATAGAGAGCACTCAACCGAAAACAATGAGACTTGAAAGAGTAATTTTCTATAAATATCTAGGGAAATATCCTCCCAGTTTTTTCGTCCATACAATGAAGAAGACTTGCTTCTTTTATATGCCAAAAGGCTCTCTCTAAAAATAATAATAATAATAATAATAATAAAAAGAAAACAATAAAGTGAATTTCAGATCCACTTTTTTCTCTCCATCTAAAAATAGTTAACTCTACTTTATTAAATCAACTCATAAAAGGCTAAAGTGTAAGTATCACTTTAGTTCATGACTCTCCAAAATATTTTATTACTAAGGTGGATTTTCCCTTTTACTAAAATATAGAAGAATCCACTCAACAAAAGTGCCAGTCAATATTTGATCCCTAACTCCAAGCTTTCAGCTATTATGAAGAAAGCGATACCTGGATTGATAAAATACCACTGAACCTAAAAACATTAACCAGCCCCTGCCAATGCCAATGAAAAATTTTGATAGGAAAACGCTCCAACAAGTGGTCACCAGAAATATACCAAGTTCAACTGACACTAAACACGACTGTCAATAAATTTATGGTAACAATCCCTACAGTCTAGAAACCAGCTAAGTAGGTGGATAGACATTTGCTGCACAAGTCACGTTACCAAACAGTATGCAACTCACGACAAAAAACTCCTTTATCTTGTAAGAGGAGAGGAAAACGCATCTAAGCTTCCATGACTCGGTTACTGGAAAGAAAATACACGGAGGTGAGTGCGCTCCAACTCTTCTCGTAGAACTCTTTTCAAAACTCGGCTGCTGATGAGGATGCAGGTCATCCGGGTGGACACATGAAGTTTCCAACTAAGACATGAGTTGAAGCTTTACAGCAAGTCCTGTCCAAGTAGAGATCGGGTGTCAAGGAAATTACATGGATTTTATTTTGACATCCACGCCTGTTAATAATAAAAATAAACACGTTACGGTGGAGAGACCGATAAATCATGATTTTAAGCTCCATGTTTCAGTGGGAATCTCCTAATAAATTGAAAATCAGTGAAATTTGGCTGCTCCAAAATACTTCCAAATGAACCAGCTGCTACCGAAATGTTGATAACTCAGTCACTAGTTAATTATCTCTAGACATTGATTCCTCTAAACACGAACTGCTTTGTGGTTTTTCAATTCATTGAACACCAAGCCCAAAGAAAATTCCAACAATCAGCGATGAGTGCCCATGCAGCTATCCCTTGGGTTTTAAAACTATAATCGGCTTGGCTCCACGTGAAATAGAGTGCCCCAAGTGGATGAAACCACTGATCGCTCCAGCTGCGACATGAAAATCCTTTTGGATTTAGCTGTTGGTGTCCATGAATTGTTTCTTTTTTTTTAATAAATCCCATCTTAATCAACCATTGCTTCAGCATGTTTGTTTGGTATGTGATTACCTCAACCCTCATAGCAGGGAATTTGACCTGTGTTAATCCACTTCAAGTAAATTGCAAAATTAACAAGTGCCTCTAAGCAATTGCTTTTTCCCATTTCGCTCATTAAAAGTTCTCGCACAACTTCTAGCTTCTACCACCAATTTCTTGCAGTTTGATCACCTTCAACTAGTTTTCCTATTGGTCTGTCTAACCCTAATGTATTCCAAATCCTTTCCCTTTCTCTAGATGAATGCTCATTCGATCTCATAAAAATGGAATTGTCCATTCTCCTTAATATTCTGTTGCTGCTCTGCTTTATATTTTGCTACTGCTGGACGTTTTATTGATCTCATCAAGCATAACTATATTTCCTGTAGTTCTCATGAGGCATCTTAAGAGCAAAAAAAATTCCATAATTTCCAAAAAAGAAAACTACAATGTGCCATACTCATCCTATGTACGAGACCTGATCCTCTGCTAGAACCCACGACTTGTCCCACAGAATTAGTCCTCTTGGCTTCAAGATGATTCTATGGACATCCTTGTTGAAAGAGGGGGTAACATCTGGCTCCATATGGGGACATGTTCTCTTGGATAGAGCACATGAAAACCTCATATTCTTTATGAATTCCAAGCCAACTTATAACATGTGGTGGGATGGCTCAATTCACATCGACACACTTATTACAAAACAAGGAAAAACATACTGAAATTTTTAAATGCTCATGCAAGAGCTTATTCAGCCTACCTACTCTAATCTTAACATGAACCTAGAACCTGTCAAGTATATGCATATAACCAGTGGAACCACTCAAGCATATTTTCCATGCCAAACTTATTTTTTCTTTGCTTGGTTAGAGACAAAAACAGGGACAGAATTATCATCAAACAGTGATGTCTTATAGTTTGTTCATGAAACCAGCTGAACTGCAAAATCAGATCGTTAAGATAAAAAAAACTATCAAATTTTTGGCAAGCAGAATGTGCACAAGAAGTCTCTATCCACTGATTGATAGGGCTCCAATAAAAAACTCCATCATAATGTTGCCCAAGCTGATCTAAAAACAACATATTGTGAACTTGAGGCAAGTCCAAATCTTCAATTTTCTTTATTTTAGCAATCTCAGGAAGCTCTTTGTTGGGCCCTGAAATTGTCCATTTTTCCATCACTTATCAAAATACCTTTCATCCATTTTTTAAACATTATTGCCCATTTATCATTCCATTCTCCATCCATTTGTTGTAGCTATGCGTAAAACAACATGCTACTTCCATTGATGTTTAAGTGGTTAATAATGATTATTTTCCTTTATCTTTGATAAATTAAAGACTATTATGCATAATTTTACTAATGATGTTTTGTGGAGTGAGTTGTCACGTACAGGATGCTCATAGCCAGCTATTACAGCGTTAACCGAAATGCATGCCACATAATAACACCTTGATTCGCGTCTTGATTTGCAGGCAGATGGAAATGAATCTCAAAAATCTGAGACATGGGTTTTGTGCTTAACATCCTCATTTACCTGAATCATGATAAAATCGCCAAACAAAGCCATGGTTTGCGATATGCAGGAGGTTCTTTGAGAGGGTATTTTCCAAATTTTGTGTTACGGCCGGTTCCAAAGTTATCAACAGTTACGGCCGTGTTTCAGCTGTTGTAGATCACAAGTTGGGGGTTCAGTTCTCCATTTCCATGAGATAATTGTATGTATAAATATGTAATCAATCTCATTAATAAAAGGATTTAGGTAGCATAGGAGAGATGCAGGATAGGAGAAAACACAATGTTATGATGTAGGATTTGATCCAGATCTATTGTAATCCTTCCATTATGATAATACATGCTAGCAATTTCTTAATTCTGGAGTTGTAGACTTTTATTGTGGAGATCCAGCTCTGCTCAGTGGAGGAAGGGCCCTCTTCCCTGAGCAGATGCTAGTAGTGTTGATTGTAAGTGTTTTATTTTATACATCTGTTATTTGTTAATTCATGATTTCATGAATTAGATTTATCATAGTTGTTTTATTATTCAGTTCATGATTTCATTAGATCTATCATAGTTGTTTTCATATTAATTCATCTTGATAGATCATTGGCCAACTTAGCATTGATTCCAGGTTTATGTATTTAGATCTTGTTTTATAAGAATTAATTCTGTTGAAGTGTGATCAGATTTACAGTTTGGATTTACGAATAGGTTCGAGGTTTGATTTACTTTCAAGAATGTGTGATCTAGTTTACAAAGAGTTTCGATTGCATACCAATAGATCAACAGTGTCAGGTAGAAATTGTGCTTGCATAGATCTTGCACGATAACTTTGAAATAAAAGACTTCCTTAGGTTGATAATTTATGTTTAGCACTCTGCATGTTAAGTTTTAATTAACTGGTATATAGTGGGAATGACGTTTTGGCATCGTTGTCGGGGAAGTTATTAATTGTGCAAAAGTACATCTGACATTGTTTTGTAGATGCATTGTTAAAGTAGGGCATGTAGGTTGCATGATTACATTTCAGTTTATTGAATTTATTTTGAGTGTGGATTTTCTGTTTTTACATTCAATTTTATTTCAATTTCAATCTTTGGAGCATAAATCTTATCATTCCCCTTAGTGGTGTTGTAAGCACCACCCATTCTACTAACAAGTTGACAGGAACATTCGAAGGAGGAGCCTCAAGATAGCACACGAAGAATCTAATGAAGAGATGGTAGGTAAGAAAGATGCAGAAGTTGTTACCTTCGAATTTTCCATTAGAAATTCGAGAGGAGTGGCACCAATGAAAAGAATTCCCCCACATGTTCTACCAAATTTTCACAGTTTGGAAAACGAAGAGCCTAATGTATTTTTATTTCAATTTGAAGGACTTTGTAGAGGATATGGTTATTGTGCTAATGATCAAAAGTTGAATGTGTTTCCCCTTACTCTAAAAGGAAAAACCCTCCAATGTTTCATGAGCCTCAGTGGGAATTGTATACAAACTTGGGAAGACATGAAACATGTATTCTTGAAAAGGTACCAAGATTATTGCAAGGTCAATGAAGACATCTTCGAAATGACACAAGGAGAAGAAGAGAGTCTGGAGGAATACATAGAACGCTTTCAATATAACCTCCAAAGATCCAAACAAAGGAAACTGGGGAAGGAAATCTTAAAAACACTTTTACTCAAGGGAATCCAAGCTGAATGTTTAGAAATATTGAATTTGATGGGAACAGGTAATGTATTTCAATTAGCATATGATGATATCTGTGAGTTATGTAGAAGGTATCAAAAGGAAACTTCAAGACTCGTAATAATTCTAAGAACTTTTATCTTTATTTTTGAAATCTGCTGCAAAAACAAGAGTTTTACGAGCTGAAATCAGCAATTTATTTAAAATTTCTAAAGCTGATTCACAATCGGTTGTTTTGCAGGATAAGGAAAAGGAGGAGGAAATAATAGAAGAAAGGGATTTCCCTTTGGATAGTCTTGAAATTTGTGGTATATGTGACTTGAATCATTCCACAAATCATTGTCCCTCCTTACCAAAGATGAAAGAAACATATCATAGAGATATGGGAGTTGTAGCCAACTCGTTGCAACAGTCATGTCAACCATGGCCTACATATATGATTCAAAATTCTATCAATAGTCATGTCAACCATGGCCTACATATATGATTCAAAATTCTATCCCTCCATTTCCTTACTCTTATATTCAATCATTGAATACTCTTCCACAATGTCAGTTGTTGCAGCCTCAATTTAACTCTTACCTACCTTACCCATAAGGTTGGAATGGCCTATCTTATGATCATATGGCCACTCTCCCTCATGCTGCAACACAAGTTGGTACTTCAATATCAACCTCACAACTCAATCATCTACGTCAGCCACATCTATCTTCTCATCAAACTCCTTGGTACCCAACACAATTTCCTGTCCAATCCTCCCTCCACCCTAACCATAATAAAGCAGTACAGTATGCTTACAATGCTGAACTACAAAATGTTCCTACATTTCCCTCTTGTTCTACCTCACCTACACCACTACAAAAAGGCTGTACGTTGTTGCAGCAAGTCCATATGAGGCCTGAACATGTTTTAGATCCAAGATTTGTAGATGGAGTTTCTTCTAGTCCTCATAAGCAAGCAAACAAGATCAACAAGACACACATGATATTTGATGGAGAACAACTATTGGAACCAAAAGCACCATTCACATCATTAGATCTGAAACTCTTATGCATTGAGGAAGATCAGTTTAATAAGGATCTTCATGATGTAACATCCATGAGCAATCAAGGGAACAAAGACTATATTGAAGCTTGGTTTCAATCTGTCATCGGTCTGCAGCATCATTTCATACTTCACCAATTCTTGGCACCATCATTTCAAGGGAAGTTGATCTCTCAAATCCTAGCATTCATAAAGTTATATTTTTCTATTGGGAGTATGAGCATACTTGAGTCACTTCTTCGAAAGTGGCTCCATTGGAAATATGCATACACTTGAAAAAAAAAATTATATTTCCAAGTAGAATAGGGTAGGATAGAATAATAGAATAAAACCATGCTTTTGTTTTTTTAATTTTTTAATTTTTGAATAAGTATGCTCTCTTCATGCGCCTTGTTGTGATCTGGAAGATTAGAAAGTAGAAAGATAAGGAATGGGTATGAGATGTTTTCATGAATGCTTTGGAATTGTTGACTATTTGAACAAAATGCTTAAGTCATTTTTTTTTGTCATCGATTTCCCAATTTCAATGTCTCCATTTGTTACAAATAAAAATAAAAATATCATGAAAACAAAATTACATTAATTAGGGAAGGCGAATGAAGGATCCACAGGAAAATGAGTCAATGATTATGGAACCCTTCAAGCTTGAAATTTGGCATGAATTTGTTAGCTGCAACACCCAGCTGTGACTGTGCTATAGGTAAAAATTTATGAGTTTGAGATATGTGTGTGTTGCACATCATGATATGTATTTAGTTTTTATTTTCCATAAAAATGTGCATGCTTTATTTCAACATTATGTCATTTTTTAGGAGTTGCAGCTGCGGCTGCAATAGACCTTGTAAGTCAATCTAGGTGCTCAATGCTTGAAATTTTTGGTATGGATGTGTGTTATATTTAAATTTACATCATTAAAAACATTCAAACCTATTTCGATCACTCTTTGGGGTCAAATTTCATTTATTAAATTTTTGGTGACATTTTGGCTTAAACATTTTACTGGAACACAGTCGGGATAGTCTATTTTTTGGAAACCAAATGAACTTATTTTTAAAAACTGTTTACATCCCAAGTATCCCTTTGAATATAGTTTCCAAAACAATTTGAATTTTTACAATTTGGTGTCAAACGAAAATTTTATGGCCAAAATACTAACTGGGTGTCAAGCTGGCAGCGTAGGAACAGAGCTGGGACAGTCAATTTTTGGATGCCTTATTGGACATATCTTGAAAAATTGTTTCATCAGTATATTCCCCTATAAATCTAGTTTACAACTCAATTTGAATCACTCAATTCCGATATCGTATGCAAATTTTATGACCAAAATACCGACTGCCTATCACAAATCTGCATTCCTAAAACTCTATTTTCTAGACTGTTCATTGGCTTATTTGACCCATCAATTCTTACTGGATTCAAAACCTGTTTCTAATGGATATACCTACATGAATCTAATTTCATATCCAATTGGAATCACATCAATCCGTTATCAAACGAAAAAGTTAAGTCTAAAAACGTGACTGTTGGTCTAGTCCAGAATTTGAGAAAACACCTTGTCATGTAGGTTGTTACTGAGTGATTTGAAACATCAGTACATAGAATTTTAAAAAATTGTTTCTATTGAAAATAGACCTATGAATTTACTTTAATTTGGATTTTTAATCACTCAAATTGGACAAGGAACGAAGAAGATATGATCAGAATATCGTTGGTGAGTCTAGATGGACATTGCTCCCGTGCAGGTATAAAATGGATTTTGCTTTGTTCATTTTCTTTTGGATTTGTTTTATAAGTAATTGCTTGTTTTTTTCTTTCATAAGTGTTGGGTGAAGAGATACCAATCATCTCTCTTATTCCATCATTTCATGTTTTATTGAAGGCAAGTGCTAGGTTTTTGCAGGTCCTTGGAAAAAGAAGGTCAATACATGCATGAGTGACTCTTGAAGCCTTTTTATCAATTTGCAAATGGATTGAGCACATAAAAAAATGGATAGATTGATGTGAAAATCATACCAATGTTAAATGAGTCAAGTCCCATTGCTACATCCCAAGAATCATTTTTAGACACCTGCCATATCAATTGTTGCTGAAAAAAAACCCCTCAAAAAGCCAATTGCCCTATGGTAGATTCATTCACTCTCCTCATTTCAAAACCCTAAAAATTCTATTCATGTTGAAGTCCCATTTTCCACTTCTTATGTAGTCACCATAACCGTTTTATTTCCCATCACTACTACATCATGACTTCACATATATTTTCTACTTTTGAGTTTCATGTCGGTTCTACTTTTCACTATGATTCTTCACAATCATTTATTTTGTACTCGTATTGGATGATGTGGAATTCATTAAGTTCCACCTTCGAATGGTCTTTTCCTATCGACTCCAACACATCATCTGGGATCGAGATTAGAGTTTTATAGTGCCCTGGTATCTACATGAATCAATGGCAGATTCCATTGTTGTTAATCACGGGGATTCATCAATGCCTCTTGATTGACAAATCTTTCGGTGAATCGACTCCAGCACATCCATTCGTACCTGTCAAGATGCACTAAGGTACTTTAGAGCTCACTGTCATCAAAGGTGAGTTTCTTCACATTGGTTAACGGCATACATTAATGGTTGGTAATCCAATGATTTCTTTCCATGCTCGACTTCAGCACATTCATTCGCATGGTAAGAATTGTACCTTGGTTTTGTATCCACTGAAGATTATGTGATCTAATGGTTTCAAAAATGACTTGCAGCATCATTTGTTCAGTAGTTTTGCAATTCCTTTCCATTTTCATTTCAGCAGTTAATTTTCAGAATAAGAGAATGGGCTTTCTGCTTCTATGGTAGAATTTATCCTCATCAATTGCCTCAACAGTTAGTCTTACATGCAACCAGCACAACATTAAAGATCAAATTCAGTCTCATCCAGTTTCAGCTCTCATATACATATGTCTCAGCATCAGATCATCCTACATAGCTCCATCATACACCAGTCCATTCATGTCAACCAAGGCTTCCATGGAGGTAACACTTGAGGTAAAATAGCATGAGTTTTTTATTTATTAAAGATTTAGGGAAATGTCATGAAGAACCACTAAGCATTAGCCATTTCCATTTTCTATATAGCATTTTATGTCCATCCATTCCCATCATTTCCCACTCAATTCTAACACTTCATCATTCATGCACATCCCCTTCAAATTCCAACCCAACATCTCACCAACCCAACTGACCAAGCATAAAAAAAGGGATACCTTATTGTTGTCACACAAGAACCAACAATAGGAATTTTTGCTGCTGTCACACAAGAACCAGTAGTAAGAAAAGAAGTTTTGCTACTGCCACACAAGAACCAATAGTAAGAAAAGAATCATTGCTCTTGCCACATAAAAACCAACAATGAGAAGAAATAAATCAGTTGCTTGAAGGTTGTTCTTTCCAGCTTTGGGATTTTTTTTTATGCATGTGAGAACTACAAATCCTCTATGGCTGCAAATTGAGGAAATGATGCATGAGGGCATGCTTTGCATTCAGTTTAAAAGGTACTCCTGTAATAATTTGCAGCAAGTTTATGACAAGAATCAAGGTTTGCAGATTGTTTTCTCATTAAAAATGTTCTCTTGAAGTACAAGCAAAAATGATTGGGGAGTTTTTTTTTGAATTCATTAATTATCTCAAGAAGCCTAGAAAACCATTAAAAAATGATCTATTGCTGTCCCACAAGAACCAGCTATAGGAACACAAGGCATTGTTGTTGCTTCACGAGAACTTACAGTGGTGGAATTCCATGCTGCCATATAACAGAGAATACATTCAGAGGTATGAGTTTCATTGTTCAGTGATGCCCACATTGGCTTACGATTGTTATCATGGTCCTTGCATATTTGATGCTGTGGTTCATAATGGAAGAGAGATGTTGTTGTCACTATGAAAATATTCTCATAATAATGAAAGACATATTTGGGAAAACATGCTTATATTTCCATGGCAGCAAACCAATTTTTTTTTTGGGACATGAGATTTCATGATTACAGGGTTTCTATCCACATAACAAAAGCATTAATTGTTACTGTTAAGCCATGCTCAGCCCACGGTTTCATGACCAGCCATCTATTTCTAGCTCATTTCATTGCTGCATCTCAGAAGGTGAAGGTATATCCAAGACAAAAAGGAAGGTAATAGAAGAATACATATTTCAGTAATCTGAGTTTTTGGAGCAGCAATACATGGTCATTTCTAGATCCATGCTCTGTTTTCAAAATTAGATTATTAGAAGCTACATGAATGTATGAAGTGAGATACATACATTCATAGGTTTTGTTAATTGATACAAATATTTGTTGAATATGGTGGCTACCAACTATTTTTAAATGGCTTTGTGCTTTGAGATTCTAATTCTTAGTTGGATATGGACTTTATGCTTGCTGCAATTGGATTTTTGGTGCTATATGTTGTCATTACTATTTTTATGAGCATGGAAACGATTGAGAGGATCTCTTAAACTACTTTGAAGCAATTCCACCATACACAACAATTGAAAAATGGTCATTTTCATCAGTAATAAATTTTATAACAGTATGGAGGATTGACGTGCAGATCAAAACTTGTTTTCCACCGTGAAGAGTCTCATCAAAGCATGAGTACATGACATATATCCTCAGTTTGGGGGAGATGGTTGTTTACAACTGAGATGACAACTCTTCTTTTGCATGAGGACATGACAAATTATTCAGTTTGTGGGAGGAGCTACTATGTTTGCTGATTTTCCATTCACATTCATATTTCTCATGCATATTGTTCCTCACATAAAATGTTGAGTTTGAATTGAGCATATCTCACAAACCAAAAATTGGATCCTCATGAGATTTGGACATGGAATTCATAACATCATAAAGAATAACCGTGACAAGTTTTAGCTTAATCCAGCGCACAATTTTCGAGAAAATGACCATCATCACCTACAGTAAATTCACATTTTTATCGAAATCCGTGATGTGGGTTTGTCTAATTTTTGGTGAGGAGATGCACTATAATGGTATTTATCTACTTGCAAAATTTTAGCACAACCCAGTTTGTATTTTTTGAAATATTGGTTCCGGAAGTTCAGCTGCAACACATTTTTATTCATGTTCAAAAGTGCAGAAATTGAAATGGTCATATATTTCAATTGGTAAGTTAGATTCTCATGATTTTTGGGCAAGAAGTGTGTAACACCAAGATGAACAAACGTGGCAAGTTTCAGCTCAATCCAGTGCACGGTGTTTAATAAAATGGCCATAATCATCTACATCCAATTTGCATTTTTCTCAAAATCCATGATGTGGGTTTGTCTAATTTTTAGCATGGAGATGAATTACAGTGGTAGTTACTTGCTTGTAAAATTTTAGCCCAACTCAGGTCGTCGTTTGGGAGAAAATGGCTTCAAAAGTTTCCCATTCAAAAGGCTGCAACACCGTAAAATATTGTCGTTTCTCGTTTTTCGTCAGCTACGAGACCATTTCCCATTCCGTTAGCTATGAGACCATTTCCTGTTCTGTCAGCTGCGAGACTGTTTCCCGTTCCGTTAGCTGCAAGTCCGTTACCCATTCCGTCAGCTGCGAGTTCATTTTCTGTCAGCTGCGAGTCCGTTTTCCATCAGCTGCAAGTCCGTTTTTCGTCAGCTGCGAGTCCACCAAATTCATCGCTAAATTTAGCGTTGTTCCACCAAAATCTTCGCTAAAACCTTCGTCAAATTATCTGATAAAATAAGCTGTGAGTTCGTCAAATTCGCCGCTAAATTTAGCGTTATTCCGCCAAAATCTTCACTAAAACCTTCACCAAATTCTCTGCTAAAATAAGCTGTGACTCCTTCAAATTCATTGCTAAATTTAGCGTTATTCCACCAAAATATTTGCTAAAACCTTCGCCAAATTCTCTGCTAAAATAAACTGTGACTCCACCAAATTTCTACTAAAGAGCTGTGAATCCGCCAAATTTTCTGCTAAATCCTCTGCTAAGTGACTCTACCAATTTCTGTTAAACTCTCCATTTCTTCTAGCTGCAGCTGTGCGAATGGTAAAATGAAGGAACGAGTGAATGAGTTTTTCTAGTTGGATGCTACACAAGTATTGGGTTGCATGAGGACATGCAACAAGTTCAGTTTGGGGGACATGTTGGGCCCTGGAATTGTCCATTTTTCCATCACTTATCAACATACCTTTCATCCATTTTCTGACCATTATTGCCCATTTATCATTCCATTTTCCATCCATTTGTTGTAGCTGTGCGTAAAACAACATGCTACTTCCATTGATGTTTAAGTGGTTAATAATGATTATTTTCTTTTATATTTGATGAATTAAAGACTATTATGCATAATTTTACTAATCATGGTTTGTGGAGTGAATTGTCACATACAGGACGCTCATAGCTAGCTGTTATAGCCTTAACTGAAAATGCATGCCACATAAGAACACCTTGATTAACGTCTTGATTTACGGGCAGATGGAAATGAATCTCAAAAATATGAGACATGGGTTTTGTGCGTAACATCCTCATTTACCCGACTAACAAGGAAATCTCTAAACAAAGCTATGGTTTGCGACATGCAGGAGGTTCTTCGAGAGGGTATTTTCCAGATTTGGTGTTACGGCCGGTTCTAAAGTTACCAACAGTTACGGCCGTGTTTCATCTGTTGTAGATCATAAGTTGAGGGTTCAGTTCTTCATTTCCATGAGATAATTTTATGTATAAATATGTAATCAATCTCATTAAGAAAAGGATTTAGGCAGGATAGGAGAGATGCAGGATAGGAGAGAACACAATGTTATGATGTAGGATTTGATCTAGATCTATTGTAATCCTTCCATTATGATAATACATGCTAGAAATTTCTTAATTCTGGAGTTGTAGACTTTTATTGTGGAGATCCAGCTCTGCTCAGTGGAGGAAGGGCCCTCTTCCCTAAGCAGATGCTGGTAGTGTTGATTGTAAGTGTTTTATTTTATAGATCTGTTATTTGTTAATTCATGATTTCATGTATTAGATTTATCATAGTTGTTTTATTATTCAGTTCATGATTTCATTAGATCTATCATAGTTGTTTTCATGTTAATTCATCTTGATATATCGTTAGCCAACTTAGCATTGCTTCCAGGTTTATGTATTTAGATCTTGTTTTATAAGAATTAATTCTGTTGAAGTGTGATCAGATTTACAGTTTGGATTTACGAATAGGTTCGAGGTTTGATTTACTTTCAAGAATGTGTGATCTAGTTTACAAAGAGTTTCGATTGCATACCAATAGATCAACAGTGTCAAGTAGAAATTGTTCTTGCATAGATCTTGCACGATAACTTTGAAATAAAAGACTTCCTCGGGTTGATAATTTATGTTTAGTACTCTGCATGTTAAGTTTTAATTAACTAGCATATAGTGGGCACGACACTCTTCAGTAGTGTATTCAACCAAGGGCTCATGTATATTTGCTTTATCAACCATATTTTCAATGATATATTCCTCATGGATATCCTCTTCACAATCTAGCTATGTCTTGGGGAGGAGGGCATCATAGTTTATGGCCAAATTCTCAATCTCTTCAACTGTTCCTTCATGCCAATGCAGGAGAAACTTTTCAAAAAACTTTTCCATTGAGTTTATGCTTTCATCCCAAAGGTCATTGAACCAACCTTCTGCATCTCCCTCAAAAGTTAAGGAAAATACAATCATGAGATCATCCTCATGGTAGACTTTGAGATCTTCCATCAACTTGCAAAAAGAGGCAATATGATGGATTTTTGAGTCCTCATCATTTCCAAATAACTCTAGAACAATTCTAAGTACTCTTTTATAGCATGGGAAACCCATGGATACCTGAGAAGTTTAATGGGGTGAAGGCTTCGTGTAAGTGAGCAAGAATTGCTTCCATTTCATCATCCATATTCTCAAATAATGAAGTATTGAATATGCAACATACATATATTCATACCTCAAACTGCCCAGCGGAGTCACCAAGGCGAGCTTGAAAGCCTTCTGATCTTTAAGTGTGCTCACCTCTACACCCAAAATGTCTTCAGATCTGCAAAAGGACAAGGGATTCGTCCCTTCGTGGAGTTGCCATGTGAGAATTAGGTTCTACAATATGATCTCCCACAAATTTCAATGAAGCATAATATTCAAAATTTGGGAACTGAACTTTGTCCCCGGTAACAGCGCCAAAAATTTTACTGCTCCTAACCAGAGTGCATGTGTCAATGCCCAAAATAGGCACACCGGCCTGATGGCAACTGTGAACAGAGGAGCCACTGTCACCACACGCCTCTCTTCCTCACTTTAGGTTGGCTCTTCTCCAACTCAAGGGTGGCTTCCCTGTTGTTAAGATCGCTAAGGCAGGAAACAGTTGCAGACATGGTGATTGTATGAGGCTTCCTTTGTGAAATGGTTGTAGCATAAGAGTATTTGAATGGTTAACAGAAGGAGGGAAGAATCAAACCCCACTAATGTACTAGTATTGATATACCTAAAGGGAAAAATGGAGTCAATGGAGAACCCACAAGGGCCTTGTGTCAAAGGGGCAGCTACTAGGTCTTCTTCTTCCTAAACGCGGAAGATGTGCTATGCAGACAAAGGAGATGCTACACAATCAAGCTTGATAAAGTGTAAGCATCTAACCCGTGTATGCACACTCACAAAGGGGAAAGGCTAGCAACTACTAGGATTTTCACCTTCCAATAGGACAAGAGCATTTGTTTATGGTCCCCAGACGCATACATAGAAGAGAAAGAAAGCCTCTAATAGCCAGCACTCAACAACACAAATTTATGCCACACACCATAGAGAGCACTCAACTGAAAACCATAAGACCCAAAAGATTAATTTTCTATAAATCTCTAGGGAAAATTACTCCCAGTTTTTCCATCCGTACAATGAAGAAGACTTGCTTCTTTTATAGGCCAAAAGGCTCTCTCTAAAAAGAAAAATAATAAATAAAAAAAAGAAAATAATAAATTGAATCTTAGATCCACTTTTTCCTCTCCATCTAAAAATAGTTAACTCTACTTTATTAAAGAAACTCATACAAGGCTAAAGTGTAAGTATCACTTTAGTTCATGACTCTCCAAAAGATTTTATTACTAAGGTGGATTTTCCCTTTTACTAAAATATAAAAGAATCCACTCAACAAAAGCGCCAATCAAGATTTGATCCCTAACTCCAAGCTTTTAGCTGTTATGAAGAAAGAGATACGTGGATTGAGAAAAATACCATCAAGCCTAAAAAACTTAACCATCCCCTGCCAATGCCAATGAAAAAGTTTGATAGGCAAACACTCCAATAAGTGGTCACCGTAAATAAACCAAGTGGTTCAACTGACACTAAACATGACTGTCAATATATTTATGATAACAATCATAGAAAAATCCTTTATCTTGTAAGAGCAACGAAAAATGCATATAAGCTTCCACAACTCTGTTACTGGAAAGAAAACACACGGAGGTGAGTGCGCTCCAAGTCTGCTCATGGAAATATTTTCAAAACTCAGCTGTTGATGAGGATGTGGGTCATCCGGGTGGACACATGAAGTTTCCAGCTAAGACATCAGTTGAAGCTTTACAGCAAGTCACTTCCAAGCAAAGATTGGGTGTCAAGGAAATGACACGGGTTTTATTTTGACATCCACACCTGTTAATAATAAAAACATGTTACAGTGGAGAACCCGATAAATCATACTTCCAAACTCTGTGTTTCATTGGGAACCTCCTGATAAATTGAAAATCAATGAAATTTTCCCACTCCGAAATACTTCCAGATGAACCAGCTACTGTCGAAATGTGGATAACTCAGCCACTGGTTAATTATCTCTAGACGTTGATTCCTCTAAACGTGAACTACTTTGTGGTTTTTCAATTCATTGAACACCAAGCCCAAAGAAAATGCCAACAATCAACAATGAGTTCCCGTGCAGGTGTCCCTCGCGTTTTAAAACTGTAATCGGCTTGGCTGCACATGAAATAGAGCACCCCAAGTGGACTAAAGCATCGATCGCTCTAGGTGCGACATGAAAATCCTTTTGGATTTAGTTGTTGGTGTCCATGAATTTTTTCTTTTTTTAAATAAATCACGTCTAAATCAACCATTGCTTCGGCATGTTTGTTTGGTCTGTGATGACCTCCACCCTCATAGCAGGGAATTTGACCTGTGTTAATCCACTTCAGGTAAATTGCAGTATTAACAAGTGCCTCTAAGCGATTGCTTTTTCCCATTTCACTCATTAAAAGTTCTCGCAAAACTTCTAGCTTCTGCCACCAATTTCTTGCATTTCAATCACCTTCAACCTGCTTTCCTGCTAGTCCATCTAACCCTGATGTATTCCAACTCCTTTCCCTTTCTATGGCTGAATGCTCATTCGATCTCATAAAAATGTAATGATCCATTCTCCTTTATATTATGTTACTTCTCTCCTTTATATTCTGCTTCTGCTGGAGATTTTATTGATCTTAGCAAGCACAACTATATTTCCCATAGCTCTCATGAGGCGTCTTAAGAGCAAAAAAAAGTTCCATAGTTTCCAGAAAAGAAAACTACAATGTGTCATACTCATCCTATGTATGAGACATGATCCTCTCCTAAAACCCACGACTTGTCCCACGGAATTTGTCCTCTTGGCTACAAGATGATTATATGGACATCCCTGTTGAAAGAGGGGGTGACAATATCCACACAGTGAGTCACAATATTTCATCATGCCTATCGCTGCTAACAACTATGACTCATCAAACAACCAAAAATATTCCTCAGCATTACTCATCTAGCACTGACAACTATCAGATTAGATATGTTATCCTATCTAGACTTGCTAGGAAGTAAAATACTTTACATGAAAGTTTACAATCGTTTTACAATGAACCCCTCCTTGGGCTAATGTCTAGACCTTAGGGTCTAACCATAAATTTAGTAGTTGGCCTTGAGAGCTAATGCTCCTGCATTAGACTCCCAAAGTAAAAAGAAATCATGACCTCCTAGTCATGCAATTTCAGTCTTCACCTTTCCTAGATTCCAAACTTTGTATGTTGTTGTTCAGAATCTCCACTATCTTCATTTTTCTTTGGCTGTAACCTTCAAGGATTCCAAACCTTATGTTGTAGTACTTCACTATCTTTTCCTTCACTGTTCCTCACTTTCCAACCATCTCCACAGTAGACTATTTTCCTCATTCTGTTGTAACTCTGCTTAGCTATCTGCATTAACTTCCATAGTTCATCTATGGCACCTTTCAACTCAGTCTGCTGCTGCAAACAAATCTTGTTTTCTTCACTATGCCATTGTACTTTGTTGTACCTTTCCTTTTCAGCTCTAAACTGCTAAACATTTTCTTCAACTCTTCTTAACCTAATTCTTGTTTTTACTTTTAGAATTGCTTTGAATAGTGCTCTTGATATTGCTTCCACCCTTACTTCCTTTATGCTTTTATAAGCATCTCCCTATACAATATCCCTCTCATTCTCTCTATCAGCAAATTTACTTTCAAAAAGTAATTTGTCTCTCAGTTTTTTGATTACAGTCATATACTCAATCACTCCTCTTTCTATACTAGTAAACACATCCCGGAACTGTGAACTAGTATTTTCTCATGTTTCTTTTATGAGAAGAAACATGTCATCCTCATTGACTACAGTTTCTTCCTCTTGTTCTAATGCTTTCAGCAAGAATTTCAGCCATTCATTGATTACTTGACTTCGTTCAAGTGCTTCTTCAGTATGCTACATTTATGTGTCAACAAAACACTCCTCTGGCTCTGTCTTGACATATTCAGTAATTGTCCTTCAATTCCTTGACCACTTATGTCAGTCAATTCAGTCTTGCTCAGTCCCAAGACTGCTTCTTCTTCCACCTGAGACACAATAGCCTCATCTTCATCCTTATGATATTCTTATTCCTTGTCACTGAATAAAATTCTTTGTGACACTATCTCATCCATCTCTGTTAGAATAGAATTCTGATTTCTCACTTCTGTGACAGTCCCAAAGGTCTATCTATCACCCTTGCTTTGGATCTCTAAGTAAACCAAACATTCTTTGTCCACAGCAGGAAAAAATTCTCTCTCATAAGACATGACTGTCTCTTCCCCATTAATATTGTTATCTTCATTAATTAAGGACTCTGTAGACTCCTTCTGCTGCAATAACTCATCTCTACCTTTTCCATTGCTTGACAACACTCCCAGTTGGCCATCTAGAATAACTAGATCTTCCACACTTTCATCTTTGTCTATGCACTCCTCAATGTACTTCATCTCTTTATCAAAACTATTAAAACATATCTTATTTACCCGAGGTTTCCATTCACAATTTGACTCAAATTTCTCTAACAGGTTCACCAGCAATAACATCTCCCTGTCAGCTTCTTCAAGCATAGTATCTTCATGCTTGGCATCTTCCTCATCTTTATGCCTTTCTTGGAAACCTTCATTTTTCTTGAATTCTAGGACTGATCCCTATTTAGTCTGAGACATAGCTATCTCACTTTCATCTTCACTGCTATATCCTGATCTGACACAAGCCCAATCTCTATGTGACACTGCTTCTTCATATTCTATCAGAATAAAATTCTGATCCTTCATCATTGTGACAGTTTTAGATGTCTGTCCAACCATATTTTCTTGACCATGCAGACAGGTCAACTCCTCTTTATCTTTGTTAATATCAAGTTTCATCATAGGAATCATAACTACTTCATCTTCATTAGCGTTACCTTCATCACTTGAAAAGGAATTTTCAATTTCCTTTTGTTGTAACACTTCATCTTTGTCTCTTCCTACAAGACACTCTTCATCACATCTTTTTTTCCAACCTCCAACTTCACTCAAGACAACTTCAAAAGATAGATTGTCTTCTGCATAACCTGTAATCACATTTACATTGTCAGTTTTAAAATCACAAGACCTGATGGTCTTATTTGATGATTCTGTCACCAAATCTTCTTGTTGTTCCAAGTATTCCACATGACTCATAAAATCTTCATTGTCCTTCCTCTCGGATTCTTCAAGTATAACAGATGAATACTTAATGTCCTTCTTTATTTCCTTCAACTCTTGGTCATCATCGTGTGCCAAGTCTTCTTGGTTCTTATCTTTCATGGTAAGCTGGAAATCATTACTTTCACTCAGCTGTGTATGTGTATGTACATGAGATTCAGCGATCTCATCTTCTCCCAGAACAAAATTCAGATTTTGTCCTCATCCTGCATCTTCTATGACAGTATTAGCAGATTTTCCTTCTTCATTCTTTGTACCTGTAGACACACACAAAATATTGTTTTCCAAACATTGATACATCTTGGCCTCTCTTGAAACTTCAACCTTCAAGACTTCTCTTAGACACTCTCTCGCCTTGAGTATCTCTTCTTCACACTAGGCATTCATCAGTTATTATTCTCTCCTTTGTAGCTTATGCCACTTCACCTTTCTTTTCACAAGAAAACCACATCTATGGTCTTCTTCCTCCTTTTGTAACAACTCCATCAGTAATTTTAGATGGACTTCTATCTCATCCTTCTCTCTCTCATACTCTTCATCACTCAACTTTGTCCATATGCCATTTTCCTTGGAATTTTCTTTCTTGTCTTTATGGATGCCTCCTGAACCTTTGTTATGAATCTCAATAGTCATATTTTTGAGTTTCTTTCACTCTCTATGAGTTTCACTAGCCTTTGCAATAGCAGTTCTCCCTACTGCACCTCACCTCACCAAACCTCCTATGTGCTTGGTATTTTGGCAAGTATTGTTCCACTTTCTAGAACCCTTCTGAGAAAATCTCTATGTTCCTTCTGGGATTTATCTTACAACTCATCTACATGAGAACATAACTATCCTCTTGTACTTCAATCTTCACTTGAAATACTAGGTTCTGGACACACTTTTGTTTTCTCTAAAAAATATTCACTAGTTTATTTCATCACCACTCTCAATGGCTGTGATCTTCTTTGTTGAGATGCTTCACTTCTGTTGCTACCCCTTTGCATGCATACACTCCTCCTAAAGTAGATATCTATGCCTATATCTTAATGCTCAGGCTCCAATCCTCTTCTTCGTTGGCATACAAAACTCTTCCACTCACAAGTTCTCTTATAGACTTCTCGGTTGTCTTTTTATCTTCACATAATATTGTCGTGTACCCCATCATCTTTCATTTTTTCTCAGAGTAAAATTACCCTCTTCCTTCACGTGTCACTATGCTTCTCCTTATTACCTTCATAACTTCTGCGTTCACCTCTAATCTACTTCTGTCATGACCTCTTACTCTGTCTGTGCGTGTATCCATCTTATTACACTATGCCTTCACTCGCAAGGTTATAAGTATCTTTGTGGCCTTCAAAATCTTCAGAGTTAACTTCTTTTATCTTAGCACTGTCAGATTGCCTAAGATCTTCCTTCTGTCTCAACTTTCTCAGAAATTATACCCTCAATCACAACTGTGGGATTTATTCCACAACTTCTACCCAGTCAGATCTGGAAGCTGCTTCTATTTTACAACACACAAGAAATTTTTTCCCGCTCTAATACCAAATTTGGTGTAGGGTCGAGATTGACCTCAGCCAACCCAACCAGCACTTATAGGATCTAGTGGCTCCTACACTTAGCAGGACTGCCCAATTTAGCCTAATGGCCAAATTCTGTGCTAAAATTACCTTCCCGCAACTTTACCTCCGCAGCCGCCTTTCCACAATAGGCGTTCAGAAACTCTATTTTTGCATCCTCCTTTCCACATGCGGGATGTGAGATGTAGGATCTTCATTTTCCCCAAATTTCATTCCGCAATTTGAATTGCGGGATGCAGAGTACAGAATTCCAATTTGTTAAATATGCTCCCCCGCAACTTTGCTTCTGCAATACTCTCCCGGCATTCTTTTCCGACCGTCGATTCTTCTTCACGGCTTCCACCACAGCCATCGATATACCTTCTTCTGCAGATCACCCAAATCTTGGTGGATTTGTTATCTCTCTCACATATTCACTTGCGGATTACTCTTGGGCCATCAAATTTACATCTACGGACCCAATCGGTGCCGTCCATTTTCTACAAAAACTTGTTAAGTCATAAAACGTGTGTTCTATGCGGATTGATCAATCCGACCTCCAATCTCTACGATTCTTCAATATAGCTCTCTTATGCATGCATCTATCCTACTCGTCAATGATTCAAGAAAATATCTAACCATTGAACTAACGATTTCAAAGAATTCTACAGATATTCATGAACACACCGAAATCGGCTCTGCATAGCTATTCCACTCAACATAATGCATACATCTAGCCACACAATCCTCAGAACACACTGCTAACTTCTATTAAGTAAATAAAATTAAATGCACACGAATTTGGTCCTCTTTCAGCCTCCTCCAATATTTACAAGTCGGTACAGACACAGGTCTGCCCTCTTCTCTGCAAAACGCAGTTTTACTCCTGAAAGATGGAACCCCTTCTACTCCCCTAAGCTACCTATTTAAACTAAATTGTTAACTCCTTCTCTGAGTGGTCCTGCAACCAAAACAAACCACTACCACGCATGCTAATAAACGTCCCTATTACTTGTGGCTTGATATCCATGCAAGGATTCACAATCTGTCCTCATGCCTATCGCTACTAACAACTATGACTCATCAAACAACCAAAAATATTCCTTAGCATGACTCATATAGCACTAACAACTATCAAATTAGATATGTGTTGGTAAGAAACTACCAACAAAGCCTCGTTGACAGGGGTTCTCACTCTGTCGACGCCCAACCAGCGCGATCTCCCTGAGCACTAGCCCAAACAGGCTTGACCCTTCTCGGCAACACCCACAGAGCGGATGAATTATCACCCGAGATGTTCGAGGGAGAGCTTTTGGAACCACGTTTTCGGCAGTAAGAAGGAAGGACAGGGAATTAGCGACTCAACAACATAATCATCAGATTCTTCAGAGATAATTAATTATCATCACAGATCTATCAGCATAACTAACGAATCGCATCATTCACTTATTCATCACAGTAGTGTCATTCATTCATACAATGGATTCAGTAAACATCCATCATTGACATTGCAGCACATAAATATAGGAAAGAAATAAGAGACAACATCAATTTAAGGTAGCATCCGTCATGTCATATTACTTCTGTGCAATAGATCCAAATCACACAGTACTTCTCCATAGTAGGGGAATAATCACAACCCAAGATTCAATACCTGGTCGATACAGACAAAGCCAAAACTGCTCAAGAACAAAATGAAGCGACAATATCACACATAGTTATCAGATCAAAAAATGTATTGATCGATTGATCTTTCACCTCATTGATTCTTGTTTACAATTGCAATTCTAACTCTATATATAGGCTTGCACCTTTACATCCAAGGTCCACTTCTAACTAACTTCTAACAAACTAGTGACATATATCCACAAAACGTGGTGGATCGATACAAAATTGCATAAGAAATTCCAAAAACAGTTATTCTTTCGTCTATTATGTTGATTCGGTCTGGCGCAGTGTCGTATGAGCTTGCGCAACCTCCACGGTGTTGCACAACTCAATTACCCAAAACCCCTGCCAACAGGACCCCAACATAGTCTTGTGGCTCATCCTTGAGCCATGTCAGGTAGCCATGGTGCCTTCTGCAATCCTGAAGAGTAGAAACCGTCACATATGCATCAGTGTGCGACTATTTCCAGATTTTCCAATTCGCAGTTTGGCCGTAACGGTGTCCTTCAACGTCAACTGCAGCGGATTTAAGCAAACTTCTAGACTTATGCAACCATCAATTCCATCATGCTCCAGCTTTGATGAATACTACATCATTCTCCATTTGTTGTTATCCTTCAAAAGAATTGTTTGTCGGCCCAGTCTGGAGCCCCGCATCTAGCCACTTGGTCCTTCCTTGTAGTTAGGCGCAGCCCACATCTGTCCACTTGGTCCTTCCTTACATTTAGGCTCAGCCTGCATCTGCCCACTTGGTCCTTCTGGGCTCATCCAGCGCTGCCTGAAGGACCTGGTTCCCTGTTCCTGCAGAATTAGTCAAATACAGCAGGAATTCTGGTCCCCTCCATATTCCTCATGTGCATTTGATTCGGCACCTCAAACGGACTGGGAGAAACATAGCCAAGGATCACTTCGCTAGAGACTTCTATCTCCTCCAAACTAACCCATGTACTCACAACTTGTTCATTAATTTCTGGTGAGACAGTATTCTCACTCATAGGCTTCCCTGTGTCCAGGGAGGTCTGCATTGCCCCTTCGACCACCACTTCCTTACACAGCAGATCTTCCTTCAACAACCCAACCTAACACTTCTGCAACTTTGCTTAGTGTAGGACTTCCTAATGGGGTTCATACAGCTACCGGTTCTCAGCTTATAACACCAACTTTGACTGAGCTGTCATCATGATTCACTCGGATGCACCATTATGACTAGATCCTTCATGCATGTGTTAAATACGCTATCGATTTTGCCATCCTTCCGTTCAAATGTGCTATCATTAACTTATGACATTGTTCATGATTTTACGCAGTAAATGTTGAAGAAAAGAGGAAGACTGCATTAGCTGAATTTTGTTCTCAAAGTTTCGAGCCACAGAGTAGGGCTCATCAGCAGGAAGAAGTCTCTCGAGGTTAATTTAGTTACGAAAAATAGCTTATTAATAAGTGTAAAAATTTTTAGATTTTTTTCAAATCCAGCTAATTTTTTTAGCCCTAAAATTTGTTTATGTTATTATAAAGATTTCAAAAATATTTGAATTTATTATTTATTTTATTACTTTTTTATTTTTTATAAAAAAATTTAATAAAATTATGAATACATTAGTATTAATAATTTCATATAAAAAAAATTTTATTTATAAAAAAATTATTTTAATACCTAAATCTTTATTATAAACTTTTTATTATTTTTTTTTTCATTTTTTCAAGAACTTAAACTAAATTTGAGTTTTAATAAATGATATATAATTAAAATTATTTAAATTTTTTTAATTTTTTATTAAGTAAAACTTTAATAAACTAAATAGTTTATTCTAGTTAATTAAGGTTTAGTTAAGACTAGTTTATTAATTTTTTGGGTTAAAAGATTTCAAAGTATTAAGTAAAGTTTTTTATTTATATAATTTTTTAATTTTTAAAATGTTTTTAATTTTTATTATAATTATAATTATAATTATAATTTTTAATAATTAATAAGAGTTCTTTTAATTTTATAATTTAAAAAAAAATTACAATTTTAATAGCTATTACAATTAAATTTTTGTATTGATTTATTTTAATAATTAGTTAGAGTCCTTGTTTTTTTGTGTATTAGTGTCTTTAAGATGGCGGATAATAGGGTGCCAACACTCATTGAGTTTAAGGCCATCATCCCTATTTAGGTTTAATGGAAATTTTTCTATCTGTATAGCCTCCCTGATTTTTCGCCTCTTGTAATGTTCTTCTCTAGTGATAAGTTTAGTTTCTTCAATGCGTATGTGGTGGTGTGAGTGGTGGGTGTGTTTAGCTAGAGATGATTTTTTATGGCGATCGTGCATGATGTCAGTACCATGTTCCTTGAGCCTCACTTGGATGGAGCATCCAGTTTCCCCAATATAGGGGATCTCACATGAGCAAGGAACACTGTAAACACCTTTCTGTTTTAATGGTTCTACTGGGTCTTTGGAGGTATCTAGCATTCTACCTACCGAGTTTGGAGGAGAAAAGGTAACGCCAATGTTATTTTTATGAAGAATCCTAGCTATAACATCTTTTGTTCCTTTAATATAAGGAAGAGTGATCGTGGTTCCATCAATGTTCCTTTTTTTTTTGAGACCTGTTACAGGCTTTCTGGATAACCTTCTTAATTTGATATTTGTTGTAACCATTCAGTTGGAAGACATTAGTTAAGTGGTTTATTTCATGGTCTAGGTAGTCTTCATCTGAAATTATGATGGCTCTAGTTATCATTGTGTTTAACACCCCTATATTCTGTGTAGGTAGATGGTGTGAGTCCACATGTAGGTACCTCTCAGTATGGATCTTCTTTATGTAAACCTAATGACCTAGGGCCTCGCCATTCCTTTTTGTGATGAGAACATCCAAGAATGGGATTTTGTTATCCTCTTCTACCTCCATGGTGAATTTGATATGATCTGATCTGCTGTTCGGATGTCCTAGAAACTCCTTCAAGCTTTCTTTCCCATGTGGCTAGTTTATGTTCGTATCGTCCACAAACCTCTTCCACCATTTTGGTTTTAAAGGGAAGGACTCAATAGCAGATTTCTCAAAAGCCTCCATATATAGGTTAGCAACTACTGGGGAAAGAGGGGATCCCATAGCAATTCCCTCAACTTGTTCATATAATACACCTTTAAAGCTGAAGAAAATAGATTTAAGGCAAATTCTAACTAGTTTTTCTGTTTCTTTATCGGTTACCTCCCTGACCACTACAAGGGCTTCATCCACTGGAATCTTTGTAAAAAGGGACACTACATCAAATCTAGCTAGAATATTCCCCTCTTCTACCTTAAATTCTTTCATTTCTTTCACCATGTGTGTAGAATCTTTGATGTAAGAGGGGGTTTGACCTACAAAGGCTTTTAACTTTTTTGCAAGAAACTTAGCTAAATAGTAGGTAGGGGATCCTATAGTGTTTACTATGGGTCTAATAGGAACACCTTCCTTGTGAATCTTGGGTAAACCATAAATCCAAGGAACCGATGTATCCTTTAGGATTGATTTCTTCTTGGTGTTCTTATTAAGAGAGGATTTTTTAATGGTTTTTGTAACCTCGGTTATAATCTTCTATGTGGGATCCTTATCTAGCCTTTTGTAACTTCCACTTGTTGATAAATGCTCAAGTATTTTCTTATCATAACCTTCTCTATCCAAAATGATAGTCGCATTCCCCTTATCCACTCTTAGAACAATAATATTTTCATTATTCCTTAGGCTCCTTGAAGCCATCCTTTCACCTAGCGATATATTGGTCTTGGGCGACCTTGCTTTTCTAATGGCTACTGCACACTCTTTCCTAGCTTCCTTGGCTTGGGTTTCTGGAAGATTTGACACAGTGTCTTCTACCATACAGATTAAATCCTCTAGTGGCAATTTTTTGGGAGAAACATCAAAGTTTAGCCCACATTCAAGCACCTTGGTTTGTTCCCCATTCAACATGATTCCAGAAAGGTTGATGACGCACGACTTCATTCTTCCCTTCAGCTCGTTATTTGGTTTTTGAACCTTCAACAGTCTGTCGAGTTTGCTTTTGTGTTTAAAATCCAAATTCGTGGCTAGTCTATCCATTCTTTCTGCAGAGGCAGACTCTACGCAGGTCTAGATGTCAGGACCCAGACTCCTCACAAGGTCCAAATGTAATTTGTAGAGGGTTTCTGAGACAGCGTTAATGTCTCTATGTGTTCATCGTATCTCTGAGCGTATCAACCCTGCACTAGCCTCTTCAAAGATTCGGTGGTTTCTAACATCATGCACGATCACCATAAAAAATTAGCTCTAGTTGAACACGCCACCACATACGCATTGAAGAAACTAAACTTGTCACTAGAGAAGAACATTATAGGAGGCGAAAAATCAGGGAGGCTATAGAGATAGAAAATTTTCCATTAAACCTAAATAGGGATGATGGCCTTAAACTCAATGAGTGTTGGTGCCCTATTATCCGTCATCTTAAAGACACTAATACACAAAAAAAGGACTCTAATTAATTATTAAAATAAATCAATAAAATATTTAATTTTAATAGCTATTACAATTGTAAAAGAATTAAAATTATAAAATTAAACGAACTCTTATTAATTATTAAAAATTATAATTATAATTATAATAAAAATTAAAAAAATATAAAATATAAATAAAAAACTTTACTTAATATTTTGAAATCTTTTAACCCAAAAAATTAATAAACTAGTCTTAACTAAACCTTAATTAACTAGAACAAACTATTTAGTTTATTAATGTTTTACTTTATAAAAAAATTAAAAAATTTTAATAATTTTAATTATATATCATTTATTAAAACTTAAATTTAGTTTAAGTTCTTGAAAAATAAAAAATAAAAAATTATAAAAAAGATTTAGGTATTAAAATAAATTTTTTATATATCAAAAAAAATTATATGAAATTATTAATATTAATGTATTCATAATTTTATTAAAAAATAAAATAAATAATAAATTCAAATATTTTTTGAAATCATTATAATAACATAAACAAATTTTAGGGCTAAAAATGTAGTCGGTTTAAAAAAAAAACTAAAAAATTTTACACTTATTAATAAGCTATTTTTCGTAACTAAATTAACCTCGAGGGACTTCCTCCTGGTGATGAGCCCTACTCTGTGGCTCGAAACGTCGAGAACAAAATTTAGCAAACGTAGTCTTCCTCTTATCAATAACTTATGATGTCAGCCATACCATCGTTTCCTTCTTTGAAAGCCGTCATTTCCTTCTTTGACATTTCTCGACTGTATCGAGAGTGCTCAGCATGCCGCACGCAAATCAATCTCATCATTGCCAAATCCACCATGTCCATCATTACCAAATATAGCATTAATGACCCCAAATCCACCGTCAATCTCATCTTGCTAACGGTCGGATCGGTCATAAATTGGCGTCGCTTCACCAAGTGTCGTCGGCTAAATGCTTTAACTGTCTATATTTATTGCTGATTTGACCAACTCACAGCCCTGCACCTGTCGCAAGTGGTCTTCCTCACAGTGCTATTGATTTCTATACTTGCGTAGCTTCTTCCTCTGTGCTCACCTTGCTGCTATCTACCTAGTCTATTTTTGTTTTCTTTTTTTACCTTTGCGCAGTGCCTCAAGCATTGCGCGGCTCAGGCCCTGTCCTATAGGGATTTAAACGACTGCCATTCACAAGTTTTGAAACCTTGCTCCTCCCCTCATACAACCACATGTTTCCTTGATGACCCTCACAGTCTCATCAGAACTCATACCCATCTACCCCTTATCTTTCCATTTTCTGCCCCCCTTTCGTCGCAGTGTCCACGGCCTCCACACACCAGAGTTCCACTACTCGAGGTGCATTTTTAGAATACCCTTATCGCAGACAAGCATCTCAATAGATGATTGTAGAGACAACAAGAACCTACCTCATGGTCCATTGAAGAACTCTCTTTCTGCTTCGTTGTATGACTTATTGGTATCGACTACAAATGCAGTGATGTATCCTTCCATAATACTATCCATCCATACTTCGACAGCTCACGATGCTTTGTTGTTAGTTTCTTGCAATTCCTAGATCAATTCAGGGGTCCAAGATGTCGGCTCCCCTCCTTGATGGTTGTTCTTATTATAAGTGAACTGCACTAGCCATTCATACAGTATGATATGAAATTCATAGAAGAACCATTCGTGGGCACCGTCGTGGATATAATTTTCCAGCTAATCATTTGTCGACAACTTCAGATTCTGATTCTCTGTTTCAGCAAACTCTTGCAGCTTTAGGTCAAACCAATCTTTGATATCTAGTTTAGTTGGATGCCACAACATATCCTCCCTTCATTTGTAATGAGGTCCCAGCAAAAAAACCATTTGTTGGCAAGAACCCACCAACAAAGCCTCGTCAACAGGGGTTCTCACTCTGTCAATGCCCAACCAGTGTGATCTCCCTGAGCACCACCCCAAATAGGTTTGACCATGCCCGGAAACACCCACATAGAGGATGAAGTCTCACCCAAGACGTTCGAGGGAGAGCTATCAGAACCAAGTTTCCGGCAGTAAGAAGGAAGGACAGGGCATCAACGACTCAACAACATAATCATCAGATTCTTCAGAGATAATTAATTATCATCGTAGCATTCATCAGAAATCTATCAGCATAACTAACAGCTCGCATCATTCACTTATTCATCACAGTAGTGTCATTCATTCATACAAAAGATTCAGTAAACATCCATCATTGACATCGCAGCACATACAAATAGGAAAGAAATAAGAGACAAGATCAATTTAGGGTAGCATCCCTCATGTCATATTACTTCTGTGCAACATATCCAAATCATACAATACTTCTCCACGGTAGGGGAATGATCACAACCCAAGATTCAATAGCTGGTTGATAAAAAACAAAATGAAGTGACAAGATCACACATAGCTATCAGATCACAAAATGGATTGATCGATTGATCTTCCACCTCATTGATGCTTGCTTACAATTGCAATTCTAACTCTATATATAGGTTTGCGCCTTTACATCCAAGGTCCACTTCTAACTAAATTGTAACAAACTAGTGACCTATATCCACAAAATGTGGTCAATCGGTACAAAATTGCATAAGAAATTCCAAAAATGGGTATTCTTCCTCCTGTAGCGTTGATTTGATCATGCGCGGTGTCGCGTGAGCTTGCGCATCCTCCGCGGTGCTGCGCAACTCACTTATACAAAACCCATGCCAACAATATGTTATTCTATCTAGACTTGCTAGGAAGTAAAATACTTTACATGAAATTTTACAATGGTTTTACAATGAACCCCTCCTTGGGCTAATGTCTAGACCTTAGGGTCTGACCAGAAATTTAGTAGTTGGCCTTGAGAGCTAATTCTCCTGCATCAAAATTGTTCTCAATGGTTAGCAGCAACTTCCACGGCTCTCCTATTTTCTAAGAGTGATGGACTAGTGAAATCTCTTCGTCTTGTGAATGATCACTATATAACCTGCTTTTGTACTTGTAACAAATTCTTCTCCATAGCTCAATTCCCATCCCAATACAATCAAGTCTCAAAATAGTGCACTTCCCACTTGATCAAAACCCAGATTAATCACACATCAATCCTTGTCGAAGCATATTCGTATTGTATTCTTCTTCTTATTGTTAGTACTATTATTACCTATGTTGTTGGAATCTCGATGATCTGGTTTCTGAATTTGAGGATTATCTTTGAAACGCCACCTTCTGTAGCTTTAAAATCATGATCATGTACTCTGCTCAGACCTCCATATTGCATAGATACATGTTTTGGTGAAAAATACCTGCCATGCCAAAAAAAATCATAACAAACCAAAACAAAATCTATATCACTCTTCATTTATTGAATGTGTTACTAGATAGAAAAATATAAATGCTAGGCTTACTTGAACAAGGTCTCTAACACCTTGGCATGGAAGGCAGCAACGAACTTGGTATTGGTTCGTAGAGTGACAAAGGGAGATATCATGGTATTAATCCAAGTACCACAATGAGTCATTGATAAAAATATGCCATATCATAGACAAACTCTAACAAAGTATAGAACCTTTTGTTAATTAATGGCAATCATCAAATCAACACATTCATGGAAAATACCAGGATGCGGGTGACTCATCAAGGAAACACATGGAGCAGTCATTGCCGAGGAAAGTTGGCCAAGGCTCTTTGAATGAGGTAGAGGATAGGATGTGTGGGATTTTGTTTGTGCAAGAGTTAAATTCCCAGGGTGTCAGGTATCAAGACACCCTTTCCGACAATTGATATGTCATTTCTTCATGATGGTCTGTAGAGTCGAGGCGTGATGGAGCCTATGCTGAATTTAATGAATAGTACCCACTCGTGCATGGATGTAGAGGGTTTAAGGCAGTTAACTAGGGAGAAAATGGAGCTCCTCATCCTCAAGGAAGCATGTTTTATTGTTCTCCTGGTGTTGTTGGTATTATACTATGTCAACCAAGTTGTTGAATAGGACCTAGAAATTCCAAAGCAGATGTAATGACCCAATTCAAAAATTCCAAACAAAGGTAGAATTTGGGAAACAATTGTCTTGACTAGTCTTGACTCTAGGGGTTTCAAATGGCACAATAGGGTCTCGAATTTGGTAGAGAATAATATGGTGAGTCTTAGGACCACTCAATGGACTCTTTGACCAATTTATGATAGGCTATAGACATCTACGACTCGATTTGGGAACATTGACAAAAATGGTAAAATTACTAGTAATTTGTGGTGCAATTTCCCTTAGGGTGTGAGCAGAAATGGTTCTCCAACTCCTATGAGACCCTCAAAACTTTTCAAATAGATTATTGGGACTTATATTAGACTTAATTTACTATCATTTGGTGTGTTTAGGATTTCTGCAACACATAAGTAAAAACTCATAGTCGAGTGCATAAATTCAGTGATATTTGCTTAAGGGAAATGACATGTAATAGCTTAGCTTTGACTCATAAATTGCATTTGTAATGGTTCTAAATAGAGAATAATGGATGTATACAATTAAAAACATATCAATATCTCACTAACAGCATATAACATCAGATCCAAGTCACAACATAAATCAGATATACAACTCCATTGAAATGGGAAACCAACACATGGAAACTAGTCACACCATAACTTGGAAATGTGGACATTTGCATATGTATCTCTGCTAATATAAACTTATAGAGAGAATTTGAGACATAATACAGAGCCATAAATCATCCACCCATTCTTGGGCATCAAGAGGAATCAACAAGGCACAACCACCATTCACACAAGTGCGCCATCATAGAGAAATATGGAAATATTGAAGTAGGGATTAAGAGAATGGGAGGAGAGATGGGTCACAAATAGTAGAAGCATATGATATGCAGTAATAGCACTCCATTAAGATAGAAATGAGATTTTAGGGTGGCCTTTCCCACATCCAACTTGTATGAGAATCTCACACTCTAAAAATTGGCTCACTAGCAGGGTAAGTGAGCACTCACCGTGCAATGGACAAGCTAGTTCTTTCCAACATGCCAAAGGAAAATTTCCAAATGATCAAACTCCATTATCATTCCTCATGACATATGTTTATAACCATCCTAAGGTCCTCCAAGGGTGAATTGCCTCCCATAGTCTTCCTCCAACTCATCCATGATGTTTAGCAGAGATGATTTTAGGGGCGAAATTTAGCCCATGGGCTATTTTTAGGGGCTTTTCTCCAAAAAATGATTCGCCATTTTTCATTTTTTAAAGCCCTGTTTCACCCAATTTTGATGGAGTAAAATTTTTTCACCTTAAAAATCACCAAATTATTATATAAATGATCTAAAATCCTTGGAAATTAAAATATTTTTTGAAAAATATTGCCAAACATTTTATAGTTGCCGTTTTAAGAATTGGTAAGATTTACCAACATTTATACACTTTTAAATAAGTATGGTTCCTTAAAATCATCCCTGATGTTTAGTAACCTCCATGACACTTATCCTTCTCCTCAACCCTTCATCTTCCTCTAAATCAGAATTGCTACCACAAAACCCTAAGTGAGCCCTCTTGGAGACTATGTTTAGCCTTGGCATGTCAAATTGTCATAGGTCTGCAATCAGGTCTGATTTTTCATAGAATCTTCCATCATTGTTGTCATAAAACGCGGGGAATCTCTCTCCAAGTGCCACATAGTTTCTTCCTAAATTCAATGGAGAAGATCTGAGCTTAACTGTGAAACATATATCTAATTTCCAAGAATTTACGGAGCTACTTAGAGTTAAACATGAAGATGTTTTCATTAGATTATTCTATGATTCATTACAAGGAAAGTGTAAAATTTGGGTTGAAGATCTTTCTGTTAGGTCAATTAGATCAATAACATATTTTTGGATTGTCTTTTTGAAGACATGGATGGAGGAGACATAGTTTAGGGCAGATTCTCTTTCCATTAAAGATTTCAGACAATGGAATAATATGTGCACCGATGATGAAATAGATGAGAATTTTTCTTCTCTTTTGTCATCTTATTTAAAGTCAAGCTCATGTAACTCAGAATCTAAAGTCATATTTTTAGAAGAATTCGCCTAGTATATTGAGAAAGAGATTGAAGTTTTAGAGGTCAAAATACATTCTCAAGACTCACATTATCAAAATCCATTTCAGCTGTCTTTTGATATCAAGACTAAGAATAAAGAAAAGTTTGATGATCCAAAACTGAAACAGTGGTATGACCCGGTAGCCGACTATATGGAGTAGTTTTTCAACTCAAGTCATTTTTTTTGGTTTAGCTCTAAATATGGGTTTCAGATTCGTGAATAAGATGCCTGTAAATTCTTCAATTTTTATCTTACTAAAGCGTAATTCAAGAGTTCAATTGCTAAGTCAGTTCTTAACCTGGTTTCATTGGAAGCATGATTTCACTTGACCAAGTTGTAGATTTGGTTAGTGTAGATAGTGTACATAAATAAGCTCATTTCCATTTCAAATTTCAGTAGTAGAGTTGCAAGGGTGCATAGTTTGTTTTAGCAGATTTGTTTTTAGATTGTTGAATAAGACTCTAGCCCAATGGATACTAGGCGTTGGTGTTTCTTATTCTCACTAGCAAATCATTGAATGGCAGGAAGGACATGGTGCAGATGTCAGAGATGGTTTCAAGAGAAGGAACAGGGTCTACTTGTTCGTGGCAGCTCACAGGGAGCATACCATCCCTAGATGGAGCCAGATGTTGGTACCATATTTATGGATTTTGGTCAAGTCTCCTTATGTTAAATCCTTAACTTAGTGAATTCTTATGGTTATCCTCGATCCTTTGATGTTTTCTAAAACACTAAGTTCCCTAGCCATTTAAAATCAAGTTGAATTAAAGAAATTATTAAGAAAATAAATATAAACTTTTATTATTTAAAAAAAAACTATTTTACATAGTTTTATAAATAATATTTTATATTTGTTTTATTAAAAAAAATAAAAATAAAAATATAAAGTGTTTTATATTTATTGAAAAGCTTGATTTTCATTTTTACTTTGTTTTTATCCCATTTAAAATTCACGTGAAGCTCCATATCCCATTTAACTTTTTTTTATCCTACTTAAAATCCATGTGAAGCTCCATATCCCATTTAACTTTGTATTTATCCTATTTAAAATCAATGTGAATTCAAAATGGAGCTTCTCAAAAGTTAAATCATTTAAAAGTCTTGGGTGCCTGAGCCATGTTTATTTCATGTTCTGACACCGCAATTCCTATATCAAGGAACCCAAACAGTTAAACGCAACAATTATTGCCAAGCTACCAGCATTAATAAAAGATGCTTGAACATTAATATTTGGCAATGAATAATGATATGCGAGCTTGATCGACGACAGAAATTTGGCATATCATGAGATCATCATAGAAGAAGAGATTCATATTATAATTTTCCACATCACGACCACCAAGAAATCAAATAATACCAAATCCTCAGTAAACTCAGGAAACGAAGCAAAGGGAGAAACATCTCGCATTCGGTTGATGAAAACGAAGAAGTTGGAGTGTTGCTTGCAAGAAATCACTAAGAAAATCATTGTCAAGGATTGTTGAGTTTGTTTCATTCCAACATACCATAGATTTTGTTGAGACATCATTGCAAATATGAAGGGATCATGCCAATGGTGATGCAATGAAGTTATTATGAAATCGTTCCATGGTGACTACGCATCACATCGCTCTTGGACATTGAATCCGGCATCACACTATCGCCGTTCAAGATTTGTGGGCCCAATTACAACATGTCAATGCAAAAATTGAAGATTATTGTAGATTGCCACAGATCTGCATTTTCACTCATCAATCTGCAGAAAAAGGGAAGTATCATTTCACTTAATCAGCAAGCCAATCGACACAAAATCATCACAAATTTGTTAAGATCACGTCGATAATTATCGTATTGTAAAATCATCATGTGATTAAAATTTGCATAGAGTTCATTGAACCCCAGTAAATGAATTTTGTATGAATCTTCTCAGATTTTCAGAATAGTAAACTGCAAATATTGAGGCGAATCTGAAGAAAGGATCCACCACGTTCTCTCTGCACAAGTCATCAAAGCAAGAATTGAAATTTGTTTAAACTGTTTGTAATATCTTTGTAAGAATTTTTGGAGATATTTTGAATACAAGCAGAAAGTCTGGAACAGTGTCATGTTGGATTGTCAGATCAATAAAAAAATTAGTTACTAAAATAAGATCGTTGCTACCAGATCTCATCCGAAAACATAGCAAACAATGAGAGTTCTAGCAAAAAGAAGTATCTCTATTTGTATTTATTTTTTCTATTTAAGTAGCAACTCAACTGCTACGAGGGAGGAGGTTCCAGCTGGAGAGGTTGTGTATGTCATTGTAAGGGTTAATTATCAGTCTGTTTCTTTCAACCTGTTAGTGTATTTTGCAAATGTATTGAGGATGAGAAATATTTTATGAACCAGTTTATGATCTCTTTTTATACAGATATTGTTATCCATGTAATGAATCCTATGATGGACAATGTCTCTGTCCTAGTTTCTCATTATACATGTCAATGTATGTAATTCTTTATACAGAAAGTCTTTCTGTCTGAAAAATATCATTATTTATATGATTGATTGTTTGTAATCATATAATACTTTATTCACTAGTTCTTACATTGCTACTGTCTGTAGACACATGTTTTTTTATCATCCTGGTTTACCTCTTCTTTCGTATGCTTATAGGTATGTGTTTTAGGATTATCATTCATCCACCCTTTCAATTTCCTCTTCTGCTATTAAAAATCCAGATTCATTCAATTCAAGGTGCCTAAACTTTGTGCTAAGCAGTCGATACAAACTTTTGGACTAACTTCTTTTGGCTCCGTTGTCGAGGAACGTAAGTGAATATTATCTTCCCCAAGATACAACAACGAATATATCCAGTCTTTGATGGTGAACGAGGGTTGGTGACATAGTGGCTGCAAATTATTCACTTCACGAATCTAACTTGTGCGAATCCAAATTTCAAAGATTCACTGATGATTTCATTGGACTAATGAGGACTTTAGATGTTGCTTTTGTTATCAAAAAGTTTGAAACAGTGTCACGCTGGATTGTCATATCAATAAAAAAATTCGTTACTAAAATAAGATCGTTGCTACCAGATCTCATGCGAAAACATAGCAGAGAAGGAGAGTGCCAACAAAAATAAGTATCTATGTTTGTATTTCTTTTTCTATTTAAGTAGCTACTTGACTGCTGTGAGGGAGGACGTTCCAACCAGAGAGGCTATGTATGTCATTCTATGGGTTATTTATCATTCTGTTTCTTTGATCTTGTTAGTGTATTTTGCGAATGTATTGAGGATGAGAAATATTTTATGAACCAATTTATGATCTTTTTTTATATAGATATTGTTATCCCTATAATGAATATGTTGAGGCCTGGAAAATCGCATGCAACAATAGTAAGGGATTCTCCCCAGTCAATGTTCCCAACTAGCCCGTAACTGTTTGGTGTAGGGAATCCATCCGGTTTGTGGTCCGGCTACCGTAGGTCAAGTAACAAAAATAAAAGGTTTTACCGGTTGCGGCCTGATTCACCGTATATATTTTTTTATTTTTGACTTTAAGTATGATATGCAAGTGCCTACCTAAAATGCAGATTGATTGAGAATGCAAGGAGTGTTCACAATGTGATGCGCATGTTCTTACCTCTCGTCTTAAACCCCCTCACATTTAAATCACACACAATTAGAAAATAAATACTAAATATGCTATCTCTAGAGAGCTAGATATTAATCCATGAGTAATGTAATACTGTTCGCATGTTACGGAAAATCACAGATAGCTACTCCTAGAACCAAACATATAAATATGAATAAAAGTATACATGACAAGATAGCTCATCAACAGTTAAAACTTCCATTACTCTTAGTGGAAAACATCACAGAATATACTAGAGAACATTTAGGTAAGAACGTAGGTTCAGAAAGTTAGAATGCTCTCATAGTTAATGAAACACAGTCGAAAACGAAATAGTTCCCCTTCAACATTGTTCATTTATCACATTGGAACATTCCACATTGCACCTTCTCCAACAGGCAAAATTTGTAATTTCTTATTGTAAAACGAAGTAGTTCCTCTTACAAACAATAGTTCACAAGTTTTTCCAGGGAAAAATCCCCTTGTAAATTCTAACTTTCCTCTATTTAAACCAAATCAGCCAACCCCTTGGGCTGCCCCAACCGTGTGACCTTTGGGCTCCTCAAACCGTCTAATATCACCATTTTGTCTTTTCTATGAGTACTCATGATTCACTCCATGCGTTATGTTTTTAGCTTTCAACTTATGAATACTTAACAAAGCGGGATATTCTCGGTAACTGATGGATCTTTCCAAGCCTGGGATTTTGTCACAATCAATTCTGCCCTATCTTTCATTTGTCTTCCTTGAGATCCCATTGATTTCAGTGTGAACTCTGCCTAACACTGCCTAGCTAACTTTCTGATGCTTTGTCTCCCAGCTATGCCTTCTTGTAGTAGTAATCTAAAAAATTTCTTGAGTCCATCTGCAATTAAATGAAATTTATCATTAATTAGGACTACATCTTTTCAATCAAACTACATCAACAAAACGAATAGTCATCAAAAGAGGCCCTGTATTGCGCTCTCGTCATGAAAACCTTAACAAGTACCAAAACCACTATCGCCCACACAGGGGTTTAAAACTCACAGAACGACGGGAAGAGAAAAAATTATCAGTGGCTTAAGACATTAAAACATCAGTCATGTATTCTCACTCACAGCCGTGTCAGCGAGACTCAAATAGGCAACAGGATCCGCGAGACCATTACGTTTATCAGAGTCGAAAGAGATAAAATCCAAACTCTAGCGGAAAATTTCCCAGTCGGCGAGCGGAAAGACATCAACATCAGACAATTAGTGCATTACACAGCCGCAAGGATGGAGGAGGAAAGACTACAGACCCCCTGGTCCAAAGACAAAGCGACGAAAACCCAACAAATCATCGGCAGGCGGAGCAGTTATATGGTGGATACCTAGTTCGCTTGGGAGCCGCAAGGGCGGAAGATAAACAGACTACAGCCTTCGATCCAAACCATAAATTTTGCTATGGCGCAAGATGAATGTAAAATGCTAAGTGTTAGGAACAACTTAAGGTCTTGCAGCAGTCCAAAAAACCTGTTTCACTTCCAAAACAACGGCTTCACAAAGACCAAATACCCCGACTCAACTTCGACCAACCTCCGATAATATCAACAAGTCAAACGATACGACGCAACAACGGAGAAGTCAAGATCCTCCTACAAAATAATCATCGTTCAATTTCCACAACAGAGGCTCCCTAAGGAAACATGGCTCTGATACGTTGTTTAAATGGCCTTCGAAATAGTGGCTAGCATAAGAAAAAAAAAGCTTCCGAGAAGAACTCGTAGCTCAAAGGGAAACAAACCAAACTTTAAATTTCGCAACCCACAGCAGTTTCAAACATAAGCAATTTTCCGAAAAGCAAGAAGAGAGTTAACCTCAAAATAGTCCAAAATTAAAACAAAACAAAAAGAGTTCATGGATCCAAACGATTCTAGGCAATGCTAAAATTAACAAGGGGGTCCAAAATTTGAAAATTTGGGGAAACAGTTGCAGCTGCAACAATTGGCGACTACCTAGTGGACCTAGATCTCTCAACAATTATTTCTTGAGTAACAGACTGTTTAACAACAAACGAACCTGTTGAATTCTTCCAGATATCTAGATTTCTCAAATGGCAAATGTATGTACTTTTGATCATTGATGATAGTCCAATTTAGGAGAGTGGAAACAAGGATTTTCAAGTCAAGATAACTCTTTTGAGGCCAGGAAAATGAATTTCATGTGTTACCTCTGTCTTCGGGTAGCTGCCAGCTTGGACACCATAGGATTGTAGCATATGGTAAACAGAAATATTCATTTGTTCCTCATTCCCATGCCATTGTGCACCTTTTGTGCTTTTGAACTTTTGTCTTTTCATATGAGTACTCCTACATGCCTTTCTTTTTGAATTTTAATTCAGGATCCTCTATCCATAGTGTCCTTTTGTGTGAGAGATGTATTCAATTTTCAGCTCACGGACGAAGAGGAACTTTTGGCAATTTAGTACTTATATGGTTCAGTATTTGTTTTAATACATAATGCTTTCATAGGAGATTTCGACTCTTATCTACCTTTTGGCATTCAATTCTTGGCATGGGATCATTTATATATAATATAATGTTTACCCTGCTTCCTTTCCATGGGCCCTTTGCTGTCACTCCCTAGGACATTTTAAATGTGATATGGATGGAGCCTCAAAATAATATTCCATACCCTTTGATTTTGGTTTATTTTACAAGGGTTAAACAAGACTTCAATGTGTTTATAGCCACTCGAGAAAACTGCTAAAATAGAAGAAATTCTTTTAGATAAACAATAATACACAGTCTTATACCCAAGAACTTTAATCATTCCAAAATTCTAATGTTCTCCATGCAATCACGAGTTTGCCTCCTTTATTGAAATCAGTCCAATTGCGAGTTTGCCTCCTTTATTGAAAGAAATTCTTTTAGATAAACAATAATACACAGTCTTATACCCAAGAAATTTAATCATTCCAAAATTCTGATGTTCTCCATGCAATCATGAGTTTGCCTCCTTTATTGAAATCAGTCAAAATTTAGACTAAAACAAAACAGAACTACATAACTCAAAGTAAACGGTCAAGTCAAATTATTTATATACAAGATAAAATAACACAAACAAAACTCAGGAGAAATAAGGTTTGAGAACTAAACCATTTACTGGTAAGTTCTCTTCCCACCCCTGTAAATCTTGCAATTTATAAGTTGAGGGGCCGAGCTTTGCCACAATCTGGAAAGGACCTACCCACAACTGCTGAAATTTCATGTGTTTTCCTTTCTCATCATGGGGGTGGTCCCATTTGAGAACCAAATCTCCCACCTCAAAATATTTTGTTCCAGCCGTGTGTTTATCAAACCATCTCTTTACTACCTCTTGTTATTGTTTAAAGTGCTCTCTGGATTTAGCTCGAGACTCTTTTGCCTTCAGGAGATTATATATCCTCATCTGCAAGACTTCATTATCTGATCCTCTGGATTCCTGGGCTATTATGGAAGAGGGTAGCATGATATTGGGGGGTAGAATGGCCTCTTTACCATACACAAGGGTATATAAAGACACTCCTATCGAAGACTTGGGGGTGACTTTATCATCCCAAAGGGCGTTTGGTAACGCTGAGTGCCAACTCCTCTAATTTTCTATCATCGTCTTTTTTAAAATCCTAATCAAATTCTTGTTTGTAGATTCAGCTAAACCATTTTCCTGCGGATAGTAATTAGCAGAGTAATGCAACTTAATCCCTTTCTCATGAGAAAAATCAGTTAATCTTATCATGAGGAAAAGTAAGTAGCATTATCAAAAACTAAAGAAATTGGAACTCCAAACCTGGTCATATAATGGTCTTGCAAGAATTCTATGACCACATCCTCATTTATTTTGCGCAACGGGATGGCTTCGACCCAGCGAGTGAAGTAGTCGGTTGCTGTCAGAATATACTTGTGTTGCAGGGAAGAATTCGGCTTTATCTCCCCAATGATATCTAACCCCCATTGCTCAAAAGGCTCTGTTATTATCACAGGCTTCAACGGTCTTGCTGCTTTAGCTTGTCTTCCACTACACCTTTGACAAATGTCACACTTTCTGACATGGGCATGTGCATATTTGAAAAGCGTGGGCCAATAGTATCCAGCTCTGAGAATTTTATGAGCTGTAGTATCTCCAGAAAAATGTTCCCTAGCAGGCCCATCATGCAAATCTGTCATTACCTTATTCGCATCTTCTTTATCTAAGCATCTAAGAAGAACTCCGTCGTAATTTTTTTTGAATAATATTCCTTACATAATTTGATATGAGGATGATTTAAGATGTAGTGCTCTTCTTTGCTTAGAATTCCAATGTTCTGGTAATGATCCTGTCTGAAGGTAATGCACAAGGTCTCGATACCAAGATTCTGGGGCTGTGAAAAGAGGACATACATCCATCAAATGTAACTCATCCTCGTCTTCCCAGGCATGTTCTTCATTGTTTCTATTTTCAGTCATCAGTCTGCACAACCCTTGCCCTTTAACTATAGAAGCTGGCTTGAATTCGAGGTCATATTCCTGAAGAGTTGTTACCCAATTACCCCTTCTTTCTCCTAACTCCTTTTGTATGAAAAGATACCTCACAACTGGGTGTGGGACGATTACCTTGGTCCAGTTCTTTAGTATGTAGGACTTGAATTGTTTCACCGCTTTGGACACTGCGTAAGCTTGTTTATCTATAGTCGAGTAATTCAATTCGGCCCCTTGCAGACCAGTGCTCATAAATGATATGGGGAACTCATCTCCCCCATCTTTCTTCTAGGTAAGCACAGCTACTAGCGAATCATCAGATGCGAAAGTGTACAGAATAAAATCTTTATCAAAATTTGGGCTTTTGAGGGAGGGTGCGTGTGCAACAATGGTTTTAATCTTGCCGAATGCGTTCTTATCAACATCAGTCCACTTGAATTGTACACTTTGTTTTACCATATGCTGCAAAGGTTTAACAATTTGAGCAAAATCTGGCACAAACCTTCGCACAAAGTTTATTGTCCCCTTAAATGATTGCATGCCCTTTTTATTATGGGGCAAGGGATTTTGTTCAATGGATTTGATCCTTTCTGGGTCTATGGAGATCCCCTTCTTTGAAACCACGTGACCCAACAACTTACCTTCCGTAACAGCGAACACGCACTTCTTGGGGTTTAGTGAGATACCATATTTTTGGTAGCGTTCAAAAATATGCTTTAGATGAAATGTGTGTCCTTCTCTCTTCTTCGAGAATATAGTGATGTCATTGAGGTATACTACAACACTACGTCCAATCAAACCGTGGAAAGCTATGTCCATAGCCCTCTGGAACGTAGCTCCAGCGTTTATAAGCCCAAAGGGCATTCTTCTATAAGCAAAAGTTCCCCACTTGGTCCTGAATGTCGTTTTCAATCTGTCTTCTTTGGCTACTAATCCTTGATTGTAGCCTGAAAATCCGTCCAATAGAGAGAATAGTTTAGAACCTGAAACCATTTGCAGTAGTTGCTCCATGGGTGGAACAGGATAATTGTCTTTATCTGAAGCGCGACTTAAGTTTCTAAAATCCACACATAACCTTATTTCTCTAGATTTCTTCCTCACTGGTACCATATTTGAAACCCATTCTGAGTGTCTAACCTTAAAAATGATTCTAGCATCCAATAATTTCTTAACTTCACTTTGGATTAGAGGTTCCAATTTTGGATGCATTTTCCTTAAAGGCTGTTAATAAGGTTTGACTCCAGATTTGATGGGGATAACATGCTGGATAATACTGGTGTCATATGTCTTCAAATCTTCATACGTCCAGGAAAAAACATCTTTGTACTGATTGAAAAGAGTGATGAACTTATCTCTTTCAGCTGGTGAATAGCATTTTCCAAGATTCACATATTTAGGCTTCATCTCAATCCCCAAATTAATCAATTCGAACTGTAGAGATGAGCTAAGAGTCTTCACATTTGCTGGTCTTCTAAATTTTTCATTTAAATCAAACATCCGTTATAAAGTTTTGACTCCCTTATGGATGAAATTATCGTATTTCAGCTCGGCCTGATGCTCTTCGTCATCAATAATCATCCCTTTAAATGCCTCATCATTCATTAAACATTCTATAATCTGCTGATCGTCATCAAACACTCGTAGGTTGGTAATCATATCTGGAATCGAGGGCCTGAAAAGCAATTCAACAGAGCACCGATTATTAGAGGGAACAAGCCTCGCAGCTAATGTGGCCAACCAGTCAGTTGCTACATTTTTAAGTCTTGGGATCGATACAATATTAAATGCATTAAAACATTTGAGTAAATCCCATGCTTCATTTTGATAAGCTTTTAAGTGGGGAGAAATGCAATGTATTTGATTCCGAATTCTTTTTACAATCATTTCAGAATCCCCAAACACTTTCAGATTATTTGCCTTTAATTCAATTGCTTTCCTTAAACCTTGAACCAATGCTTCATATTTAGCTGTGTTATTTGTACATTCAAACTCTAACCTACATGAAAGCAAATGTTTGTTCTTCTTGGCTCCTAACCCTTCTAACGTTTTAGATCCATAAAAAAAAGTGTCCAGAAATCGCTAACTACTGTGCGGGAATTTACATCTACTTCTACTGCTAAGTCTACTATTTTACAATCGATTTCATCAGCCTGTGAAAACCGAAGGGGATCAGGCTGAGCGTCTGATGTGTTGCTGGCTTCTTCTGCTTGGTAATTTCCTGGTTCTAACTCAATAAAGTAATTTCCCAAAACAGAATCCACTAGTTCGTTTTTTTCTTCAAACTGAGTAACATTGTGTTTCATGTGGGGCTCCCTTCATATTTTAATTTGATTCAAGATTCCTTTATACGGAAGCCACAGATGTGACCAGTCCGAGGGAAAATATTTGTTTAGCTTTGTCGACCAGTCCCTTCTCAGAACAATCCCATAAGCTTTTGGTATGTCAGCCACCACAATATCAATAAATTGACACACCTTATCATTTGAAGACAAGCGGACTAGAACATCCTCCATTTCCCCAATTACCTTCACATTCGTTCTATCCAACTGAACAACCCTCCAGGTGGATGGTTTAGGCTGTCCATTTATCCTTTTGCAAACCGACAGCGGCATGACGTTAACCGATGCCCCTGAGTCTACCAGGAAATTATGTACATTGTGGTTAAAAATTTCAAAAGTGAGGAGCAAAGGTGGATTCTTGCTCTTAGGCTTACCTCCTATACTTGCTTCCCCAATTTATTCTTCTTCCTTGGGTTGATTATCGGTGGGCAGCCCCTCCTCTGATGCTTCAATTGCTTTCAACAACTTTTCTTTCTACTGCGGCACCTTGCACAATTCAAATAACGAGATATTCACCCTTACCTTCTTTATATCTTCCACAATGTCATATTCCATCTTAGGTTCGGTGGGATTTGGTTTACCATTATTTATTTTTTCTTCATTGGGCTTGGCGAACATGTTACTCTGTCTAGGACCTTGATTGGTGATGGTAAATTCCATAGTTTTATTAGCTGAGGAGTTATTTTGAAATTTCCTAACATTCCTTTGAAGTCTTTTAATCTTTGGGAGCATGAGACTGTTTTCTTTAGCCAACCCTTGTCTTCTTGTTGTTACGTTTGTTTCCAGGATGTCCTCGTGTCTGAAGACCTTTTCCTCTTCAGTGTCAAACAACGAAACATAGTCCCATAAGACCATGGTCTCATCCTCTTGTTCTTTCGTTGAAGTATTGTTGTCTTTTATTTCTTCATATTTATCTTCTGTCAATTTAGAATCCAACAGCTGATTCATAGCCAACGTCATTGAGTTTATCCATTGCACACAATTCTTTTCAGAGTGGGGTTGTTGGTGGAAAGTGCAAAAATTGTCCATTCCTACCTCTGTTAAATTCATAGATGCAGGATTGTGCAGAGGGGGTTGGGATTGATTATTGTCCTCCCTTTTCTTGTAATAATTCTTGTAGAACTTTTGGGATTCCTTTTCCTTTTCCAAGTCTATGATTCTGTTAGAAAGCTTCTGTATCATTTTTTCCATTCCTTCGAAATCTGGTGACTGCTCTTCCGTAGGCTTGGAAAACAACAAAGCTTTCCTCCCCACATTTTTTTCTCCTAACTGTTTGGGATAATCTTTGATACTTTCCCTTTCAGCCTCTACTCTCTCCGCCTCTTCATAGGTCTCCGCTAGAGTAGGCTTGGCCTTCATTTTGGCAAACATGGCCAACTCAGGTCCTAGAGCTGAGGTATAATATTCAATCAGGACTTTATCCGAAGGTTTGTCAGCTTCAGAGAAATTCTTAATATAGGCTGCAAATCTTTGGGTGAAACTATGCACCTTCTCCTTTCTTTCTTTCTTTAAGGCGCATAGTCCTTTCATGAGGGCTGCATGAGTTTTTTGGGTTGCATACTTACTTCTAAAAATCCTCTCGAAGGTATCCCAATCAGGGATAGAATTTGCAGGAAAACCAAAGTACCACGATGCTGCTGCTCCTTTAAGGGTGTGTGGGAAAATTCTGCAAACTACATCCTCATATTCCCCAGCCCTTAATCCTTCTATTGCCAAATAGAAAAATAGAAACTTTGCAAGTGGTCGTCTACTAGCATCTTCTCATTTGGGTCAAATTTGGGCAGCATCTTTTCAAAATATTGAGGTAAATCATGCAAAGGAGGTGTTAGGTTTAAAGGTGATCTGTCTTTATAGGAAGGTGGTGGATTCGGTGGGTTGGGTGGTTGATTTGTGTTTACGCCTGCCATGAGTCTGGGTGGAGAGTGAGGGGGTGAGCGAATAGGAGTATGAACAAGAGAACTGTGAGGAGTATCCAGGCCTACTTGATTCAAAGGCTGTGCAACTTCCTATAAGGCTGTTTCTACAAGTTCTTCCCAATCCCCAACCAGCACTGAGTCTTCCAATATAGGATGATCTTTCCTTTTATACTCTCTTCTGGGCAATTTAGGGATAATCGCCAATCCTCCAATCTTCTTCACATATGCCCTAGTGTGTCTTCTCAGATCATTAACAACTTCGTTGTCGATAGAATACAAATATTCTCTACCCCCCTCTTCAGGAATTGGATTGGAAAACAAACTGCCTCCTGAATTGTTACCGATGGAATGATCTCGGGAAAACAGGTTTCCTCAGCCAGCCATGCACTGGTGGCCCTCCTTCTAGCACTAGAAACTGTTGAGGCCTAAAAAATCACAGGCAACAACAGTAAGGGATTCTCCCTAGTCAATGTTCCCAACTAGCCCATGACTATTTGGTGTAGGGAATCCGTCCGGTTTGCGGTCCGGCTACCATAGGTCAAGTAACGAAAATAAAAGGTTTTACCAGTTGCGGCCCGATCCACCGTATATATTTTTGTATTTTTGACTTTAAGTATGATATGCAAGTGCCTACCTAACATGCAGATTGATTGAGAATTCAAGGAGTGTTCACAATGTCATGCGCAGGTTCTTACCTCTCGTCTTAAACCCCCTCACATCTAAATCACACACAATTAGAAAATAAATACTAACTAGGCTATCTCTAGAGAGCTAGATATTAATTCATGAGTAATGTATTACTGTTCACATGTTACAGAAAATCACAGATAGATGCTCCTAGAACCAAACATATAAACATGAATAAAAGTATACATGACAAGATAGCTCATCAACAGTTAAAACTTCCATTACTCTTAGTGAAAAACATCACAGAATATACTAGAGAACATTCAGGTAAGAACGTAGGTTCAGAAAGTTAGAACACTCTCATAGTTAATGAAACACAGTCTAAAACGAAATAGTTCCCCTTCAACATTGTTCATTTATTACATTGGAACATTCCACATTGCACCTTCTCCAATAGGCAAAATTTGTAATTTCTTATTGTAAAACGAAGTAGTTCCTCTTACAAACAATAGTTCACAAGTTTTTCCAGGGAAAAAGCCCCTTGTAAATTCTAACTTTCCTCTATTTAAACCAAATCAGCCAACCCCTTGGGCTGCCCCAACCGTGTGACCTTTGGGCTCCTCAAATCGTCTAATATCACCATTTTGTCTTTTCTGTGAGTACTCATGATTCACTTCATGCGTTACGTTCTCAGCTTTCAACTTATGAATACTTAAAAAAGCGGGATCTACTCAGTAACTGGTGGATCATTCCAAGCCTGGGCTTTTGTCACCATTGATTTTTCCCTGTCTTTCATTTGTCTTCCTTGAGATCCCATTGATTTCAGTGTGAACTCTACCTAACACTTCCTAGCCAACTTTATGTTGCTTTGTCTCCCAGCTATGCCTTCTCATAGTAGTAATCTAAAAATTTTCTTGAGTCCATCTGCAATTAAACGACATTTATCATTAATTAGGACTGTATCTTTTCAATCAAACGACATCCACAAAACAAATAGTCATCAAAAGAGGCCCTGTATTGCGCTCTCGTCATGAAAACCTTAACAAGTACCAAAACCACTGTCGCCCACACAGGGGTTTAAAACTCACAAAATGAAGGGAAGAGAAAAAATTATTGACAGCTTAAGACATTAAAACATCAGTCATGTAGTCTCACTCATAGCCGCGTTAGCGGGACTCAAACAGGCAACAGGATCCACGAGACCGTTACGTTTATCAGAGTCGAAAGAGCTAAAATCCAAACTTTAGCAGAAAAGTTCCCAGTCAGCGAGCGGAAAGACATCAACATCAGACAATTAGTGCGTTACATAGCCGCAAGGGCAGAGGAGGAAAGACTACAGACCCCCCGGTCCAAAGACAGCGATGAAAACCTGACAAAGCATCGGCGGGCGGAGCAGTTATATGGAGGAAACCTAGTTCGCTTGGGAGCTGCAAGGGCGGAAGATAAACAGACTACAGCCTCTGATCCAAACCATAACTTTTTCTATGGTGCAAGATCAATGTAAAATGCTAAGTGTTCAAAACAACTTAAGGTCTCGCAGCGGTCCAAAAAACCTGTTTCACTTCCAAAACAGCGGCTTCACAAATACCAAATACCCCGACTCAACTTTGACCAACCTTCGATAATATCAACAAGTCAAACGATACGACGCGACAAGGAAGAAGTCAAGATCCTCTTGTAGAATAATCATCGTTCAATTTCCGCAACAGAGGATCCCTAAGGAAACATGGCTCTGATACGTTGTTTAAATGGCCTTCGAAACAGTGGCTAGCATAAGAAAAAAAAAGCTTCCGAGAAGAACTCGCAGCTCAAAGGGAAACAAACCAAACTTTAAATTCCGCAACCCACAGCAGTTTCAAACATAAGCAATTTTCTGAAAAGTAGGAAGAGAGTTAACCTCAAAATAATCCAAAATTAAAACAAAACAACAAGAGTTCATGGATGATAGGTATAACTCTCGATTATGTTCTATTCATGGCTAATGCATACATTTATATATTACATGTGATGGTTGAGCTTCATTGACCTTTTCACCTTCCTATGTAACTATTCAGCTTATTTATTTATTTATTTACAATATATAATCCCGACGGATTATATTCTAACAATCCCCCTCTTAATTCGAAGGGGTGTTCGTAAGTCCGAGCATGTTTCTGAATCTTTCAAACTTTTCTCGTCCAAGCGCTTTGGTGAAGATGTCTGCAACTTGATCATTTGTGGAACAATGTCAAAGATGGACTATCTTGGCCTCTACATGATGTCGAATCAAATGATACTTTGTGTTGATGTGTTTGGTTCGATCATGGAATCTAGGATTCTTAGCCAGCTTGATTGCAGAAGTATTGTCGACCAATAATGGAGTGGATTTTTCTTGTTTTTCTTGCAAATATTCAAGTATCTTCCCGAGCCATACTATTTCTTTCGTTGCTTCAGCTGCAGCCACATATTCTGCTTCTATTGTTGAATCTGCTGGAACTGACTTTTTGTGTGATCTCCATGAGACAGCTGCTGATCCAAGACTCATAGTGTATCCAGAAGTTGATACTCCTGTCTCTTTATCGCCATCAAAATCTGAGTATGAGTACCCAATAAGTTTGAAATCATCCACTTTAGATTACTTCAGTCCAACATCTTGAGTCCCCTTCAAGTATCTTAGAACTCTTTTTGCAGCTGACCACTGTCCTTCACAAGGTTTATGCATGAACCTTGAAAGTATGCCAACAACATAAGAAATATCTGGTCTAGTTGTTGTAAGGTAGATAAGACTTCCTACAAGTTGTCGATACTTGGTCGCATCCTCAAATTCTTTTCCTTCGCTTGATGTGAGCTTCATTTTCTGTTCCATTGGAGTAGATATAGGGTTGCATTCTGTCATGCAAAATTTGTTTAGTATTTCTCCAACATATTTTTTCTGAGATAGGAATATGTACTTAGGATGTTGAGTGACTTCAATTCCTAAGTAATAGTGGAGATGTCCCATATCTGTCATTTCAAAGATCTTTTTCAAATCTTTCTTTATGGATGATATATAGCTCTCATTGTTCCCTGTAATCAAAAGATCATCTACATACACCACAAGATACACAACAGATCTTCCAACTTTCTTTATAAATAGTGTTGCATCATCAAGATCAAAATGTTCGAAATTTAACTTCAAAAGATGCTCGGTTAACTTTTCATACCATGCGCGAGGTGCTTGTTTTAGGCCATACAAGGATTTGACAAGCTTACATAA